>JABXJD010000016.1:5847500-6110162 GCA_013375575.1 Percina caprodes
AGCAGCCTGGTCCAGTGGAGGCTCTGAAACAGATGCTGTTCAGACTGCAGGCAGTGGAGGCAGAGGTTCAGCGGCAAACACAGGCATCGGTAGCTCCAATGTTCTCCAACAAGGACGGGCGGCAGACAGAGAGGACTCCAGAGAAGCAGGTATGAAAAGTCACTCTGCATTATATTATTATATCAGAAACAGAACGTAAATATCCAGTGTGGCAACATTTAGCCTTCCACTTGAGTTATGTAAACAAACTACCAAAGGCCAACCAAAAGTCCAAAAGTGTTTAAAGGTCCTACAGGACTTAATGGTGCATTCAGGTACAGCTTGTTAAACTCATGAGGCATTCAAGTGCACCTTGCCAACTCTGAAACATTTAGTTGTTGTGAAGTACCCGCCTGCCATCTAGTGGCTGTTATTGTGGCATTGCTTAAAAAAAAATGTAATCGAATCTTGACTTTATAATAATAATCCAAAGACAAATTAAATTGTTGATTTTGGAGAAAGGTGACATGCTCCAGGTTTATTCATCATTTACACAGAATTCCTGAACACACCTGGAAACTCTGCGGTCAACATTCAGCTGTTCTGTAAGGTGAAAATACATACCTACAATACAATACCTACACATCTAAGTTTGTGTTTGTGTTTGTGTTGCAGAGGCCTGAGAGTGAAGCAGAGCTGGAGAATGTTCCTGGTGGACCATCACTACAGCGGTAACTCACACTTATGAATCTGAGAGTTTCTGTGTTGTCACTTATCCTGTAAAATATCTCAACATCTTTTAAACATATTGGCACCAACATTTTTACAGCCTCAGCTGGACTTTGCTGTGTTTAGGCTGCACTAAAATAAGATGGTGAAAATGATAAACATTATACCTGCCAAACATCAGCCTTCTAGCATTGTTGTGTGGAAGTAAGCATGCTAAAGTCCTGAGCGCTTTTTAAAAGTTCAGTGCCGTTTTCTGACAGCAGACCAATGGCAAGTGGAGTCCCAAGACCCGTCGTTTCCATAACAACAAGAAAAAATGGTAAAGGTGCCGATAAATAGACTTGTGCTATTGTCTGCGTACAACAAGTTATATGATAGGACCGGGTGCTCCCTGTTCAGGGAATTCACTTTGTTTTATCTTACAGTAGCACTGCTCCTTTTCTCTGTTCTTTTTTTATCTTGCTCGACTGCTTTATTTTATCTAGCACCGCTCCACGTAGCACCCTTGGACACTGTAGCAGTAGCTGTTGTTAAAGCAACACAAGATCTTTTTTTCGGCTGCATTTTTGAAACCAGAACACTGCCAGCTTTTTTTGTTACTACAAAAATGCCCTAGTCAACTTTCTTGTCAAAACAAGTGTGATCATGGCCTCATAGACTCCACTTATATTAGTCTCAGTCACAAAATACTTTATCTCAGCTAACAAAGCTATTCAAATCCAAATTCATAAGGATCCCAAACGCTTGCCTTCTCTGAAGATGAACTAAACAGTAATGCTTCTGTGTTTGTAGTGCATTTTGTCCAGATCCTGCACTGTGCTCTCATGGTGCCCTGAACGTGTACTTTACATGTAGTTTGTAATGGAACTGTTTGCATCCAATCACACCTACACAGTTGTGAGTTCAGAGCCACATTTTTTCTGAATATTTCCATCCTCAGAGCTATGCACCACCTGAGCCGTCTGAAGGTGCTGGTGGAAGAAAGAGAGAAGAAACACACAGAGAAAGAAGAGGAGAAGGAGGAAGATGAAGGACGCTACTCCTCTTCTTCTGCTGAAGGACTCCGCTGTACTCAGCAGAGCCCCACCTGAAGCTAAAGGACCCTTTACCAGAGCAATGCACTTCCAGGCATTGCCGCCTTCGGTCAGTGTTCTCACTGGGCTCTCACTCGCGTCCAGCAGCAACAATCGTAGATGTTTCTGCCTAAACTCTGCTCTGGATAAGTATTTTAGATGATAAGGTGCAATACACAGTACAGGGACCAAACCAGTCCCATTTGGAAATTCATAAAATGTGAGTTGAAGGTGTGTGAACAGTGTGTTACAGTGAAGGAAGCTGTGAAAGTTTGAGCGCAGTTTACCGTGTCCTTTTCCAAGTCTAAACTGTCACTGTATCCTGAATCAGATCCTCTGTGCCTCCTCCTTGTGCTTCTAATGGCATAAGAACAAACAACCAATCAGAGCCGAGGATTTTCTGCAGTAAGATACCAGAAAAATATCAGAATATCCCATGTCTTAATTGGAAAATGCTATATTCGAAATATCCAACCAGAATATGATGTTTGTGTGTGTGTGTGTGTGAGAATAATAGTGGAATATTTGTGCGCATGTAAATGTACTCACTGATAAGTAACTAAGAAACAAATCTGTCTCTCTATATTTAACATCTTCCTAAATACTGCAAGCATCTGTTCAGCTGCAACGGGAATGTGCCAATATGAATGGGGATTCTAGTTCCTGCACTGAAAATGTTTTGATGATAAATCTTTGTCATGGCGACTGTAAACGTAGCCACATAACCATGCTAACATTGCCATATGATAGTGCTAAATGTTACATGCTGAAGTTATGCGTATTTCCATGCTAAAAACTTAAATGTTACACGTTAAACATCACACATGATGCTAAACCTCGACAACAAGGATGATTAGATTAGATTGAAGGGAAACTTTTGTAACTATATACTTGGGCAGATTTTGTGATTAGTATTGAAAAAATGATTTAAAACATGGTTTTATTCCTCAGGCAAAGATAAAGAAATAGTTTAGTTTATTAACTATATGTAAAAAAATTCTATGATTGTGCTGGTGCTAGGGCTGCACCATATGAGGAAAATATCTAATTGTGATTATTTTAACTGATATTGCGATATTGGTGGGAATGATCGTTTTGTATAATTCTCATTTTCATTGACAATTATTAACATTGATAGAAATTGAAATGATTATAGTGTGATTTTTGCGAGGATCTGTACCAAACAGATTTTTATTTTTTTTCCTTTAGCCTGTAGGATAGGATTTGTAGGCTGGGACGTCTCTGCAGCAACACACTACTTCATTCAGAAGGGTTTGACACATTTGTTGCCATTAACAAATCTTGCGCTCCTCCCCCCTGCGATTTGGAAAGTGCACTAGTCCATATTGCGATTTTGATACAGTTGCGATTAATTGTGCAGCCCTAACTGGTGACCATATTCAAAGTTTTCAAACGATACCAGCCCTACTGACTGTTGGCGTGCCGTTGCCGCGCTATAATTGGCACATTAGCATTAAGCTCAAAGCACAGCTGGGAGTCCAGCTTGGCCTAAATGTAGAGCTGGGTGTGAAAGTGACCACTGTACAGAGGACAAAGGGCTCTTCACACGGGGAGCCACACTTTGCCTGCGTTCTTGCGTGGATCTGCGAGGTCTACCAGGCTCCTTATGTGAAACAACGCTCCACGATCAAACGCCAGGCCATCAATGTGTGGTAACCATGGGGATTCTGTGCACTTTATCGCTGCCGTACAACTGAATGCCATTAGCTGACAGTGGTATATATCCTTAATCACAGGTTGATTTATAACAAATGGTGGTAATCCTAGTCGTTACTGACCACAAACTGTTATTGTTGATAGCTAAAGTTAGCCAAAGAAGCATAGTCATAATTACGGACGTTGCCTGATAAATCCAGTCTTGTGCCGCTGCTCTGACAAGCTAAAGCCCCGCTGTCTGTTCTGAGAACTTTACCCCACGCCGCACGTGTTAAATGTCACTTGAAACATTGATGATAATTTACCTAAAAGCTATTATGTGAAAGGACCAATTGCCAGCCCTACAATATATTTGCAATATCGATATTCATGTATTTTGTCAAGAATATCGTGATCTGATTTTCTGTGTATTGCCGAGACCTATTATTAATAATATAATAAAAAAGAAAACAAATGTGGACACCTTGTGTCAGCAAACATGGGAATCTTTCCCATCTCTAGCATCCATCCCATATCATGTGAATGCAGCAAACCTTTGATCTCTTTTGGCTCCATCCTCAACAAGTCCACGTTTGTATTTGCTGGTGCGATAAGATCGTTGCCGCCTCACACTTTTGTTCCTGAATGATTTCAGTCAGTATGATTATGACCTGAATCAGAAAATCAGATTATTGATCTATTCATATTTTTATTTACTACTTCGGCTTTTCAGCTGATGAAAAGTGACTGTCAGTGTTTTCTCTTGTGCTTCACAGTTGGAACCATTAAAGTGCCAAATCAGCATTCGGGGGATGAGTACCCAGGGCCCTCATATGCTAGAATGAATAGCTTTGGATATGGGGAGGGACCCATAGAAAATGCTACGGCTTTGGACAGGAGACCTGAACGTGAAAAGATATTTATTTTCTAATGGATGCAATTTTAATAATAAACACAAAGTGCTTATATTTCCATGTAATAGGCTGTTCTCCAGCTGCTCTGAGTTGGTTTCTCCTCGGATAGTTCACAATAAAACGTATCTTGGTTTACTACTCGGGCGTCAGCTCATTTTTAATGTTATTAAGGACGTTATTAGGAATTGGCCCTCTTTCACAACTCCCAATAAACTCTTTTCATACATTCTAAATAGAGCTGCAAAGATTAATCGATTAGTTGTCAACTATTAAATAATCAACTATTTGTCTAAATTGATTCATCTGTCCTTTTATCGGAACAAAGTAAAGGTTTTCATATTCCAGCTTTCTTAAATGTTTCTAGTTTCTTCTTCTCTCTGTGACAGTAAACTAAATACATTTGAGTTGTGGACCAAACCAGACATTTGAGGACGTCATCTTGGACTTTGGAAAAACTTCTTTCTTTTTTTAAAGAATTTTTTTGGTGCATTTTAGGTCCAAAAAAATCGTTTTGTTTAGGATTAATTGACAATAAAAAAATACAACAAAAAAAATCGTTGATTGCAGCCCTTATTCCTAAACAAAACGATTTATTTCAAATCTCATTGACGTGTGAAGGTTTTCTGTCATATTACGAGTCCAAAGAAGACATGTTTACTAGTCTCTATAAAGTTGGGAGACTTGTGAAAGACAGATTTTGGCAGAGTGTCAACCTCCAAAAACACTGAATCCTACATTTTCCGAATTTTTGCAAGGACCTATCAGCTGGGGCGTGCGTGCGTTGTATCTGTACTAGCAGTGAGATGATGTTCCCATTACCACAAGAAAACATTTTTAAAAATCTGCTGATGGGGATGCTCATCATAAAACAATCAGCTGGTTTTGTTTCCAAGTTTTGCATTCACGTTATGTCACGCCCAGATGTTAATCAGTCCATCACTCCCTGCTGACATCACAGTCTCCCCCGTGTGATCGAACGTCACGCTCTGCACGCCATCCCTGTGTCCCGAGAGGCTGCTCGCCGCGCACGAATCCACCTCCACCACTCTGACCAGACCGTCGCTGCCGGCGACCGCTAGCATCTTCCCCGAGGGGCTGAACGCCACCTGGTTGGCGGCCGATGGCCCGGCGTCTACCGTGGCCATGGCTGCCGCAGGTTTCCTGATGTCCCACAGGTTGACGATGCCGCGGGAGTCAGAGGAGGCCAGGACGTCACCTGCCAGGTTGGAGCAGGCGTGGTTGCAGGGGTGCTGGTGTCGGTGGAAGGTGGAGCTGCAGACACCCAGTCTGGCATCCCACACGGCGAGGCTTTTGTCAGCCGAACAGGTGAGGAGGAGGTTGGAGGAGGGCAGGAAGCAGACGCTGTTGACGGAGGCGGTGTGGCGGCGCAGCGTGAGGCGGCAGCGCTGGCTGTTCAGGTCCCACAGCTTGGCAGTTCTGTCAGCCGAGCAGGAAGCCAGGAAATGGCCGCACGCGTGGAAGGAGCAGCCCCAGGTGGGCTGGCTGTGACCGGGCAGCGTCAACACACAGCGGCCACGAGAGAAATCCCAGAGACGCACCTGCAGGAAAGAACAATGCAAGAGGAGACTGACATCTTTATTGTCTCCAGGGGAAGTTGAACAAGAGCACAAGAGCATACGTAAGTGCATCATACCCACGGCTATGATTATTATGAATCATATTTCTCTACATCTGTATCAGTGTCTGTTTTTCCTCGCCAAAGTTGCCACAAATGCCTGCTCGTGGGAAAGTGTTTGGTTTTTGTAAATTAGAGTGTGGTCTAGTCCTACGCTATCTGTCAAGTCTCCTGAGATGACTCCCTTTGTGATTCGACACTCTAAATTGAATTAAAAAGAATATAAAGAACATCAACAACCATTCACAACTGCACATAGTGTAACAGTCTTAACTACCCTGTCCAGTTTGTTCTTGTTTTGTACAGACACTGCTCCCCCCCCACCCCCGACACTCAATACAAAAGGTTAATATACTCTGAATGAATTGGTTGTATGACAATGTCAGCATAGTTCTGTTAATCATAAACCAAGAAGATCAGGAAAACGTAACAACAGAAACCTTACTAAGATCATGTTGGGTTGTAATGGAAAGAACATTTTTTTCCTTCTTCTACCTGGACACTATTTCCCCATGCATTGGTATCTATATGACTGATGTGAACAACAACCACTTGGAATTGATCCAGAATTGAGCGAGCTGGGCTGCAATGTAAGGGCAAATGAACATTGTCAATTTCTGTCTACCAAAAGTGCTGTTCTTATCACCGACCGGCTCAGATTATTAATCCAAGTCTCTGACCACATTATGGAAAGGACCCCTACTGTTCTGCAGAGGTCCCCCATTTTAGTTACAGAGTAAGATCCCAGACACAACTCGGAAATCGCCATCGCCAAACCCACCAGACACCATTTAAGTAAATAATACTGTAATAAAAAACTATAAGAAAGTATCTTACTCTTTAACAAAAAGGTCTATCTCTGTAGGAACCATTTCCATAATGTTGTCAGACACTTGGAGTAATAATCTGAGCCTGTCACATGCAAAACTAGCACTTTTTGTGGACGTAACGTGAATGTGTGTAATTGCCCAATAACCTTACATTGCGCTGCCGACTGCAGCGTTCTTGCTTTATACTGGACCGTTTTCAAAAACTTAACATCAGTCACGTATGGCGTTTTTCCACTGCAGGGTACCTACTCAGGGTACCTTTTTTGGTTTTCCATTTAAAAAAAAAAAAAAATAGTCCATTATTTAGTACCACCTCAGTCGAGGTTCCAAGCGAGCTGAGGCGATCCCAAAAGGTGACCTGAAACCCTGCAGACTGATTGGTCGGTGAGAATCGTCTAATCACTCCGTCATCATTGCTAGCGACGGGCGGGGGTGTCCTGAACAAACCCACCGTGTTTAAATAGTTTAGCTAGCGTTTTTTCACGGTCACGGCAGTTTCCTGCTATGACGACCAGCCACAGCTCACATAAGGTGGTACTAATCTGCAATGGAGGACGGTCGAGGTGAATCAGGTACAATTAATGGAAAAAATGCCATTAGACAAACGTAGGAAAATAGGGTCCAGGTTGAAGAAAAAAAAAAAAGTTACCCTTTAATGTGTCACCCACTGTTGTAGTACTGTTTTGTAATAAAGATGAACTTACCATAGAGTCTCCGCTGGTTGTTGCCAGTTTTGTCCCATCAGGGTGAAAGCTGCAGCCAGACAGCCAATCAGAGTGACCCTCGCCTGTCAGCACCATCTCACCAACCTGGCAACACACATTACATGACATCACATTTAAGTACAACAGCCAATCAGAGTGACCATCGCTTTTCAACAAAATATGATTTTAGTGACTTGTCTCGCAACCAGTTTCCCAGGGCCTGGTTAATGCACGCCACACACACACACACACACACACACGTTAATATGACATTCTATTTTAGCTTATGATCTGTAAAACATGTTCTGTGACATCTCTGAGGGCAGTGAATTTGAAGTGTCTTAAAACCTGCATTCTATCTCATTTCCAGCAGGGGGCGACAACAAGAAGTATGTTTCTATAGAAGTAAATAGGGAAATGGTTGCCAGTTTAGTTTAAGCACTGAAACAACTAGTTAAGTTTAGGAAAAATATTGTGGTCTGGGTTAAAACCATAAAAATAAAATGGAAAATAGAGAGCTAGGTGACCGTGAGGAGATATTCGCTGAATTTGACAAGACGTGTATTGGAATAACATCACTTACTATACCTTTTTTAATATGTAAGTTATTATCTGTAATGTTGACATGTACTGCACACCTTTGTCTCACCTTCTCTCCGTTGGCTTGCAGCACCCACAGCCTCCAGCTGCGGTCATCACTGGCGGAAGCCAGGATCAGTTTCCGTGGATGGAGGTCTATGCAGCTGATAGGAAGCTCGTGCGCTCTGATGGAGTAGGACAGACTGAAGGAACCGGGGCTTCTGCATTTCTGAAACCCCACCTGAGCCAGGTGAGGGTTCCCCAGGCGGCTGCAGGCGGGGAACTCTGTGTCCTTCGGATGTCTGCGGCTTATGGGGCTTTTTGCTGGCGACTTCTCAGCGCCGTCGCTCTTTTTGTTGCTTTTCTCTTTCGTAATTTGGGGTTTTTCCTGATTCTGTCTTGCGTCCGTGGTGCTTTGAACTCGGTCCTTTTTTAAACTGATGAGCATTTTGTTGCTCAGAGCTGCTTGATATTTGTCCTCCAGCTGCCTCAGCGCCGGCTCGTAGGACTCCAGGTGTTTCTTCAGCACTTTGAAGTCCTCTATCAGCCGTTTTTTGTCCCCCGCGACTCGTCGGTACTGTAGCAGGTGGAAATCCCTCTCCCTCTGCATCCTGGCCAGCGCCTCCCCCGCCGCCAGCACTTCCTGTCGGAGCAGGTCCGTGTCTCTGCGGACCGTCTCCAGCTCGCTCCGGAGGAGCTGCCCGTGTGTGAGAGCATCCGGGATGAACGAGTAGCCCGTCGCTGCCACCGGTAGCAGCTTCTGCGCTGAGCCGTACCACTCTGCCTCAAAGCGGCTCAGAGTTCGACTCAGGCCGGCCCTGCGGAGGAAGTTCCTCAGGAAGTCGTCCACCGCCTCCGGGATTTCGGCGACGCTTTGTTGTTCGGGGTGTCTTCTAGAAGCAGTGGAGGGGGCCGCCGCCTCTTTAAAGTCTTCCTCCTCGAGACTCACCTCTTCCTCCTCCTGGTTCTCGTCCTCTGCTCTCTCTTTTCTTCTTCCCGACATATTTTCTCTCTCTCTCTCTCTCGTCTGTCTCTGAGCTTCTTGTTTACCTGTTGCCATGGTTACTGTGCCGGAATGGAAAGATTACACGGCATTTGTCTGCCCCCAGGTTTATTTGAAGGGCTTTGGAGATCTTTGTCATTTTACTTTAGCCTACTGTACACTTTTTATTTTCACAATATAATACACTTGAAATGTAAAAAGTTTAGATAAAGTGTTGGATTGGAAATTTATATTTTTATTTTATAAATTTATATATATATTTATATAAAATATTTTTACAATTCTAAAATGTTTTTTCTGTTTTATATGTCCTGTAAGGATTATTTATTGTATTTATTGTGTGCACCCAGTGGAGTAGTGCTTTTAATTTTACTGTATTATAAGTGAAATGACAGTAAAGGCATTCAATTCAATGAAAAATACAGTAAGCTATAGATTTTGACTTCTCTCTCTTTCCGCCCCTCTGAACATCATTACAGTTTGCTCTGTTATCTGACCACAGATGTAAAAGTAAGGCAGAGTTGGTTTTGTTTTTTAAATTGGCATAGGTTTGGATACATTGCCATTTAAAAAAATATATTTAATTTGTGACAATGAATAGAATGAATATTGTTATTGTACAACAAGATTGAACAAAACAAAAATAAAACATTTTTTTCTTTAATTTTGTTGATTATATTGTACCTAGTATAGGTTGCATGATTCGGAAAATGTCACAATTCCATATTAATTTTTAAAAGATTTGATTTAAAAAAAACTTCTCAATTTAAATAAAATAAGATTGACAGTATGTAAATGTAGTATGTTTTCCCACGTGATAGCATACACGCCACTACAAAATGAAAAAGAAATATGAATTTTTTGAATTCTATGAATCAATTTTAAATCTGTAGATCATGAATCACAATACAAATGTGAATTGATTTCTTTTTTCTTTTTTGCACACCCATAGGGATCCTCTCAACTGACATGTCTTCCTGTGTGTAGAGAACCAAGTCACACCAGTCCACACCAGGAACCAACATCTGGCACCGGATCAGCCAAAAGTACGGATGAGATTTCCTCAGCGAATGTGTACTGTACTGATCTTAAAGGTTAGAGTTTATGTAGAGTTATAGTGTGTAGTTTCTCACAGTCATTTCCACATGATACAAGCCTTATGGCCATTTTACAGTCAAGGCATCCAAGCATGCGCGTGCCAATGTGACGTCAAAATGACGTTGATCCCGCTGGCGCGCCAGGATTTTGAGTGTGCGTCCAGTATTTCTAAAATCCAGGCTTTGAGCCTCTTACGTTTTAAAAAAAGATGGACCAGTAAAAAACAATCAGTTCAGCCAAATCCTTGAAGAAAGTTTGAGTTTGATTTGCTGGTCAGACTGTTTTTAATTCTAACTTAAAGTGAAAGACTGTTCAGGTCTGGACTCTGTCATCGCTGCTATTTAAGACTGAAGGGCACAGAGCATTATGGGTAAAAACCGACCTTATCACAGGAGGGAATGTTAATGAAACACAGATAGTTTCCATATGTGACAACACCTCAGGAGATACAGAGACTCAAATAGACTGTGGGGAGAGACAGACCTAGCAGACTACTTTAACTGCAATGTCTATGGAAGCAAATAAGAGACCTCTGTATAGTTTAACAGCCACTCAGTAGTCGAAATTGAATATTTTATTTTGAAAACCATCCATCTAAATTCAGTAATTTAGAAGCCTTTGATTTTTTTTTTGATTTGCAATTTTGAAAGCTTAATTGAAATTAATAATGAATCTATTTTTTTTTCAATGTTTACATATTCAGATTCAAGGATTTCTGTAATTTGGCCAACGGAAGCAACCTAAATCAATTTGGGTTTTGTTTCAAATTGTGAAGTGGAATCCTGAATTGACCCCTGAGGAAAAAATATTAAAAATCAACTTTTGAAATTGCAAATCTAGAAATGTAGTATTTTAACTTCAAAGAGGTGCATTCAGATACATGTTGTTTTTAAGTAAAATATTTCAATATTAAATATTCAGTAGTTGTAAAAATTCAAATACTTATGTCTCTTATTTGCTTCCTTAGCTGTATCTTTACTTACTGTATACAGTATATACAATAATATGTATATGTGTGTATATATGTGTGTGTATATATATATATATATATATATGTGTATATGTGTGTGCATATGTGTGTATATATGTATGCCTGTGTGTGTATATATGAATATACTGTATGTGTGTGTATATATGAATATACTGTATGTGTGTATATATATATGTGTATTTTTCAAGAGAAAATTCACAATTCTTCTGTTTTTATTTTAAGTTAAACTTTTATTTATTTTCATATATGTAATTCCGATGTAACAATGTTACCCAGCTCTGTCCACACTTTATTCTTGTAGATCTTTACTTATTTTTATGTTTACACTTCATAAAACTCCTTACCTTTAAAATGAATTGAGGCAGACATAGAGACAGAGTCAGCACATACACTGTTGTCATTGTAACAGGCTGAATGTAAAACTCCTAACAGCCACAAATTCATTCATGTTTTTTTTGTTGTTGTATTTTTTAATTTATTTAACGTTTCCTGGAAATTCAGTTAAAATGTGTAAAGTGAACTGGAGAAGCTGTTCCTGTTGGTTCCTGCAGGTCTGACTCGGACCTTTGAGCTGGAGCCTTAACTGGTTCAGACTGGTTCATTTTTGTCTGGAAGCTTTTTATCTATTGTCTCTTATCTGCTCTTTAAGTGCTTCTATTCCAGTTTTGTTCCATCTTTGGTCAGCTCTTTTCTCTCTCTCTCTCTCTCTCTCTCTCTCTCTCTCTCTCTCTCTCTCTCTCTCTCTCTCTCTCTATAAAACGCCTCCCTCTCCGTCCGTCCTCTCTGCACGCAGCATGGCACCGAAGAAAGTGGAACCCAAGAAGACGGAGGTGAAGAAGGTGGAGGCAAAGAAGGAAGAGCCTCCTCCACCCCCCAAACCTGCGGAGCCTGAATCCAAGCCTCCTGAGGTGGACCTGAATAGCATCGTGGTGGAGTTCACCCCCGACCAGATCGAAGAGTTCCGAGACGCCTTCACGCTGTTCGACGAGACGCCCGCCGGCGAGATGAAGATCACTTTCGCCCAGTGCGGAGACGTCATGCGAGCGCTCGGCCACAACCCCACCAACGGCGAGGTGCTGAAGCTGCTGGGGAGGCCAAAGGCGGAGGAGATGAATGTCAAGCTGCTGGACTTTGACACCTTCCTGCCAATGCTCCAGCACGTGGCGCGCTCCAAAGAGCAGGGCACCTTTGAGGACTTTGTGGAGGGTCTGAGAGTGTTCGACAAGGAGGGCAACGGCACTGTGATGGGGGCCGAGCTCCGTCACGTCCTGGCCACGCTGGGAGAGAAGATGACGGAGAATGAGGTCGACCAGCTGATGGTGGGACAGGAGGACGCCAACGGTCTCATCAACTACACCGAGTTTGTCAAACACATCCTGGCTGGGTAGAAACCACCGCCGGGTTCTTTTGATGGACTGAGGTTCGGTCGGTCTTGTAGATTATTATATGCTAAAAAGTTCTTGGTATGATGTAGCAATAAATGACGGAAGAGGATTAGGGCCACTTGTGAAAAATGTATTTGAGTTCTGACTTTATTCTCAGAATTCTGAGATTAAAGTAATGAAGTCAGAATTCTGAGATTGAAGTCAGAATTCTGAGATTGAAGTCAGAATTCTGAGATTGAAGTCAGAATTCTGAGATTAAAGTAATAAAGTCAGAATTCTGAGATTAAAGTAATAAAGTCAGAATTCTGAGATTAAAGTAATAAAGTCAGAATTCTGAGATCAAAGTAATAAAGTCAGAATTCTGAGATTAAAGTAATAAAGAGTTTGTGGACCGGCTCAGACTATTTATCTGTTGCTAGGGAAACTTAGTCTCTGCTTTGTGATTCCACAGATCTGGAACTCTCATGCTTGACTAATTAAAACATACTCGTTAGAAATAATACTATAGTCTCATAGACTCTTGTGTGGTTATCGGTGTAAAACTAATTTAAGAATACGCGGATTAGAATAACGTTTTAGGGTAACACAGAGGATTTTCTCCAAAAGTCTCTGATGAACTGAGATTCTGTCTCTCTTCGAAGGACTGATGTCCCATCTGTCTCTTAGGGACTGAGGTTTGGTCTGTCTCTGATGTCTCCGCTGTATTTAATGTTGCACCTGTATGTTTCCACGCTCTCTGTCTCTAATAAAACATCTTCAGTCCTTCTCAGTTATGAACTGTGTCAAAAGAGGGTGTGTGTGTGTGTTTGTTTTTTTTGTTTTTTTGCACCCAATTACATGTAAAACATACATATAGTTCATGTATTTGGGTGCAATTATGGGACACCTGTTAACAGAGATGTTGCTGGGCTCAGATCACAGGAAGGTGGTCGTGATAAAAGAAATGTGCATTTAATACAAGATTTTATAATGACTCAAATCATATTTATTATAAGAGACAAAATGTATGCCTTAGGCTTTTTATTAATGAACACCGAGTGTGATTACAGTAATGGGTGTTGTGGTTTGTTTAAAACTTAAATAACATGTAAAAAAAAATTGCAAATTACATCCTTCAAGTCGGACTAGTGTGGATTATGACATCTCCAGTCTCGTAGTGAAACATTTCATGTTCCTGTCAGTGTTTCCCAAATTAGGTAATTAAAAGAAAGAAATATAAATACTGTTTTTATGTATGTACTGTATGTATGTGTAAATATATATCTATTTACATATACAGTATATTAGGGAAGTATCACTCCACTCACGATTCTATACGATTCATGATTTTAAATTCACCATACAGACAGTGAGCTACAGACAAATGACTGAAATCTATTGATTTCCAGGATTTATACAAAGAAAACAACCTTTGAACGTACATGTGGCTTTTTTTTGCAGCGGCACCGTTGCTCTGTCCGGAGCATAGCGCCGCCCATGAGAAGTGTGATTGGTTTTAAGAAGAAATACCAATAAACCAGAGCACGTTTTTCCTCCCATCCCAGAAGGCTGTGTGGACTAGCCAGACCCTCCTTCGCAGCGCTGTGGAGGAAGGTCCGGGAATGCCAGATTCACATAAGTAGCCAGTGTGATCTAAATCTAGCTCTAAAAGAACTCAAGAGATGATTAAGTACAATTTCAGTATCTTAGACAAATAAATATTGTGAATATGCTATATCCATTTATTTATTGTTATTTATCATTATTTATTTTTTGTGTGAATCTTCTACACAGGCTAATATAGATTTGTCCAGCAGGGGGCGGTAATGCACCAGGGCGTTGTTTGTGAACCGCCAATAAACCCAAAAAGAAGTTGCACGCGTCACCCGTCATGAATTCGTCACATGACTGTCAACAGGAAGAGTTTTCTCTCGGTGTTGTTGTTGTATACATCTTATTACATGCAGAATATGACAGAGGAGCAGACTGGGTCTAAGTTAAGTTGACTCCGTTCTCGAGGGTTGAAGGTTTCACGGCGGCACGCGCTGTTGTCTTGCACGACGAACCGAACTCCAGTACAAATTCTCCCAATTGAAGATAATCTTGGTTTCACACCCGAGGTATGTACACACTTAGACCCGACTTAAGGCCTTTCTTGTATAAACGAGATCCGCATGTCGTTCGGCGTACATATAACCTGTCAAGTATTCTACAAATTTGTCAGAATACAACAAAAAAATACGATTAAATCGATGGTCATGGTGGTAACGGTAACGTTACTCGTTGTGGAAAACAGGAAGCAACGTTAACAGGAGCTTCTTGGACACTCCAAATTTAACAAATCTTGAATTTATCAAATATCGCGACGTTACCAACGTTTGGTTTTTGCTAGTTGGGGAGAGTAAAATGCGAGCGTTTCTTTATTTAGACGGGTCCGGTTTTATGATATTTTTGAATAGAGTTTGGCGTTGAGATTAGTAAACAAATGCAAAGCGGAAGGAATAAAAAAAACAAAACGTTTCTCACGATAGAAACCGTTACATTCAGACAGCCTAGGCCTATTTAAAATGTATCATATATCATACTATACCTGATATTGCCATACCAGTGTGACACCTCTTCAAAACCAGATAGATAGATAGATAGATAGTATAGTAGGCTACTGCTGCACCCTGCCTTGTTGATGGATATTAATTACTATCAGGATAGAAAAAGTTGAATTAGAGCATACCTTAATTACTACTTTTTCTGCATATATTCTCCCAAAATATTTAGATTTTTTTCACAAGACCGGAAAGTGCCGGAATCTCCCATCGTATGAAGTCGTCCGAAAAGCCTACATTTCCTAAAAGAAGTGAAATCTGTCAATACAGCAATGCTTAGCTACTTTGCTTAACCCTCATGTTGTCCTTGGATCAAATTGATGCGTTTTCCTATATCAATGTTGTTTTTAATTACCAAAAACAATTCTACACACCGCTCTTTGGCAAGTAAAAATCTCCACTTTCATTCATTTTTGAAACAGTATTGAGTAAAAGTTGAAATATTCCAGTCTGTGATTATCCATCAACATCCATTCCTTTAATTTTAGTCTAAATAATTCCTAATGTCTGCTTTTCTAACTCAAACATTAGGTATAATTTCCTATAAATGAGGTTTATTGACCAAACATTTCAAAAAATAACTGTAAAACTAAAGTTAAAAAGTTAAGGTTACATAGTGTTGAAAACGTAAAAAAGTGAGAAAAAGACAAAAAGTAAAAACATCAATAAAAAGCGTCAAAAGTGTTGATTTTCAATTTTGACGAGAAGACCACACAAGTGTTAGAGTAAGACAGGACACCGCCTAAGCTTAAATCCAGGATACACTTCAAATAAGTGATATAAGTGGGCTTCGACATATTCTTACTGCACTGTATATCTGATTTGGACTCTTTCAAAGAAAACATGGACTTTCAGGAATCGATTGCAGAAAAGGAGATTACTTGACGTGCTTTAACAATGAAAATAAAACCTTCTAACCAAATAAGATGAGATTCCTCTAAATGTATCTTGCCTCACTGGGTCAACTCTGGGTCAAATAATATGTTACCAAAGGTAAAGAAACTATTTAATATACAATACAACAGTGACTACTATTCCAAATATGACAATATTCCCAAATTGGATTCAGGTCATGTAAACAGCATATTCTGGTTGAATAAGGCCTTTTTCCCAATATGGCATTTTCCATTTAAAGCTATAATGCGATGTTTCTGTCGCCCCCATGAGGAATGCTATGTAATAACAAGAAAACATGATACAAGCATTCCGTGATTGCGGTCCAACAAGTTCACCACTGCTGGTTCATTTTGAAAAAAAATTGTATTTTACACGGCTGCATGTAAACGGGAATATTAGTGCGACATTCACTTTAATTAGCCATGTAAACAGATTAGTCGGAATATGGTCTTTTTCTGGTTAAAGGCAAAAAAAGAACTGGAATATTATGTGCACGTAAACGTCACAGACATTTATATGGTCAGAACAGTTTGAAGTGAAGGATTATACATGACCCAGACCTGTGTATTACATTGTGCCTGGCAGGGTCAGAGGTCACCATGGGCTCGGCAGTAGAGAGGACGGACGAACACGTGAGAGAGTACCTGATCTACCGCGGCTTCACCAGCACCATGAAGCACCTGGACACCGAGATCAAAGCCGACAAGGAGAAAGGCTTCAGGGTGAGACGGATGGAAATACGGATGGAGAATTTGTCTGAAGAGTTTGTTGTACCGTTGTTTCAGAGACCAACTCTTTTGTAAAGATAATTTTTTGGGGGCATCTGTGCCTTTAATCATCAGGACAGGTTAGATATGAGAGGGGAGAGAGAGGGGGAAGACGTGCAGCAAATTAAATTCCAACCCTGGGCCTCTGCATCGAGGAATAATAGTGCGTTCCATTTACCTCGGAAGCCGAAGCGGGGAATGATGTCACACCCGAGTTGAATGCGTTCCATTTCCAAGTTGTGTTTTCATTGGTTGGCATGGTGTTATTTCAGTTACTTTAATGGCTGGTTTGATTTGCATTGAGAGATGATCTTATGGAAAGTTCCCCAAGCCTACTCTAGGTATGGTGTAGGGTATGTGATGATGGGGGGGCTATTTTAATTCCAAAGGCCAAGGGAACTTTATCAGGATGCATAGTATCCTGATCCATGAAATAACTGGCCTTTAATAATAAAAATGTGTCTGCCTCTATGGGAATTTAACATAGGGGTTTGTATACTTATGCTCCCTGTATTTCAACGAAGAACATTTATTTATTTACAATACTTTATTCATTCACAAAGAAAATTGGTGTCCTTAAAAGGTTGGATTTTCCTAAATCTTTTGAATTAAGGTATTAAGATCAATTTTCAAAAGATGTTTTTTTTATTCCTCTTTTTAATCAACTTTAGCCTGGGTGTGTAAACTTTCTCAATTATTGAGACATACAAAAAGCTTGTCAGCAATTATAGCAAGCGTTTGATTGCAGTAATAGCCAATAAAGGCTTTTCTATTGATTATTGATACGGTACAAATAATTTTGGACACGCCACTTTTTGTTCAAATGTAAATAAAAGATGAGTAATAATTATTTCCACAGTGATGCCTCTTGTACATCGTCTTATTATCTTCTGGGAGACGCCTGTGTCATTTCTAATCAAGAAAACACTTGCTGGTTGAACAAAAGTAACTAAGTCAGAATTGACCAGGGGTATGGATAATTTTGGGCTTGACTGTATATTGTATAATGAATACATTAATAAGAATAGATAGATAAATAAGAATTGCACATGAGAGTGGGGCATTGAGGAGATAAAGATGTCTTCCATCTGCAGGTGGATAAGATCATCGATCAGCTGCAGCAGTTTGTCCTGAACTTTGACCTGTGTGGTCTGAAGGAGTACTGGCTCTACCTGGACAGACGGCTGTTCTGCAGACTGGAGGATGTTTACAGATCCACAGTCAACAAACTGAGAACCAGCCTGTACAGATACTACGTCATCAACACCATCCAGGTAACACCCTGTAGAGCCAAGGGCCCCGTCTCTAAGAGAGAGAGACGGAGCAGGGACCCCTTACTATATATTGTATTAAACCAAGTTTCATATTAACATGGTCCTACAGAATTCTAAGAAATTAAAATAATTCTTGGTATGATTTTATAAATCATGTTTTAATGTTAAAAATACACGATGGCACAGTGAATCCTTAGCTGACTTGCCTTTACCTATAGGCCAATAAGCCTTTTTTTCCCCCACAAATAGTCTGATTTATATTTGCTAATAATATTTTGGAGTCATGTTGACATTTTCATTTTTGAAAAAACTTTTAAAAGTTTCAAAGAAACGTTGCCTACTGTTACATTTCTTTTTTGCAAGTTAGACAGTGTGCGGGAGTTTCTTTGCAGCTTTGGAATTACTTATCCCCCTCCTTCCCACCTGACACATGTTATAAATGTGCTAAGTATTTTTCTGTACTTAAAAAAATAAAAAAGTTGAGGACCATCTAAAAAACACTGTACAAACAGTTCAAAATCTCTCTTCTACACCCATTTCTCCGTCCTTTATTGCTTCTAGAAAGGAAACCTGGAGAAGACTCAGGAGTTTTTCCAGAAGCAGGCGTTGGAGCTGCAGAGTCAAGTCGAGTGGCGTGATTGGTTCATCCTGCCGTTTATCCCCACCCCTGAACAGAACCCCGCCTTCTCACCGTACTTCTCCCGCCAGTGGTCCGACACCTTCCTGGTTTCACTGCACAACTTCCTGTCAGTGCTCTTCCAGTGTATGCATATCCTTTGGCTGACTCCTCAGCTGTGTGCAGTTTTAGTGATAAGTGATAGGGACTTAGCTGGTTTCCAGTCCTTAACTGGTGGTCACCCCAGCCGGCCCTGCTGAGTTTTGATGCTGAAGTCCAGAAGATGACGAGCCTGACAGAAGAGAACGAACAGCTCCGCCAGCTGGTGAGAATAAAATTATTTATTTTTTTTTTAAAGAATTTTTTTTCCAAGTCCCAAAGATGAATGCATGTTACACACGCTGCCTCCTGTTAACCCAGGCACACACATGGCCAGTATACGAGGATGTTACTTTTTTTTACGTTTTCAACACTACATAACACTAACTTATTAACTTTAGTTTTACAGTTATTTTGGAATTTATGGTGAATAAACCTCATTTATAGGAAACTATACCTAATGTTTGAAATTAGAAATTAGGAATTATTTAGACTACAATTAAAGGAATGGATGTTGATGGATAATCACAGACTGGAATATGTCAACTTTTACTCAATACTATTTCAAAACCACTTCAGTTTTTTTTCAAATGTTATAAAATTGAATAAGACTCCCCAAAATTAATGAAAATCGAGAGTTGTACTTGCCAAAGAGCGTTGTGTGGAATCAATCATGTTGTTTTGGGTAATTAACCCTCATGTTGTCCTTGGGTCAAATTGACCCGTTTTCCTATATCAATGTCTTTTTAATTACCCAAAATAACATGATTGATTCCACACAATGCTCTTGGCAAGTACAAATCTCTACTTTCATTCATTTTGGGGCATCTCATTCAATTTTATATTATAGTACAAATCTTTTATTTATATTTATAGTACAAATCTTTACTTTCATTTCCTTTAATTTTAGTCTAAATAATTACTAATTTCTGCTTTTCTAACTTAAACATTAGGTATAATTTCCTATAAATGCAGTTTATTGAACATAAATTTCAAAAATAACTGTAAAACTAAAGTTAATAGTGTTGAAAACATCAAAGCATCAAAGTGATGAAAAAAGGGACAAAAACGTGAGAAAAAACATTGAGAAAAAGCGTCAACAAAAATGTTGATTTTCAATTTTGAAATCTTATTGGGGTATTTTTTTTGTTCTTGTTGTATCTAACCTGTGTGTCTCGTCTTATCTCGTCCAGCTGTTTGTCCTGCAGACAGAGAGTCGGGACCAGAGAGAGGGAGACGTGATGGTCCACCACAAGCTGCCGGTGTACGTCCAAAACATGGACCGCCTGGGAGACACTGAGCTGTGAGACACTTACTCCTCTGTCTTTACTGATGACTGACTGCAACTAAGATGGCTGCCGTCCTGTCAGGTCTTTTTATTTAATGTTTATTGATGATTTAAAAGACAGTGGACAACATTATGCGCTTAACCAGAGTTATTTGTTGGACAAGGAGTCGATGCGTCTCTAACATGGCTGGCTCCACTGACCCAGAGGGGCATTGCAATCTTTTGGGGCACCCAAGATGGCTGCCATGCTTTAAATGAAATGGAAGTATTAGTTTTTTAGATGTGTTAGGCTACATTTACATTGCTACGTTTTGGTTTTGAAGAGTTTCTAGCCAAAAGCGATCTCCGTGCACACGCTGCTCCAATAGAAGAACAAATCTCAGTTTAAAGTAACACGGCCAAACAGCATATCTCATCAGCATTCTAGTGTGCTGGGCATGAACCAGGGGTAAACAGGAGGCTGCTTGTGTACTTGCCCATTGTTGATAGTTGCCATGGTAATGTTAGGAGCTTAGTCTCAGAGAACAAGACGGCATGACCCAATCATGCAAAGGTCTCTGTTTGCGGCCGTTGAGACGGCAACACTACCCCGCAGGTACCAAACCAAAACGGGTCAGAAGTCTTTCCAAATGTCTCCCGTTTAGAGGCTCGGAAACGCCAGAGCAGGGGGAATGAGAGGGGGACTCAGCAGAGCAGGGGGAATGAGAAGGGGACTCAACAGAGCAGGGGGAATGAGAAGGGGAATTGCCAGAGCAGGGGGAATGAGAGGGGGAAACGTAGCAAAAGATTTTAGTTTTTAGACCAAAACTAAACTACTAGGGTGGCAGTAGCTCAGTCCATAGGGAGTTGGGTTGGGAACCAGAGGGTTGCTGGTTCAAGTCCACATACGGACCATGGTGGTGGACTGGTAGCTGCCAGTTGAGACATCTCTCCATTAGTGCATGTATAGGTACTGAGCATGTGTGTGTAATTAAGGCGACAACAACAACAGAGTGTAAATTGTATTTTCCCCATGTGGGACTAATAAAGGATACATTAATCTTAATCTTAAAACGTAGCAATGTAAATGTAGCCTTAGAATGGCAGAACAGATGGCAGCCATCTTAAATCTTCTCTCTAAATGGTCTTTCCATCCATTTTCACGCTGTTATAATTTATTGTTTCATTTCGTACCACCAAACACAGGACATGAAATGTTACTGGTGTTAAAACTTCCGCATGCTAGCTTGTTTAATTTGACCTCCGTGCATTGACTGACTGCATTTGTTTTACTGGTATTTCATTTTAAAAGTTTTACTATGAAGTCTGAAGCCCAGTTCAGACCCAAGATTTGTGACGAGTAATTACGCCTGCAACGTTCTAAAACCTGTATCTTTACAACAATTTGCCTAAACGGGACGGTGTATGGTCTCTATAGCAACAACTGTCTGGACTTCCGTTCTAACTTCCAGCTTTTACGGCTTTTATGGAAATAATTTGTAGCGTCCTAAAACATGAATGAGGATAGAGATAGTGAGATACTTGCTACAGTTGCATTTCAACTGTAGAAATGTTTTATTCCTCTGTTTCACTGCTTTTCACCCCCTTCTCTTAATTTACTCTCAAGCTCACCCTTCACAGCCTCTGTCCAAAACTCTGCCATTACCACCAGCCGGTAGTTTGTAACTGACTTGACCAGCTGTCTCCGCTATGCGCTAAATGGCTGTTAAAGCAGGTGATGTCTTTCATGTTCTAAAACCAGCAGTGGTGGAAGAAGTATTCAGATCCTTTACTTCAGTCAAATACTAATACCACACAGTAAATATACTCCTGCATTGAAAATGTTACTTCAGGAAAATGTACTTAAAGTATTAAAAGTAAAAGTGCTCAATGAAGAAAAATCGTCACATTTTAGAAACTGGAAACGATCTGTCAATCAACTAATGCTGACCCTACACCAAACAAATTTTCAAGCGATTCCACAGTGGCAGACAAAATTCTAGGGCTGCCCAATTAATCAAATTTTAATCACGATCATGATTTTGGCTTCCCACGGTCAAATTTGCGTGATCAAGCGACATTTTAAATGAATTTCATATTCATTTTTTTTGCAAAGCCAATCTACCGCTCCTTAAACCACTATCTGATCATGAGCCAGTCAGAGTTGTTCCCTGCACCGCGCAGCTTAGTTTCTAGATGTAGACAGTCACAGAGGACAGAGTAACAGGAGGAAAATTCAACAGATAGTAGTCGGTCATAAGTCGGTCTCAAAGTTTACCAGTAGACGCAACATTTTGTCCCGTCTGTGTTGTTTTTAGTGCCTGTTAGCTCACAGGGCTCTAGGGTGCTAGTTAGTGTCTGTTAGCTCACAGGGCTCTAGGGTGCTAGTTAGTGTCTGTTAGCTCACAGGGCTCTAGGGTGCTAGTTAGTGTCTGTTAGCTCACAGGGCTCTAGGGTGCTAGTTAGTGTCTGTTAGCTCACAGGGCTCTAGGGCGCGAGTAATATTTTTCCTCTAAGACGCACTGGTGCACCTAATGTCCTTGCATCCGTTGCAACGTTGTTCATATTGAAATGATTTAATTTTGCGTTACATGACCCATTTCTTCTGTAAAGCCGTGCCTGTGTTGGATCTCTCCTCTACTCTCCGCGCAGCCCCGCCACACAGTGGCGCCGGTCCACACTTCTGACATTTTGTCTTTTGTTATTAACACAACTGTATATTGTTAAGCAGGAGAGGCAAACCTGTATTTGTACCAGTGTTTCTGCTGGTAACTCTTCTATCGCGGCAGTTACGGTGAAAAACACAGAAGAAGTTATTGAATGCAACCAAGTACAGTTTGTAGAGTAATAGCATGTGAGACGGAGCCTGCTGGACCTGGGCGAGAGATGTGACCCATAGCCAGAATATCATAGTTCATAAAAATGCAGCGCAGTGACGATACAGACATTTCAAACACAGGACGTGTGTAACTCCACTGACCCGCCATTCAACCTGTGCTGGACCCATTCATAATGAGTCAGCCGTCACTCTGTGAGTAGCGTCCATCGCTCTCCCTTTCTCTCCTTAGCTCTTTTAATCAGTTATTGTTGAAAACAAGTGAAGGAGCTTTCTCAGAGATACATTAAAAAAAATTAGATCATAGCTAATTTTCATTTACATGTGTTGCAGCTATATGTCTATACAACATACAACTTCAACATAAGAAGAATGTAGCATAATATGGATGTGAAAGCAGTTATAAACATCCTATGTGACAATAAAATATGTTTTGGTTAAAATCAACAAATAATCGTGATAATTAATCGTGATCACAATATTGATCAAAATAATCGTGATTATCATTTTGGCCATAATCGTGCAGCCCTACTAATTTCCAATGTCGGAATGAGAATCTTGCGAGAGTTGGACCATGCTCCAATCGTCTCAATCGTTTGGTGTAAGGTCATAAAACTCAGTCAGTAGTTTTCCTGTCTTGACGTTCTGAAAAAATCAAACAAAATCTTTGATGTCTTGGTAGTGAAGTTAAATCACGGGAACATTGTCAACAACCAATGGGTGCGATCCCTCCAGCACCAAACAGGAAGCAGCAACCATCTAGAGCCAGTGTTGTTTATGGTTGCTATGGCGCTGCGCTAAGCTAAACAAGAGGGAAATTTGTACTTATGTTCAGTACTTAGTTACATTCCACCAGTGAAAACCAGCCTTTGGTGACTTGATAAGCTGAGCCACCATCAGCTGGCTGGAGTGAAGCTGAGACGGGACAGTTTACACTGTTGCATCTTTACCCTGAAGGATGCTAAAGTTCTTTGCTAATGAAGTACTAAATATGATTTGCATTATGAGATTTCTCAGGATAAAATAAATATTTTTAGAATAAATTCTGAGTAATGACTGAGACGTCAGACGTGAATTTTTTTTTTAAATTAAGTCATTTGTAATGTTTGAGAGGAACATGTGATGAGGAGGGAGGAATGTGAGGAATTCTTTTTCAGAATGAAAGTGCAGTTTTCATTCAGAAACATTGCATATCTTCATCACTTTAAAAGAAGTTTGAGGCACTTTAAAATGACAAAACTGCAGTTATTTTCTGTTTATTCATATAAAATATATATTTAATAAACTTTTAAACTAACTTATTGTTAATGATACAGTATTTAAGCTGTTTTACACTGTGTGCTGTGATGTTCCCAAAATAAACAATTCACCTGATGAATTGTTGTTTTTTTGTCAATACGATCCATTTTTTAATTTTCCCTCACATGCTGAAAGAAGACTGTAGACTTGGCTGACAAATAAATAAAGTACATTTCAAAATGAATAGTAACATTTTCAAATTTTTGGTATGCCAGTAGTAGTGAAGAAGTGATTTAAAGGCACAGTACTGTAGTGATTCGGAGAGCCTTAGTACCTCAGGTCATTCCGGAACCGAGGAGTCCAACACCAAAGGCACAGTGCTCCTAATGTCACAAATCTCGTCAAGTCTCGAATCTAGGAACAGGGACAGTCTGAGGACCTCATGCTGTTGAGGGTAGATTAACTACCCTCAACATTAACTATAATATATATTCTGAAGACAGGTAAAAGAGTGCAGTAAAATTTAAATTTAAAATTGCACCTTTTGGAAAATCAAAACCGGTCCAAGATATTTCTCACTCAGAACTGGAGGAGCTTACTAATGTTGTTTAAAGCCCGATACAGAGCAGCTGTGCAAGCCACAGCGGCCGGTTTGTACAACAAAATGTCAGCTCCACTGAACTTTGACCCCAAATACGCTGAGCCCACATCACATGTCCAATGAGATTCACGCCATAGCAGATGGTAGACGTTATTGGGGTTAATATCTTAGTGTAGACAAATATGATTAAGAGGTTAAATTTGGATTGTTGACTCGGACAAGGATACAAGAATAAACATAATATTAAGATTGTCTACATTTCAGGGCAGTCAGCAACAATGTTTTCTGCGCTTCATTCTATCCAACTATTTGCTCCTGCACTTTTGATGTGAAACATCTTAACTGGGAGCCAGTATAGCATTCTGTATCAGTTATAAGACCTGAGAGTAGTGCATTGCAGCATCTGATGCTACCCTATGTGTGGTAGAAAGAATAGCATCCTTAGGCTCAACCCCTATATACAGTTTGGTGTCATCGGCATAGCAATTAAACAAGTCCTATGCATGCTAATAATTACCACTAGTGGTAACGTTTACAGGCTATTTTTCAAAGAAGCCTTTACAGCATCCTAAGAAGTCATGACTTCAAATGTTTCTCAGAAGACATAACCCTTGTGTTGTCTTCCCATCAACCATCATCTTTTGGCGCTTTTTCCGATGTTTTTGCTGTTTTTTTCTTTTCTTTTTTTTAATTCATAGCCAATAAATCAAATTTTTATGACATTATACAAAAACAATTAATCTCTCGTTTTTTTTCAGCGTTTTTTGTCTCTGTTTTTGTCATTTCTTCCGAGGTTTTGGTCACTTTTTAAAATGCCATAAAATTCAATTAAACAACCAAAATTTGGTGAAAGTAATGTTCCATTTTACCTGAAGAACATTGTATGGCATCCATGTTATTTTTAGGCAATTTGGTTGAAATAAAGCCAAGTTCCTGATATTAAAAATAAAACAGGTCAAATTTGACCTGAGGACAACACAAGAGTTAAGAAGAAATGTGACAAAGGGATTTTTCTTTCTGCAGCAGTGACCTGAAATGGTGTAGTCAACGAATATGTAATTTATTTAGACAACATATGTAATATTGTAATAATCACAAAATGTGTATTTTCCACTTGAAATACAATGCGTCCCTACAGCTAGCCAAGCAATTCCATGAGGCTGTAATTAATTGTTACAAACCCTGTGTTGACCTGCTGGTGGCACTAGTTAAAATGTCAGACGACCAACAGAGACAGTTGGCTTCATGTACCACCAACATTGTCTTTCCTGGGGCCACGCTGTTAGCTTAGCTAAAACAACTGTTGATGTGTTTGCTTTGTCATCATGGCCTTTCAACCCACTACGAAAAATCTCATCTGCTTTGCTGACCACATATCCGATGTCCTTCTCTTCGTTCTTTGCGCTTTTGGGTTGGCTGTTGTCTTTGAAGTGATTCAAGCCGTCATCTTTGTTGTAAAGCTACACCGTTATTACTGCTGTAATATAATGTATAGTGCTGGGTTGAGCGTTTTTCTTTCATCTCAACCAACTGTGTTAACTGGATCCACTAAGGGACAACATCCCTGGCAACAGTAGGGTAAAGGTTTTTGTCAGCACAAACATTAGTTTCTCTTGCTGCTTTCCGTAGCCATAGTCAGCAACTTCAGCAACTGCTAATTCCTCTGCGCGTTAAAATATATCTACATAAAGATATGGATCTCTAAGCAGTTTTTTTTTTTGCCAGCAGATCAGGTTTAAATGTGTATTTAGAAACCTAATTTAGATGATCAGTCAAACCTTCAACACGTCACTGAGGTAAGTGACACCTGTTACCTGTTAGTCCTGTTGAATGGAAAACCACCGCCAGGCTGCGTCACAGGTTCTGACAATGGCTTCAAGCACAAAGTGGCACCGTTGACCAATGGCAAACTGTTGAGACTACTGACCTTTGCTAACTTGAAATGCAACTGAGACTGATTAGCACTAGCATGTTTCCCGGCTGGCTAGTGCGTTGGCTGTTAGCTTTCCAGCTACAGCAGGTTATGACGAACTAGTATCGTTGAACTAGGAAGTAGTCGAACAGTCAAGCTTCTACCACCACCTATTTTGCAAGGACACGCAGGGAAACTCTTTGCACACTTTGTAGTGTGAGCAGAACTTAACCGAGATAAGGAGAGAGATAACATCATTAGGTAAGTTTCCATCCACCTAGTGTTATGCGCGTAGTAACAAGTGGACTTAAATGCTAGAAATAAAATAAAAATGCTCTGGTTTGTTTTCATTTCATTCAACCAATCACAATCGTCTTGGGCTCTGCAAAATGCTCTCTTGAAGGAACTCATTTTGGAGGAACATTTGCACCCTGATAAAAGAAAACGTCACAAACAATATGAAATGCAGTTAACTGTTCACGCAGCACAGTAACTGTTTTACCAGTCCATACTTCGTCCACAGCAATCCTGCCACAATCGGTCTCAAAACGTCCCAGTTAGAGAGTAAATGTCGTGAAACATGAAATTGTAAATCTTTGCAATCATTCCCTGAAATAACCATGCAGGCCTTCCTTGTTGCATGATCCAAATTTTCTTCAAAACTTGCCTTTTGTGAAGCGTGTAGCTTGCTAGCTCAAAGTTTGTTGTTGTTTCCCGAAGCGAACAGAGTTTAAGAACAGAAACCCAGAGAGTGGAAGGCGGGGGACATCCTGCAGAACACTGCCGGATGTGAGACAATTACCCTGTCAGCGTTCCAGATTACCACTGAAGCCTCGAGACTAAAAATAGCAGCAGATCTGTGTGGAGCAGTGATGAGACTGTAATCTTTCTCACATTAATACATGAAACAAACAGAAATGCCATATTTCCATCATTGTTTTGTACGTTGTTTCCATCGTTTGAGGCTTGACCGGCACTCTTAAAAGTTGTGTCATCTTGTTGCAGCCTCTACCTCTGCAAGGGTTTAATGTCTTCACCTGACCGGAGAATTCACTGTTTATCTCATGCCAACTCCTTGTGTTCACATAAGAGTAGTGGATGGATAGTGTATTCATTCACAATTTCTTTAGCCAATTTTCTGGAAATTTGGTCAAAATGTTGGCTACATTTGGATGGAAACCTAGCTAATGGCGAGGCAAATGGACAACATGTGGTCTTTATCCTAAAATGTAGGCAATAGTAAAACAACGTCTGCATCAATGACACACATGGAGCCTTATATTTAACCCTTGTGTCGGCCTCCCGGGTCAAAAACAAAAAAAATGTTAAATTTTTGTCAGTTTTTCAGACTTTTTTTTTTCTTTTTTTAGTTTTCACTAACACCACCTTACTAGTTTTTCACTACTTTTTTGGAATTGATGGTCAATAACCCTCATTTATTTTAAAATTACACCCAATATTTGAGTTAAAAAAGCAGAAATTATGAATTATTTTGACTAATAGTTAAGATAGAAGAACGAACAGATGAGTTTAGTCAGAAATGAAAGTGATCAATAGTATTTGCAAAGAGAGTTGTAAGGAATCCAATCTATATTTTTGTGGTAATTTGGTTAAAAAGAAACTCATATTTCAGATATAGACATTTTTTAAAGGGGTCAAATTTGACCCGAGGACAACAGGAGGGTTAAAGATGTTCAAGTCAGCTTAGGGTACTTATGAAAACATTGCAGTCTACTGATGATATACTGTAGCGTTGTTCTCCACACCTTTTGTTGTTAGTGAAGTTGTTTTACTACGCTGACGTTTTTGTTCAAACCGAGGGGGACTCCAAAATGAGAGGAAATGTTAATGGGTAGAACTGGCCTAAGGTTTTGTTCTGCTCTTACCAGTGAATTTCTGCATGTACCTCTTTACAAAATTACTGCATGGATTCATTTTTTACTCATTCAGTGCTTTGCTGTTAAAGTTTTCTCTTTTGCCCCCCCACCCACCCTCTTAGGGACTTGGTGTCGAGCCAGCGCCCTGTCAGCACCACCACCACTTCTTCCAGAAACTTCTTCTCTACATTCCTGCCGCAGGGCAAACGCACTCCAAGTAAAGGGCCTCAGTTCACCACCGGGGCCTCGCCAAGCCAGTTAGCAGTGGGCAGGAAAGACCCACCAACCAACCCGGTAAGAGTGGGGCATGTTATCAAAAGATTAAAAGCTCAGTGGGATTGAAAACAAGGAATTAATTTTAAAAATGTGCAGTTGTGTGGATGTTGTTTAAAATGAATGTGCAATGTTCCAATCAACGGCCACTGAGCTAAAGCGTTATCAGCTGCAGTGCCTTTAATGTCCAGTAGTTGTTGATCCAAGAAAACACTGACTGTATGGAAGTGTATGGGAAACCCCTAACCCTCCTGTTGTCCTCAGGTCAAATTGACCCATTTTCAAAAAGGTTTCCAAAGTGCTGCACAAAAAGATAACACAGAATAAACAAATAGACAAAAAAGCACAATGAAAAAATAATCACTGCCAGCATATGGTAAAGGTATACACATAAGATCAACACTCACCTGAGAGATCGGCTGGGGGTGTAGGGGTGCAGCAGCTCAGAGAGGTAAGGGGGGGCAAGACCATTCAAAGCTTTAAAAGCAAATAAAAGAATTTAAAAATTAATCCTAAAATGGACGGGCAGCCAGTGGAGTGAAACTAAAATAGGTGAAATGTGCTCATACTTGCTTGTGCCTGTTAAAAGACGTGCAGCAGCATTCTGTACCAGTTGAAGACGAGCAACGGAGGACCCACTAGCCCCCATATAAAGTGCTTTACAAATTGACCATCCCTTCATCATCTATCATTCAGAGGCATGAAACTCTAAACCCAAACTGACCATCTCTCATTGGCCGTCCTGATCTTAGAACTGTTAGACAGGCATCTCAGACTATCACACTATCACCAAGGCACACACTCCTTTGCCCTCTGAGAGTATGGCCTTACCAGGCTTTAAAACTTATCTTTGATGACCTGTAGGGAGCAACACCGATGTTCCCGTTATGCTACAAGTTATAGCTGTCATCTCTGCCGTTTTCTTGGTTCCCAACATTATGAGTGGCTGATAGATTTCTGACCTGAGATCTTATGTATCTAAAATGAATTTGTCTTTTCTAGCATGCAAAGTGCAAAGAGGCGGTCCAAACTAAGGAGGTGAAGCCAGTTTCCAGTCAGGCATCAACCAGTGAACCTGCAAGCTCCCAGTCCCAACAGTTAACAAACCAGTTAACAAACCAGCCTTCAAACCAGCCGTCACATCCCAGACACAAGAGAATTCAGGAACATGAGAAAGAGAGGAAGGAGCTTTTCTCTAAACCACCATCACAGGTACCTTAAGGGCAGGACTGGGGGAAGTTTGACATTAAAACTGTAATTGCAGCAGCTTGGTGCACTTTTACAAAATCAGCTTTCCTTGTTCAGTCAGTTTTTTTTAAAGGAATAGTTTAACTTTTGCTGGGCACGCCCACCTCCGTCGCACACGTAACCGGGGCATCTACTGATGCAACGCTACTTTCACTGAGAGTCTGAAATCTGGTATGGTAGTTCCCTATATAGTTCACTATTCAATAAACACTGTATAGAGAATAGTGAGTGAGTGAGGGAGCGGTTTTGAACACAGCTTATGTGAGCACACAGCCAGACCCAGCAGCACATATGCTACGTTGAATTTATATAGACTCTAAATGAGCCGAGTGGAATGGATTTGAGGAAGCAGCAGCGTGGAAGTCAAGGCTGTAGCCAAAACCCAGAATGGAGTTTAATTTATTAGGGCATTCCTCAAGTGGGAAGGATTTGACTCATAAAAGTGAGCAGACAAATGCGATGAATTAGAGACTTAGGCATGATCAGCTGTTCCATTCAAATGAACTGCATTATGTGTAAAGTATAGCTTTTGGGGACTGGCCTCTATTTACACTGACAACATGCTTCCACATGTATTCTTTTAGACACCAGAGAAGAAGGGCGAGGCAGGAGAGGTGGAGCCTCTCGGCGAGGCTTCCAGCGATTCTCTCGACTCCTGCTCCAACAGCAGGAGCTGCGGAGGAGCAGCGGAGGGAGGAGGTTTTTCAGTGGAACAGCCTTTCATCAAACTCAGCCAGGAGGAATATGGAGAACACCACTCCTCCATCATGCACTGCAGGTCTGCCTTCCAAGCCCTTCCAGTTTGGTTTAACTGACCCCACCCCTTCCACCTCACAGGATCTCACACATCTATGAGCCTGCTTGGTTTCTCAACAAAGTAACACCATCCGAAGAAATGAAGATATTAACTAGAGGCAGACCCGACTGGCTTTTAAAGTCACATAAAAGATAGTCTGGCTTTGCCAGACCTTAGGCTTAGACTTCTCTTTATTAATCCTTTTGGGATGACTCCCGCGAGGAAATTGAAAGTTCCAGCAGCAGTTTTAGCAAGAAAATAAAAATAAAAAATAGATAAAAAAGACAGTATAAAGACAACAAAATAACAATAATAACAACAATAAGAAAATTTGTCAAATAAACAAAGAAAAGACCATAAATTATTATTAAAGCGCAGTATTGTGTTCTAGGTCTTAATTGTCCTACATCCATGCAACGCTACCTCTAATGCTCTTTGTTATTTATTATGGGGTGTTGTAGTTCTTTCTTTCTCTAGTCCAAATATAATTTTGTTAAATTATGACTACAAATGAGACCAACATGCAACTTGCATTGAGGCCAATCAGCTTTTGTGTTATTGGTGCGAGTCTCTTTCAGATTGTAGCACAGACATAAAACAGACTTTGTTCTTCTGCTTTGGGGATGTGCAAGTTTAGAGATACTTGGCTTAAAAAAAACTTGAATTTGGGGTTCAGTTGATGATTAAGGTCTAAAATTAGATTCCTAATGGTCTTTGAAAAGGACTTAAAAAGTCTTTAATTTGACTTGGTGAAGCCTGCAGAAACTCTGTGGGCGGCGCTACGTGTTGATCGCAGCAGCTGTGCTTCCGCGAAATAGCCTCGGGAAGGGACTTGTTTTGGTGGAACATGTGTACGATCTGAGGAGCAGATAACCACAGTCCTCATAAATCTACCGGAGTTTGGAACGCCAACACAAAGAAAGAAGAAGGTGAGGGACATCCGGCAAGAATTTCCGGCGGCACCGGAGCAATCCCGGAAGTGGAACGTCGTCGATGTAGACAACATAAAAGATAATAACAAAACCTAAAACACTCATTCTTCTTTCTTTCTTGCATTTCTCCTTCTTCCAGGGTCGACTGTTCTGGTCGCCGGGTTGCCAGTTTGGATGTAGATGGAGTCATCAAGGTAAATCTGCATCATTTATCTTTTGGGGTTGTATAAAGAGTTGATTACAGAGTATTCTCCTACCGTGCCCCTCATCTTTGGAATGGCCTCCCCCTACATCATAAAGAAGATCATTCAGTTGACATTTTTAAATCTAGATTGGAACTGCTTTAATGCTGTCCATTTCTTGCTGTCTGTTATTTCTGTGCTCCTGTAATTGTAAGGTGCACCGAGACCGTGTCTAATGGTGATTTTAATTGATTGATTTTCCTCAGGTGTGGTCGTTCAACCCCATCATGCAGACCAAAGCAACCATCATGTCCAAGTCTCCTCTGCTGTCTCTGGAGTGGGCCACCAAACCAGACCGGCTGGTACGATAAAACAAACGGACTGCACATTAACTGAGTACAGTGACACACTCGCTTTGCCAGACCCTCCTCCACAGCGCTGTGAAGGAGGGTCTGGCTAGTCCACACAGCATTCCGGGATGAGAGAAAAAACACACTCCGGTTTATTGGCATTTCTTTAAACCAATCACAGTTGTCTTGGGCGGCCCTATGCACCATACGGAGCAGCAGTTTTAGTCATGCAACAGAAAACGCTGATTGGACAGATAGTCTAGCTAGCTGTCTGGATTTACCCTGCAGAGATCTGAGGACCAGGTAACCATAGTCCTCATGGATCCTCCTGAGATTAGAACGCCAACACAAAGAAAGCCCAAGATAATGGATATCAGGCCTAAATGAGTGAAATGCGGCGGAGTTTCCGTCTGCAACGTAGCAATGCTGTTAATGTCACTATAGTCCATATCCATGATGTTCCACTTCCGGAGTGGAACATCATGGATATGGACTATAGTGACATTAACAGCATTAATCAGGTTTCTATTCATACTTTCACCTGATGAATAATTGCGTTCAGCCATCGACAAACTGCTGTGCACGGGCAATATCCTGAATACTAAAGTGGAGTAATGTGTGTGAGACATTCTCCAAATAATGAAATAAATTGCTTGGTGATATTCTTTCCTTCATATTTTACACAAAACTACAAAGACGAAAAACCAAGGCAAATATACACATTCATTACAGCATGGCACCTATGCATGCAAGGATGGATTAAAGAGATTTAAGAGATTAAGATTAAAGGTGCCCTGCCACAAAAAAACGTTTTTACTTGCATTTTTTTAAATATGTTAGGTTTATGTGTGTGTGCTATGAGGTGAATGTAAAGATGAGCTGCTACCTCCTCTGTCAGCTCTAGTCACTGGAAAGAAATAAGAGGAGACATCAGACCAATCACAACAGCTGGTCAGTCTGACGTCATGGTGCCTGAGCTCATTACTATTCAGGAGCTGGGTAAAGGATGCTGATAGCCAGGCTCTCATTGGCTAGCTGTAAACCAATAAGAGCCAAGCCGCTTAGCTGGTTGAATATTAATGAGAACTGGAACAAATGGAGCTGAGTCTTCCTGCAGGCTATACCATGCTAGAATGGCTCGAAACAAGGTAACCAAGGTAACCAAGTTATAGAGAACATGGTAGAACTTCAGACATTACGACAAAGTCATGAAATACATGTGGCAGGTCACCTTTAAATAAATAAATAAAATAGTAAAAATGCCTTTTAACACAAGATGTTATGCATAAAACGTCATTTGTAAAACTACCCTGTGTGTGACTGGCACTAACAAGCAGTGGTGGAATGTAATCAAGTACATTTACTCAAGTACTGTAATTAAGTACAAAGTTGAGGTACTTTACTGGAGACTTTTCTTTTCATGCCACTTTCTACTTCTTCTTCGCTACATTTCAGAGCAAAATATTGTATTGTTTACCCCACTACATTAATCTGACAGCTTAAGTTACTTGCACACAAAACACATTTTATGAAATACAATTTATTTTTTTTATCATAAACTGAACTTCCCAACAATATGCACGTCTTCAAGCTGAAATGTTTAGCTGATTAAACACTTTCTAAAACCAGTTTCTAAAATGTGAGGATTTTTCTGCATTGAGTACTTTAACTTTTAATACTTTAAGTACATTTTTCTGATGATACTTACATACTTTTACTTAAGTAACATTGTCAAAGCAGGACTTTTACTTGTAACAGAGTATTTTTACTTAAGTAAAGGATCTGAATACTTCCTCCACCACTGCTAACAAGTGTACTTGTGGGGGTAAAAACCTCACAAACATGTCACATTGTGGGAATGTCCTCCCATTTTGGGACTACATTTTGTGGTCCGTGGTTTAAGGTAGGTTATAGTAAAGGTTAGCATCTCAGGTTAATGTAGGTAGGTTAATGAAAGGGCCCTCTAAGTAACAAAAACTCTGTGTGTGCTCAGTTGTTACTAGGCAGCGGTGTTGGCACAGTGCGGCTGTATGACACGGACGCCAAGAAGAATCTTTATGAGATGAACATTGATGAAACTCACCCACGGTAAACCTGCTCTGTCCACGATACTGAATTTAAGTTCCTTTTTAGTTTTTTAAACAATTTCTCTGAATTGAGTGAGTTAAACTGGCCACCTGATGATGATGATGATGATGACCAAGTTTGACTGAACAACAAAGGTTTGCTGTTTTAGAAGTTTAGTCTCCCATTGCCAGACCTTCCTCCACAAAGCTGGCATTTCTTAAAACCAATCTCAATCGTCTCATGCGGCGCTAAGAGCCAGACGCAGGTATGGTGGCTATGAAAAATAGCCTCTAAGAAAGCGGGAGGTGAGGGACATCCGGCTGATAATGAGGGACATTTACAATCCCGTAGATGAAACTTGGTCGATAAAGACTAGGGGGAGTTAAATGCTGGAAGATTTACATGGCCATATAGACAAAATCTGAGACTTGGAGAAAAACCACATGCTTGAGTATTGCATTTTGTTAGTAGCGCTGAATAATGCTTGTTGTTGAAGTACAAATTCTGATATTATGTCCCTCCTCTGCCTTCCAGGATCTTGTCTTTAGCCTGCAGTCCCAGTGGTTCGTCGTTTGTCTGCTCAGCTGCAGCTCTCAGTCGATCCGGAAATGTCGACTCTGCGCCTCGACTCCCGATACCGGTGTCTGGACAGCTGCTGCTCTGGGACACCAAGACTGTCAAACAACAGGTAAAAAAACCAAAAAACTAGTTAGTTCAGGAAATGTTTTGTAGCTAATGAGCTAGTACATCAGAGCAGCGCTAACAGTTAATGGCCGTGACACACCAACCAGATCGGCTGTCAGACAGTCTGGCAAGGTCCCCGTTTACAGCGCCCGGGGACCAACTCCAGATCTGAGCCAGTGCCTTGCTCAAGGGCACTGACTGGAGAACCTAGTACATGTTTTTTTGATAGTGGGGGAGGGGAACCGGAGAACCCGGAGGAAACCCACACAAGACTGGGGAAAACATAAAAACTCCATACAAACTCCACACAGGAGCGATCTGGATTCGACCCCAGAACCTTCTTGCTGTGAGGCCACAGTGCTGAAAAGATTTTTGTCATAATTTGCAACTTGGACGTTGACATGAATGTTATTTACAAGTCATACAATCATTAATGCTATTATGTTAGCATGCTCACAGCTACCATGTAATTTGTTTGTGTGGCACTATCATGCTAATATGCTAACATTGAGTGTGTAACAATGAGCTCTATGGTAATGTTTAACATGTAGTGTTAGCTAGCGGAGATCATAAATAAATAAAGATTCAACTTAAAGCTAAATAAGTCCAACTACAATCATTAGATCTAAGAAAAGTCTTGTAGTTAGTTTTAGTACATTAATGTAGCTTAGGTTCTGCCTAAAACGGCCTGGGTGCTGCGCCTAAAGCTTATAATAGGAGGGAGAACCCTGCATAAGCTTTGGTTTAATTAATTCCCGTGACTGCAGTATAATCAGTGTGTTGTCTTTCTTTCAGCTCCAGTTCTCTTTAGAACCTGAACCAGTAGCCATTAACTGCACAGCCTTTAACCACAATGGAAACCTGCTGGTGACCGGAGCTGCAGACGGAGTCATCAGACTGTTTGGTCAGTGTTTATCAGGAATACAACTGAGGATTATTTTCATTGTAGATACATTATTGAATCATTATTTTCCTCCGCCGACTATTTACAGTCACTTACAGTGTGCAATCTCAGAAAAGATGACAGATGGCCTTCATTGCTTCAAGAGCTCAAAGTGACGTCTTTCGAAATATGTATTTTTCTGACAAGCAGTCATCAATCTGATTCATTCTTCACAGCAAAGACTACTAATACAATAGTACATCAAACCAGTGATTCTCAAAGTGGGGTCTCTGGCAGGACTTTTTTTTAATTTTTGATTACTTTCTGTAACATTTCCGTATGAATCACCCTGTCCTCTGAATTCTCGGCTGTAGATATGCAGCGGTACGAGAGCGCTATGAGCTGGAGAGCTCACGACGGAGAAGTGTACAGTGTAGAGTTCAGCTACGATGAAAACACCGTTTTCAGCATCGGAGAAGATGGCAAGGTGTGTGTTTATTTTGTAGAAAACCCATCATGATTACAGGATTTCTACAGATCATAATAGTGTCTTTTCAGTCCTGGACTTTAAAAAAGTGTGTGTGTCACTGTGTGTGTGTCGCTGTGTGTGTGTCGCTGTGTGTGTGTGTGTGTGTGTCGCTGTGTGTGTGTGTGTGTGTCGCTGTGTGTGTGTGTGTGTCGCTGTGTGTGTGTGTGTGTCGCTGTGTGTGTGTGTGTGTGTGTGTGTGTGTGTGTGTAGTTCATCCAGTGGAACATCCATCGGTGTGGAGTGAAGCAGTCGGATCAGGCTTTACCTCAGGACGCCACCGGGCCCTTCATCCTGTCAGGATACAGCGGATATAAACAGGTAGATAGTGTTTCCATGGAAACAGGTTTACTTTCCAGACAGCGCTAGCTTTTTATGTTTTATTTTTTATCATTTACTTCTCTTTTACTAAAGCACTAGCCAACTAGGATGATATCACAGTTTTAATAAATAAGGTCACTGATGGAATATTAAGTCAAAGAATGAAACGGATCAAATAAAATGAAGGTAATGACGCATCGATGTCTTAACTTGTTCAGGTTCAGGTTCCTCGAGGTCGACTGTTTGCCTTCGACTCTGAAGGCCAACACATCCTGGCCTGTTCCAGCACCGGAGGACTCATATACAGAGTAAATACACCTTCATTAGACAAGAGACATCTGTATTTATCCTGAGGGAAAATGCTATATTGGGGCGGCTGTGGGTCAGTGGTAGAGTGGTTGCCTGCCAATTGGAAGGTTGGTGGTTCAATCCCTGGCCCTGCAGTCCCATGTCAAAGTGTCCTTGGGCAAGACACTGAACCCCGAGTTGCTCCCGATGCTGTGCCATTGGAGTGTGAATGTGTGTGAGTGTTTATTTGATGAGCAGGTGGCACCTTGTACGGCAGCCTTGGCCACAGTGTATGAATGTGTGTAAATGGTGAATGTATCCTGTATGATGTAAAAGCGCTTTCAGTAGTCGTTAAGACTAGAAAAGCGCTATATACAGCACATTTATATTTATATTTTTGCTTTTTTTTTTGGTATGGTTATGATGCATTTTGATTTTATTTCAGCTTTTTTTTAAATAAGTTAGGTGATTATAAGTAATTATAAATAGTTATTGTAACATTTGTACTGGTTAAACCAACATCCACATTTTCATTTTAACCCTCCTGTTGTCCTCGGGTCAAATTTGACCCATTTTCAAAAAGTTTCTATACCTGAAATTTGGGTTACATTCAACAAAATTGTCAGAAAAATAACTTAGATGGTTCCACACAAGTATTACTCTTCACAGGTTAACTACTTTTCATTCATTTGGAGAGAAAAAATGACAAAAAATTTAACAAATAAAAGTGTTGAATTTTGGACAAAGCTTCAAAAACGCAGGAAAAGAAATCAATATAAACATAAAAAAAATTGTCAAAGAATCATTAAAAACATCAGAAAGAGTGACAAAAAACGTGGGGAAAAAGTGACAAATTAAATGGAGGTAAACAGAAAAGAATTGACAAAAACGTCATAAAAGTGACGAAAAAGAATGTTGAATCAAAAGTTTTAATTTCAAATTTTGACCCGGAAAAACAAAAAGTTGCATGGTCGACGGGAAGACAACACAAGGGTTAATTACTTTTTTGGTGTTGTGTTTACACTTTTTTGTGTTTTGTTTTCCCTTGCTGAATCAAAATGAATATTTTCGTTTAAACTGTTTTTATATCTTGATTTTATAACATGTCTCCATTTCACCTCCCTCTCTTCCCAGTTGACCAATGGGGAGCCGGCTCTGGAGAGTGTACTGTCACTGGGTGGGCACAAAGCGCCGGTGGTGACAGTTGATTGGTGCTCGGCGGTGGACTGTGGCACCTGCCTCACCGCCTCCATGGACGGGAAGATTAAACTGAGCACGCTCCTGGCACAGAAGTCCTGAGTGATGAGCTGATACACTATGCTCAGTCACTGATGGGAGATGATAAATATAGGATGTCATCGGTTTCATGATGTGAAAACTCACCAACCTGTTATCAATTCATATTAACATTAAAATTCCACTGAAAGTTTGATCTGAGGGCAGTTTTCTTTTCTAAAAGCTACATTCAATAATTCTTCTATGGCCGCTTTATGGGGCTGAGGAACTTCACAATAGTACTACAATAAAACCCTGACACCTTCATGTAGTTGTTGTGGCTAACATGTTAGCAAGCAGCTGCCTAACTCCACAAAAAGCAAAGGGAAATACACACACATGCTCAGGACCTATACATGCACTAAATAGAGAGATGGCAGAACGAGGGGGGGCTGCCTATGACAGCCGCATCGAGGCTCCAGGAACCGACCCTCCGGTTCCAGGTCCCTGAAGACTGAGCTACTGCCCTGGACCTCTGCGTTGAAATTATTTAAATCAAAAGGTAAACAGAAGAGGAGCTGTGCATGAAAACCTCATAACAATTAAAACCACAAGTGCAAAAAAATAGGAGAATTAAATGTGGACTCTTAAACATCAGATCTCTCTCTTCTAAAGGGGTACTAGTAAATGAATTTATATCGGATTCTAATAATGATTTATTTTGTCTTACTGAAACCTGGCTGGCTGATGGAGAATATGTTAGTCTAAATGAATCCACCCCCCCCCAGTCATATTAATACTCATATTCCTCGAGGCACAGGCCGAGGAGGTGGAGTTGCAGCTATCTTTGATTATAGTCTACTAATCAGCTCTAAACCTAAACTACATTATAACTCATTTGAAAGTCTTGTTCTTAGTCTTTCACACCCAAGTTGGAAATCACTGCAGCCAGTTCTATTTGTTATTGTGTACCGAGCACCTGGTCCATACTCTGAATTCTTATCTGAATTTGCAGAGTTTTTGTCAAATTTAGTACTAAAAACGGACAAAGTTGTTATTGTAGGGGATTTTAATATTCATGTGGACGATGAGAATGATAGCCTTAGTACTGCGTTTATCTCTCTATTAGATTCTATTGGCTTCTCTCAAAGTGTTCATAAACCGACTCACCGTTTTAACCACACCCTCGACCTTGTTCTGGTATATGGTGTTGAAATTGAACATTTAATAGTGTTCCCACAGAATCCCTTTTTATCTGACCAGTGCTTGATTACTTTTGAGTTTATACTGCTGAACTACACGCCATTAGGCAAAACCTTCTATACAAGATGTCTATGTGATAGTGCTGTAGCTAAATTTAAGGATGTGATCCCATTAGCATTTAATTCATTACCAAGTCACAAAGTAACGGAGGACTCCTATGCTATTAGTCCCTCCCAAATCGATCATTTTGTTGATAGTGCAGCAGGCTCGCTGCGGGTGACACTCGACTCTGTTGCCCCTCTAAAAAAGAAGATAATAAAACAAAGACGGTTAGCTCCATGGTGTAACACTGAAACTCGCAAATTAAAGCAAATATCACGGAAACTTGAGAAGATTTGGCGTTCCACCAAACTGGAAAATTCTCGTTTCATCTGGGAAGATAGTCTTAAAACTTATAGGAAGGGCCTCCGTAATGCCAGAGCAGCGTACTACTCGTCATTAATAGAGGAAAATAGGAACAACCCCAGGTTTCTTTTCAGCACTGTAGCTAGGCTGACGGAAGGTCACAGCTCTACTGAGCCAAGTATTCCCATAGCTCTTAGTAGTAACGACTTTATGAGATTCTTCAATGATAAAATTATAACTATTAGAAGCTAAATTCACCAAGACCTGCATTTAACTGGCACTGACTTATATCTAAACTCAGGAACCTTAGAAACAGCTGGAAAACCAGATATATGTTTAGACTGCTTTGCTTCCCTTGATCTTTATTAATTTAATTCAATTATTCCTTCATCTAAACCATCAACCTGCCTCTTAGACCCCATCCCGACTAGGCTACTTAAAGAAGTTTTACCCTTAGTCAACACTTCTCTACTAGATATAACCAATCTGTCTTTATTAACAGGCTATGTACCACAGCACTTTAAAGTAGCTGTAATTAAACCTCTTCTGAAAAAGCCCAACCTTGATCCAGATGTTTTAGCCAACTATAGACCTATATCCAACCTTCCATTTCTCTCTAAGATTCTTGAGAAAGTAGTCGCCAAACAGCTGTGTGACTTTCTGCATAGCAACAGCTTATTTGAGGATTTTCAGTCAGGATTTAGAGTTCATCATAGCACAGAGACAGCACTTGTGAAAATTACTAATGACCTCCTAATTGCATCAGACAAAGGACTTATCTCTGTACTGGTGTTATTAGATCTTAGTGCTGCATTTGATACCATTGACCACCATGTCTTATTACAGAGACTGGAACATTTAATTGGCATTAAAGGGACTGCTCTAAGCTGGTTTAAGACTTATTTATCAGATCGATCTCAGTTTGTTCATGTTAACGATGAATCCTCCGTGCACGCCAAAGTTAGTCATGGAGTCCCACAAGGATCTGTGCTCGGTCCAATCCTGTTCACTTTATATATGCTTCCTTTAGGCAATATTATTAGGAAACACTCCGTAAACTTTCATTGTTATGCAGATGATACTCAATTATATGTATCGATCAAGCCGGATGAAACTAATCAGTTAGCTAAACTTCAAATGTGCCTTCAGGATATTAAAACCTGGATGAGCTGTAATTTTCTAATGTTAAACTAAGATAAAACTGAAGTTATTGCTCTGGGGCCCAAGCACCTCTGTGACGCATTATCCAAAGAGATAGTTACTCTGGATGGGATCACCCTGGCCTCCAGCACCACTGTGAGGAATCTTGGAGTTATCTTTGATCAGGACATGTCCTTTAATTCCCACATAAAGCAAATTTCAAGGATTGCCTTTTTTCACCTTCGTAATATTGCAAAAATCAGGAATATCCTGTCTAAAAATGATGCAGAAAAACTAGTCCATGCATTTGTTACTTCTAGGCTAGATTACTGCAATTCTTTATTATCAGGCTGCTCGAAGACGTCCATAAAGACTCTTCAGCTGGTCCAGAATGCTGCAGCACGTGGTCTGACAGGATCCAGGAAAAGAGATCACATCTCTCCTGTTTTAGCTTCTCTGCATTGGCTTCCTGTAAAATCCAGAATAGAATTTAAAATCCTTCTTCTCACCTACAAAGCTCTTCATGGTCAGGCACCATCTTATCTTAAAGAGCCTTACAACCCTGCAAGAGCACTGCGCTCCCAGAATGCAGGGTTACTTGTGGTTCCTAGAGTCTCTAAAAGTAGAAAGGGAGCCAGAGCGTTCAGCTATCAGGCTCCTCTCCTGTGGAACCAGGTTCCAGTTTGGGTTCAGGAGGCAGACACCGTCCCCACATTTAAGAGCAGACTTAAGACTTTCCTCTTTGATAAAGCTTATAGTTAGGGCTAGCTCAGCAGAGTCCTGAACCATCCATTAGTTATGCTGCTATAGGCAAAGAGATAACTGTTGTGATTAAGCACTATACAAATAAAATTGAATTCTCTCTCTCTCTCTCTCGTCCACCTCCTCTAGACAGAGGGATGGATATCTCTCTCTCTCTCTCTCTCTCTTCCCATCTCCTCTAGACAGAGGGATGGATATCTCTCTCTCTCTCTCTCTCTTCACATCTCCTCTAGACAGAGGGATGGATATCTCTCTCGCTCTCTCTTTTTTCGCCCAGCATGTTTCCTTGGATCAGGGAGGCTCCAAAATCACGGTAGCAGCTGTCGCCATGGTCCCGCTACACGTCCTGCGATGCTGTGTTCATCCTGCTTCGCTCTGCTGTGCCTTGTAATGCCGCACAGTGCCCTGCTATGCCATGAACTACTACAAAGAACTACTACAAACTATTATTTTTTGTGACTGTTATTGCCACTCTTCATTCTAACCCCAACCGGTCGTCAGACACCGCCTACCAAGAGCCTGGGTCTGTCCGAGGTTTCTGCCTAAAAGGAAGTTTTTCCTCGCCACTGTCGCACTGTTGCTTGCTCTGGAGGGAACTACTAGAACTGTTGGGTCCTTGTAAATTATGGAGTGTGGTCTAGACCTGCTCTATCTGTAAAGTGTCTCGAGATAACATTTGTTATGAATTGATACTATAAATAAAATTGAATTGAGGCATAAACCTCTCTGTACGTGTGCGCCTGCTCTACCCACTCAGCCAACCCAGCCACAAAATAAGTGTTTTTTGTCAGTGGTTTACATATACTTAGATATTTGTTATTGTGTGACTTTCAGGTCGGATCTAACATGGCAGTCCCAGCAGTATATTGCTTAGCTTCATTGCTTTTCCAAACATTGGAGCTGTGCCGACTGCCATCCGAGTTACTGTACTGTACTGCATGGTATTGTATGGTACTGTACTGTATGGTATGGTACTGTACTGTATGGTATGGTATGGTACTGTACTGTATGGTATGGTATGGTACTGTACTGTACGGTATGGTATGGTATGGTTCACCTCTGGATAATGTCACTGAGATCTTTAGGCAGGTAATCTATTAGAGGCCGCCACATTAAAAATGCAATTTCCTTTCAGTTTAGCACTAGTCTTTCCATAGGAAACACTCAAAAAATGTCTTTGTACCACTGAATTACAGTGGGAGGTTTCTCACTAATCCAATTAAATAATATACATTTTCTGGCATTTATTGAGAAAATTTGGATCTTTTCACATCCATTATTCAAAGATGGCAGCCCCAATAGAAACTGGCCCGGATCTTTACCTATTGCCGTCACTTCCTTAGATATACATGACCAGAACTTTGATATTCCAGGACAGCTCCAGAAGCAGTGTAGATATGACCCACTTGTTAACTTACATTTAAGGCACAATGGAGATATATTAGGGTCGATTTGGAAACAGAATTGTGATGCTAAACATGTGTACTTGGACCAAAATGAATGCTTTGAGTTTTCATCGTCTGCTCTACGCCGCAAGGGGGAGCCCTAGCAGACTGTGCTGTAATTCCTTACACCGAAGAAGAAGTGGCTGGCACAACAAAAACACATAGCTACACCGAGAAGAACATCTACGAAATGTCCCGTTATTAGCTCGGAAATCCTATTTTAACACATATAGGCAGAACGTTTCTGCGAATACCCCAAATTAAAATCTCACGAGAGGTCAATTCAGGCGCCATGTTGTGTTATTAAAAGGAAATAACTTGCCGTTGTTGTTGTGACGCGCAACCAATAGAAGCTAGCTTGCTGCGTCGTTAGCTTGTTTACAACCAGTTCGGTGTTCTCTTTAATGTCACTGGGCTCTGGTACCGCGCGCAAACATGGAGAGCTTGTACAAGCGGAAGGTTTTCGCGTCGATGCGGAAAACCAAGGTGGACGCATCAAAGAAAAGAAAAGTAATCGGCTTGCCGGCCTCCATCCTAGACGACAGTGACGAAGGTTCCTTCACCTCGTCCTCCTCCGGATCCCAATCCGACTTCCAGAGCTCCGCGGAGGAGGACAGCGGACAGGAGGACCGCGGCCGGAGCGATTCCGGGGCGACTTCTAGCGACGACAGCCGCTCCGTGACCCGCAAAAAGCGCTCGTTCCTGGGAGGCGACAACAGCTCCTCGTCTTCCAGTCCCGGGGAGGAGGACACAACAGATGATGAGAAGGGGGCCAGGAGCCAGCCGAAGAGGATGGTGCAGCCTAAAAAGCGGAGCAGGCTGCAGCGACAGGACGAGTCGGACTCGGACCATGCGGAGGAGAAGCGGAGAGAGAAGGCGGAGGAGAAGCGGAAAGAGGAGGCGGAGAAGGAGAAGAAGAGGCAGAGACACAACAAGCTGCTGGCGCTGTCCCGGAGGATGAAGGCCCGGGTCCCAAGCCGGAGAAGGAGCCGCCTGAAGGAGGTAACATTACATCTTTGGACCATACCCCCCCATCCCATATCACACACAGTCCATTTTACCAAAGTCTTCACATAGGGCTGCTTGATTATAGAAAAAAACTCATAATCACGATTAATTCTGCTCAATATAGGGAATCACTAACATTAACATGATTACTCATTGCCTTTTGGAGTTATTGATCTTGTAAAAAGGTTAAACTAATCAACAGTGAAAACACCAAGAGCTGTGACATATTTATCCATACTTTTCCCGTTATAACTTTTTTTGTTCCCATTCAGAACACAAGACAAAAAAAGAGTTAACTTGCAAAACGTAACGTGATAATAGTCGTTAATTTTTTCTGGTTTTTTTTGTGATCATTAGGAGCCGAAATTGTAATCTGGACCACAATTTCCATTATTTGCACAGCCCTAGTCTGATGTGTGTGTTTGTATTTTCAGGGTGTGGGCGATGAGGAAGAGTCCAAAGACGGTGAAGATGAGGCTGGGGGTGATGAAGATGGAGGCGAAGGAGAAAACGGCAACGAAAAACAAGCTGCAGAAAGTGATGAGGGAGGCAGAGAGAAGAAAGAAACTAAAGAGGAGAAAGAAGAAGATGAGGACGATGAAGAAGAAGGGGAGGAGGAGGAGGAGGAAGAGAAGTAAATGCACTCCGTGATGGAGTACAGAGGACTTTGAATGTGACAAACTGAACTGACTTATAATACCTTTAGTTACAGTTTTCCCTTCCCCTGCAGCATTTATATTGGAAAACAAAGAAGAGCTGGAGTTACAAGGTTTTCACTGTCATATCTTGTTGCAAGAGAAACCGACACTGGCAACATGCAACAAAAAAAGATATGCAGATGATTTGGAAAGCCTTGAGGACCTTTAATGACATGTATTTTATGAAGGAGGCGGAGCCTGAAAGACGGAAAAGTGACTGATGGATATGTCACTCCTGGTTCAGTGTCAGATGATCAGTGGTCATCTGCTGATGTCGACTGATATGTCAGTGTTATTTACACTCGTATCCCAAGGTCACCTATCCCAGATAGATATCATAACACCCACCTTTCACCGTCAGTTGCATCTTAAACCGGCAGATATTGTGTAAAATCGGCAAATATGAAGGTGGTATTAGCTATTGGGGCTTTGCCGTAGCTACATAGTATCCCTGTACGGCTAGCACAGAGGTAGTAGCCTGTTTGACATAGTTTTAATGCAAAACCATGACCATTTTTATTTTTTATTGTTTTTGCAAAACTAGCAGCAGTGTTAAGTGTGCACCATGTGAGCCATGTTATCACTTATGCTAGCTAGATGCCACTGCATTATGTAAAATATGCATGGTTTGTATTTTATTCTAATATTGTTTAAAAAAAAAGAGTAATTCTGTTAAGAGGAGTCATTTCTCGTGGATATCATTCACATGCCGTGAGACAAAATAATGGTAGCTCAAAGTCCACTCCCTGGCCTTTTCTGGAGTTTTAAACCTCATGTTATTGCTTATTTTTTGTATTGTTTTAGAGACCATTGGAACAGCAAAAAAGTGTTCCACAAACAGCTATAATTGGACCTTGAGTTAGGATTACTTTGTCGCACTACTGATCCCAAGGACAAGAATTAAAGTGACCATATTCTGCTCATTTTCAGGTACATAATAGTATTTAGAGGTTATATCAGAATAGGTTTACATGGTTTAATTTTCAAAAAACACCATACTTTTGCTGTACTGCACATTGCTGCTGCTCCTCTTTTCACACTGTGTTGAGCTCTCTGTTTTAGCTACAGAGTGAGACATCTCACTTCTGTTACATCTTTGTTGGGAGTCGCACATGCTCAGTACCTAGGTAAGGACTACTAGCCAGTCAGAAGCAGAGTATGAGTGTGTGCCATGCTAGCAGCTAGGCGAGCATTATAATGTGTGTTACAGCTGTTTGGAGCAGTTTGTGAACAGTGTTTTCTCAGAATTGGCAGATGATACTAAAATAAGAGTGGATGACATCTGCCCCTTTTTTAATGTGAGGGCAGTTGAAGCTTCAGTGTGGATTTGAGCAGATTTTAGTGTGATTTGTGGTTCTGCGGAGGCTCCACGCAGAGTTTCGCCGTGGCCTACGCAAGTGGCCTGAAGTTTATAGGTGTGTGTGTGTGTGTTATTGAGAAAGTGAGAGTCATGGCGATTAGCTTGGGAGCGAGTAGCGGCTCTAGAGTCATAGCGAGAGAGACAAAGTGGTGAGAAATCTGTATTTCATGTTTATGGAGAAGGAAGCCAGGAAATGAGTCGCCGTGACGTGTAGTTACATTTTTTGAGCGATGCGTGCCAGGCTACAATGTAGGGTTCCGGCGTAGGTTTGTGTCTCCACGTACCTACGTACGTAGCAACGGCGTAGATTTTACGGGATATCATCTGCCGGAGAAGGGAACAGTAGGCAGGAGGGGGAATCTCACCTGAAATATCAGTACAAATGCTGAGGACACTGCAGTGAAGAAATGTTGCTATATTGTTAAAAAAGTCAAAGAGACCGCAAGTGGCTGTAAGACACCTCCAATCAAAAGCTTTAAGTTCCTGTTTAGTTCCTGACTGCAGTGACAAAGCAACTGAATGTGATGAAACTGGTTTCACCGGTCTGGGTGGACCCTGACTGCTGGGGTTCCACATTGAACTTCCCCAACTGACAGCGCTCACATTCTTCTTTGTTGCACTCCTCTTTTTATTTCATTTTTACTTTTGTTGGGAGATTGTGACTCTTCTTGCACACCAGACTTTTTGTCTCTTTGTTTGGGGGGGGGGGCCACTGTCTGACTGGCTCCTTCCTCATGTCAGCAGAGGATCTAGACTGAATGATTTCAGCCACAAACACTCTGTAGTAGACAGTAGACTTTTATTTGTTCCAGTTTCTCTGTATACAGTACACGCCGCGGCCAACTTGAGCCTCAAAGTTACGGGAAGTCATTCATTTTCAATGGACGCCGGCTTCTCTCAGCTGCAAGGAGAGGCAAATCCATCGGCGTCGCTTTCTGGGCATGTTGAGCGTCAAGCAGAAAATGGAAACTAGGTCATCTTTATGGTAATGAGCTACGACGCGGTTCTACAGCATATGACCAGCAATCAATCGGATATACGTCCTATGCGCTGGCTGATTCCAGAGAAACATACTATCGAACATAGAGCGCTGCCACGTCAGAGCCGGCAAAGCGTCAACAAGTGTCCCCGTACTTTTTGCGAAGCGTCCTTGACAGGGCGGCCAGAGCTTCTGTTGCAGCTCAGGTCGGCCGCGGTGTGTACGTACAGTAAAGCAACACTAAAGAACTTTTCCGCTTCGAGCCCCTACAGGCTGGAAGCGGAATTGTCCATTAACGTTACCATTTCCGGTGTGGCAAACTTGCACCAAAATAATGACTCCAAAATCGTTTCAGTGGTTCATCAGCTTGTAAACGGGTGAACGGCACTCTCTACCGGCTATAACTGCGCCATGCAAGTTGCCAGATCGGGTAGCGGGTCTGTAGTTCCAATGAGACAGAATGAGACATTCAGACAGAGGTAATGGACAATTCCGCTTCCAACCTGTAGGGGGACCAACGTGGAAAAGTTCTTTAGTGTTGCTTTAAAGGCAATGTTTGCAGCAATGTCTGCATATTTCGGTAGTTTAGTCCATCCTTTTCCGTGAGTTATAAGCAGGGCTCAAAATAAGCACCATCTACCGGCCAAATGCTGGTAAAATATGCAAATGGATGGTAGACTTTCTTCAATCACCATCCAAAAAACCCAATGGTAATCTATTGAGAGGCTGGTCAAATTTAGACATTCACTTGCTATTTGGCTAGTGGTTGATAACGTTCATTTTGAACCCTGGTTAAAAGTGGTGTTTGGTGTTTTAAGCCCCCAACGTCTCCTTCCAGGCAGCGTGGGAATGGCTATGTTTAGGGTTAAGGTTAGGGTTAGATGCCTGGAAGACGACCGTTGGAGGCAAAATAAACACCATCGAGTGTTGGCAGCCACAGCTTCTCCAATGGGAGGATTTTCCTCTATTTCATATTATTGTAAACTCAATATTGTTGGGCTTTGGGCTGTTGGTTGGACAAAAGAAGACTTTTGAAGATGTCATCTTGGACTTGGAAACAGACAGTTTTTTTTATATATATATATATTTTTGGAGGCACATTCACAGATCTCAAATCTTTTCGCACTGAATTGAATATTTTCCCTATAAAATGTTATAGCTGACAGGAAAGATGGACTGAACTATCAAAATAAGATTCAGACAAATTCTTTCGTACATGTCATCAGAGAGTCTGGACATTTCTCCTGAATGCAGGACGTTTTCTGATGGACTTGCTGAAAGCACTTATGTTAATATAAGAGGAGAAGAAATACAGCGTTCCCTGTATATAGAATGAGTTGGGGCAGTCCTTAAATCTTTCTTTGCACTTTTCTATGTATTTATTTCTCTCTGAAGTCTGGTACGGTACTTTATTACAGTACAGTGTTCAGTATTCATATTTCTATATATTCCCTTTGTTTGTTGTTGCCTTCACCTTCTTCCCTTCCTTCAATGTTTCCCTCCTCCCTTTTTTTCCTTCTTCTATAACGGTGTGTTTAAGTGCAGTCATGTAGATGGGAAAAGGACTTTTCTAATCATAAGCCCAGCCTGTTTTGTAGATATCTGAGTTTTGACAGCTGTAAATAAGCTACCAGCTGGTGAGAAACTGAGCTGTAAAGAATGTTGTTTTGTTTTTTAATCAGTTTTCAGTCTGTGGCTGTTTAAACTGAACTTACAGAGGGGTTAAGAGCCTTGTGGCCTTTTTATGCTTTTCACTTAACCACTGGACTCAGTATATTATACAAAATAGTGAAAACGCACACACGTCATAGTTGTGTGCATTTTTGTTTTTTGTTGCTGTAATATAGCTCCTCAGACCAACCTCGCCTGTTGAAACCACCTCTTTTACTAATAAAGTTTCTTTTTCTCACCGACAGATTTTTGGTGTTGGAAATCATCAAGGTGTTTAACAACATTTCCCATGATTCAGCATGCCCTAGCTGTAAAAAAAAAAAAAAAGGTTGCATGTTTATTGTTTTATACGTAAAACTGAATGACCGCATCTGAACACGGTCATTTGAACAAATACATGATAACGTTTGATTGGCTTGTACAACTACATCTCCCATGATGCTTTTACAGAGCTTTCATACAGGGATTTCATACAGAAGCAACCAAAAGTATAACCTATTGCACTTTACCTATTGCTTTCGGAAAGAAATGTTGAAATTAAAAAAATATTTTGATATTTTCATGTGTATTTCTTCCAGTTTGCACATTCACACTCGCTCTACGTTAGTGCTGGTTAGCTTAAAGAGCAACACACCTTTTGATGATGTCATAAACAATGTAGAGATATAACTACAGTATACTGTATATAACGCATGTAGTGTTTCCTCTACAATTGTATTTGAGCTGCGGGGGAGCGGGGGTGTTGTTGGGGAATACTATTATTTGATGTAATGTAATGCTCGTGCTGAACAAGGGGTGCGGACCGTCAGAAGCTGAAAGCACGCCTGGCCTCGGCGATATAGCTACTTGACTGAATTTGGTGAGTGATCGTTTCAATAATTTTAATATATACTACTATATCTAAGTCACCCAGGAGCTGTGTTGAGATGAGCTTAGCTAACGTTAGCTACAGCTTGATGAATTGAGTTATTGAACACAGCAGGAGAGAACGCAACGTTAGCCAGCTAAAGCCCTGGTGGAAAATGATTAGCTAACGCTACTGTTAACGTTAGCCTAACATTAGCTAGCTAGCTAGCTAACAATTTGTACTTGTAACTTTAATAACATTAGCTAGCTAGCTAGCTAATGTTAGTAACATTTTAATAACATTAGCTAGCTAGCTAGCTAATGTTATTAAAGTTACAAGTACAAATTGTTCGTTACTGTATTTGATTTTTCTGATATTTTTACTTTACTATCTTGTGGTGACTTTTTACTTTTACTCCTTACATTCTAACATTCTAGCGCGGACACGCGCCTCACACAAATTGTCTTCTGGGGGAGCATTCCCCCGGACCCCCCTAGTGGGCTCACCTTTTTCACCCCTGACCCGTTTTCATGCCTGCAGCATGTGGCTGTCCTCAATTTAGGTCATCCTGTATATCTCATCTGCGTTTTTTTCCTGCATCCACCGTGGTGCTTCTGAACACCAATCAGTGCAAATTGCATTACAGGCTGTAGGTGGCGCCAGAAGTGCCGGATTTGTTTTTAAATTACCTGCTTCATGTAGTTCTATTTGAACATAGGGTCAGTTTCAGCAAATATGACAAATAAGTTAGTCTTAACTACTGCATCATTAACAAAAAAAATCCTTTAAATTAGGGGAAACAAAACATTTTCTTTCACAGCTGGGTCTTGTGTCTTTTTTTCTCTGGAATCTTTATTTTTCCGTACATGTTTTGAGCCCTCAGAACAGTTATTTTGACATCTTTAGGGGAGTGGGTTGTCTTACATATTTTTGAGGGGTACAAAACAACACACCTTGGACGTTCTGTATGTGTGTGTGTTGTGTTAGGTAATGGCAGTTTCCTGTGGCATTGCTATGACGACCAGCACAAACTAGCCAACACAAAAAAATGCAACATGTGGCAACACTTTAAAAGTAGCCCAATTCCGCTGGAATACTATGGACCGGTGTAAGTGCCGGACGGAGCAATGGTGCCTCCTCGGGATCCTATGTCAGGAACTTGTTATAGCGGAAGTTGTGTATAGCTACTACTGCTACTCAGCACAAATTAGTGCATAAAAAGACACCAAAATGAAGTATTTGAACCTCATAGTTAAATGCAAAATGAGGAAAAAACAGCAAGAAGGTCCGACCGTCCATCTATCAATCCATCCATCCATACATCTATCTTCGTCCGCTTATCCGGTATCGGGTTGCAGGGGGAGCAGCTCCAACAGGGGACCCCAAACTGGGGGACCTCGAGGCGTTCCCAGGCCAGCTTGGAGATATAATCCCTCCTTTATGCACATTAATAAAAAAAAATTACCCAACTTTTGAGCCCCACTGTATTTTTTTTTCAACCCAATTGTCCTATGTTCTTGTGTCCTAAGTGACTGATGGGAACAACAGTATTTGACATTGGTCCAGTATTAAGTGAGATCGCTGTAGTCTGCAGCGGTGAAACGCGCTACAATGTAAGTTAATGGGGCAGTTGTCCAGCTTGTATTTACATTCACAAAAGTGCTTGTTTTGCCACTGACAGGCTCGGATTAATATTCTAAGCCCCTGTTTACACATGCATGGTTATTTTGACAAACAGAGACATTTCCCATTGTTTGGGCCCTTTGTCAACACGCAAACGGAGAATTTGCCTCTAAAAACGAGTCTTTCTAAAAACCTCCGGAAATCTTATTTGTTATTTTGTTGTCTGTTTATGAAAATAGCCGCCCACGTGTAAACTTAGTCTAAGTGGCTTGGAGGCCAATCCAAAACCTAATCCCTTAAAAGGAGAAGGGAGGCTCTGGAATTGGCCGGTATTAGAAGGTAAGGTTTATATCACTCCCCTGTGTTAATGATTTCCTGTTGCTGTTAAGATTCTGGAGATTCAAACAACTTTTTGTCTTTCTGCTAAAGGCCAGACAGCCTCGGTCCAAAGAGGAAGAGAAGAGTGGACACAGCAAAAATTAAGAAGTCTTCTTGGTAAGTATTTGTCGCGCCAGAGCTTTTCAAAGGAAATACGTGAGTGCTTTTCGTTCCTGGGCCATTAAAGGAAAATTTGCCACCTGAGGTGCAAGAGAAGGCGCAGACTCTAAAGAAGAGTTGGCAGACAAAGAAAACCCTCCTTTAAAAGGATATAGGAGGATGTCAATTCAGCCGCATCAGAAAGTAATAAATGTAAAGGTATTTATTGTCACATGCACTCTCATTACACAGGTCATGTTTTGACGAAAGGGGGAACACTGGCGGTTGTGGCTCAGTGGTAGAGTGGTTGCCTGCCAATCGGAAGGTTGGTGGTTCAATCCCTGGCCCTGCAGTCCCATGTCGAAGTGTCCTTGGGCAAGACACTGAACCCTGAGTTGCCCCCGATGCTGCGCATCGAAGTGTAAATGTGTGTGAGTGTTTATCTGATGAGTGTGTGTGAATGGTGAATGTATCCTGTATGATGTAAAAAGCGCTTTGAGTAGTCGTTAAGACTAGAAAAGCGCTATATAAATACAGCGCATTTACATTTAACACTGAACCAAAAAAAAACCAGCATCCCAGTTTACCGTTCCAGACCTTTTCACTAAAGAGAGCAATATAGAAGACAGAGAAACCCTCAAAGCATGCGTCAGTGGGCAACACCTGATCCGATTTCCCGGGCTCCGGGCCAAGGGAGGGCCCAGAAGGTACCTTGGCCAAAAAAGTCCTGGGCACGAGGAAGACACACGGACCTGTGTGTCACTGTCACTTTCTAAATCAATGAAATAAATGTCATTTTTTGGTTTGTCTTCTTATCTGCAATTAATTTTTGTCTCTCCCATTTACAGTTTCTAATAAGCCCCCCTTTGAAATATACTGTGTATGTTGATGTTTCTATATCAACTTTTCAAAAAATTGCAGTTATTTATCTAAATTAATCTGAGTGTGATAGGCTATATTCTCACTATTTTAGATCTTGTTACATTGATTTTAGGCATATGAAATATTGTATAAAACACATCGAAAAACACAGCCTTGTCTTGTTCTTGTTAGGCCTAGGTAATAGTCTTTTCTGAAAGAATTTCTTAGTAGGCCTGGGCCTAAATGTATTACGTTTTTGGTACATAGCATGGATTCCTGTAATGATCCGGTTATATATAAATATTTCAATAATCTCTAATAAAATTAAAAAAGTAAATAAAAGATAAAACTGATTGACTAGACTATAAAAACCGCCTTTGAATGTATCAACCTAAGACTGTAAATCTCGGGTTCTCCTGGTGCACATTGTCAGATATTACGGTAAGGTGTAGGAAGGGAGTTCTGCCAATCAGATCCGAAAGCAGAGTTCTCGTGGCGTAAGCCCATCTCCGCCATGATTGTTATTGGCAGTGAAGCCTGAAGAAGGGCAAGGAGGAGCACCACCTGAGTTTCACAAGTATCAGTACAGTCCGGACAGCAGCCATGGTTCAGACGTGCTCGGCGTACGGCTGTAAAAACCGCTACAATAAAGACAAAGACATTTCCTTCCACAAGTAAGGTTATTTTAATTATTTGTTTGAGCTAGTTAGCGTTAGCTGTGCAGACGTGGTAGAAAAACAGTGATGGACCGGTAAGGACTGCCAAGAAAGGAGTACACCAGCCTGCGTTTACTATTCTGCTCTATTAAATCTTAATTGCTCGTTGTCACCAGCACATGGGTGGTATAATTCAGCGAAGGGCATTTCTTGGGTTGGTGGATTTATCTAAAAAAATCGGCTCAAATTCTATTCACCAAGCACCATTTTACTTTGATAAATTGAAAGTCCTCTATCACGTTCGCCAGCCAATCGCACAGTCCCGTCTCCAAAGTAACAAGTCAATCTACATCGTGTTTACAATGGCGATACCCAACCATTCCAGTTTCGATGCTTTAAAACTTAACTGAATAGCGTTTAAACAAATGCCGAAGATGCCAGGACATAATACATGTTAGTAAAAACACTTCCTAGCATATCTCCAACATGTTTTCTTACCAGAAATACGGGAATAGTAAACTCCATTTATTCTGATTGGAGTCTGGCTGAACGAGGCACTGACATTCAGGTCACAGAATATAATACAAGTTTTTTGAGGCGCTGTTTTACTGAACTGTGTTCTGCGTGTATGACTAGATATCCCTTATGAGTGTTTACCAAAAAAAAGATTTCTTACAGCACCAGGCTGTAGCTAACAACTTGGATGTACAGTTTATTTCCTAAATAATATATCAATAATCAGACTAATAAATATCCGGGGCAGGGGCAGAAAAAACCAATGGGCTAAATTGAAGCCTCCACCTAATTAATGTTAAAATTTGATAGTACAAAGAACACAAACTTATATTCTAACAGTGACTACACAGTAGTGATGAATAACAAAATATATAAAATAATCATAAAATAACGATAGTATCAAAAACAAAAATTGCCTGTGTGTGCGCGCGCATGTTCACTGTACTAGAAGTACATTTAAATACATTTCTTATTTTGCCAGGTTTCCGCTGGCCCGGCCAGATGTTTGTGGTAAATGGGTGGCAGCAATGAGGAGAAACAACTTCAAGCCGACAAAGTACAGCAACATCTGCTCGCACCACTTCACCAGAGACTGCTTCAAGAGAGACTGCAACAACCGAGTGCTGAAGGAGAATGCCGTGCCGTCGCTTTTCACCTTCAACCTCAAGGTGAAGCAGCTCAGTGCATTTTTCCATTGCAGAGTCGTGCAGTTATTGTAGGAAGAGCACAGGTGTTCCTAATAACATTAACGACGGGTCTGTAGTATGCTGCGTTCCAGGCAACCCATAACCCGTGTTTTCACAACCTTCTACCCGTGAACGTGCCCTGGAACGGCAGCAAACCCGTAACTTACTACCCGTGAACTCGTACCAGATCGTTGTACTCCCAGTTACAGTTTTTGACGACACACACACACACACACACACACACACAAACAACAATGGCGACCCCTGTTGATGCTATACAGACGCCGGTGATTAACAGAGAGAAATAGAATCAAATAGACATAAATAGGCAATGTAAAGTAATTCTGCACATTGTAATCAAAATGATACACATACGATTGTGTCTACAGGTTATGATTATTAAATGAAACCCAAAATATGTTGCAGATTAGAAATTGCTAGTATCAGTTAGCGCTAGCAAACATAAACGTTAGTAGCCGCTAGCTAACTTTGCCTGGAACACTACAGAGTCGTGACTTGAAGTCGTAACTTGCGGGCTAAAAACTGTGTCTGGAATGCAGCATGGTCCGGCTACTGGTTTCACCGTATTTCACGGTTTACAAAAAGTCAGTTTTAAAACTACAAAAAAAAAGTTTTGTTGTCATTTAAAAATAATACATTTTAAAGCTGTAATTGCAATGCCGTGCACAGATGTGTAGTAACGAAGCAGACTTTTTAGTTTTACTCCTTACATTATCTTGAATATCGGTACTTTCTACTCCTTACATTTCACAAAATTGGCTCCTTACTTTAGTTTCAAATTATTTCAGTGGGGTTAGCGTTATTTTTTGCATCATCTATACCGAATTCAATCTAATGGAATTGGAGTATGTGTTGCTCTTCACACACCACTACAACTTGACGACTTGACAGATTCGGCGGCATTCATTAGGGCAAATCATTGTGTCTTGATGGTGCTAACTTTAGCACATACAGTAACATGGACGGCGACATGATTGAAAATGAAGAAAACAGAGATCCCAGAGATTGGGCAGACAAGCAGCAAGACATTCCTGATCATCCTCGGCATTATCTGAGAGAGAGGTTTGAGAAATTAGGCATCAAGAATGACTCCTGGCCAATGTGCTGGGGAACTTCTTCATTAATGTCTGTTTAGTATTTCATATTTAATCCTTTTATTTTCTTTATAGAAGCCATATTTGAGCACACACAAACATACAAGTAGATTCCTTTAAATGTTAAGATTAAAAAAAAGATCTGTGAATTCTCACAGAATCACAATTGATTTCATATCTTGCTACTCAGTCAGAATCGTATTAACCTGGAGTCCCAGTCTCTGTCACAATATTCATATATGACATCCAGTTAAATGTAGCCAACGGCTTATAAAGAGCATGTTTTCATGTGCACTCAAGCCTCAGTTTACTTTCTGGTAACGTGTGTGCTCCTGGTAGCCTTGCACAAAGAATGGTTGTCATTTGCAAGGCTACTTTTATGCTTTAAGTACATTTCCAAGCCTGTACTTTGGTACTTCTACTAAAGTATTTTTTAACACAAATATCTGAAGTTCTACTTGAGTACAGGAAATGAGTATTTTTGCCATCTCTGATGCCGTGAAACAGTGTAATTTTTGTTGAAGGCTATCTTACCATCAGAATCACGTTATTATGGATCCCACGCAGAGGTGGGTAGTAACAAGTTACATTTACTGCATTATATTTACTTGAGTAAGTTTTGGAAAAAAAATTATACTTCTAGGAGTAGTTTTAAATCACTATAGTTTTTACTTTTACTTGAGTAGATTTGTGAAGAAGAAACTGTACTGTTCCTCCGGTACATTAGGCTACAATGAGCTATATATATATATATATATATATATATATATATATATATATATATATATATATATATATATATATATATATATATATATATATATATATATATATATATATATATATATATCTCTATCATCCATCCAAATTTGATGTGATAAGTTTCTTTATTTAAGCTATTTTGTAATTAATAAATGTAATTTTTTTATTGATTGGATGAACTATAATTTGTCTAAAGATATTTTTGTCTGTCTGATTGAATGCTTGTGTTAAAAAATGAATCAGATGTTACTCAACAGTTACTCAGTACTTAAGTATTTTTTTTTCACCAAGCCTTTTTTTACTCTTACTCAAGTAATTATTTGAATGACTACTTTACTTGAGTCATATTATTCTGAAGTAACAGTAGTTTTACTTGAGTAAAATGTTTGACTACTCTACCCACCTCTAATCCCACGTAACTTCTAGGCAAGTCCCGCCCTACGAAGCAGGCCGACTGGTTGGGGTTAGGCCTTGACCTTGAGTGGTTAAGGTTAGGATAGCCGATTGGTCAGGAGATAGGACCTGAACAAATTGGGTTACATTATCTAGCTTAAGCATTGACGCCTGGCCAACAGTAGCGTGTGAATGTTATTGAAGGGCGGGTGTTTTAACGCGTCAGAATCTCATACCGGCCCATGCCTAATTGGCTTGTACGTTCAAATCAAACTAACTGCTGAGGGGGGGACGGTTCATGTCTGCCTATGTATTTCAGATTCTGATTGTTTCCCTGATTATGTCCATAAGATGGCAAACGTACCAGATACAAAACTTCATATAGGTACTTTTATTTAAACGTATACACGTCTTCAAAAGATTTACATAACTACACATTACAAAATAAACTAATAAAAAAGTTCTCTAGTATAAAACTTACTATAAAGAGTGTAGACCTCTAACCGTGGATGGTGCTTGACTAGTCTCACATTGCCTGACCTTACTCTGGGTCTGGCTAGTCCACACGGCATTCTGGGATGGAAGAAAAATGTGCTCTGGTTTATTATCATTACTTTAAACCAATCACAGTCGCCGTGGGCGGTGCTGAAATCCGGACAGCGGCGTGAAGGGACTTGTTTTGGTGGAACATGTAGACTAGTGCTAGTAGACTAGTGCTTGACTGGCAAATGAGCCAGTAGGCCTGCACGATTAATCGTTTTAAAATCGCAATCTCGATTCACCGTGTTGGCGATTTAATTTTTAAATAACGGATTTTTAAAAAAATCTTTTATTTTGTTCTGACTTTGATTCTCAATTAATTTTACGAGCCAACTGCATCACAAACGCTCCTAGTTTCTTTTGCGAGTTTTACACATAGACTGTATAAAATAAGTTTTAAAGTGCTGGGATTCTCTCCCGTCTCTTCATTAAAGCCTCTGTGTTTACAGGCTTGTGGTGATGAACAATGTGCTATAGGTGCCAAAAAAATCTATGGTTGGTACTGCCAATTTGTTTTGTTTTCTCATGATTCATGTGTGCAATAAACATTACACTTTGTGAGAAAAAAATCGTGACAGAGAATTGTGATATCAATTCTAAGCTAAAAAATTGTGATTCATATTTTTCCTTGAGTTGTGCAGGCCTACTGTCCAGCCGGCCACCAAATTAGTGAATTCAACAACTTACATTGCAGCCCAGTCTGGGGCTGCCTGGTACAGTTTTCGCTAGAGCTGGGTACCGAACCTGTACTCTTTTCGCTACCGACCGAATTACGTCGGTACTACCGAGGACCGATTCCCTTTAAATCAAACGATACCTGAAAGCGCCTAATCGCAAGCTTATCTGTCCTCTCTGCATATCGACAGAGAGCGGAGCTCAGACACATGCCCCATGTAGGCTGAGTCCTTGGCAGCAGCCCGGGTTCGAATCCGACCTGTGGCCCTTTGCTGCGTGTCAACCTCTCTCTTTCTCTCCCCCTTTCCAGTCTATCCCCTGTCACTATCAAATAAAGGGAAAACCCCCCAAAAATAACCTAAAAAAATAAATAAATAAAACTTCACGCAGACACCATTCACTGTGATGTATTGATGGCGAGCAGTCGTGGTGCTGTTGACGTACAACAGTGGTTTCTATGCCCTGGTGACTGACTGACAGGCTGAGGTTGGAAGGAAAGGCAACTTTATTTCTACAGCACTTTTTAAGCAACAATTCAAAGTGCTTTACATAAAACATTAAAGAGCAATGATGAAAATAAAACGGGCTTAAAAAAGAATAATATACAAATACAAGAATTAAAGTTGAATAATTATTGAATGTAATAAGTTGTAGGGACGGGTTTGACAGGAGAGAGGGAGGGGTTTTATTTTTTATTTTGTTTTGAGTATAAAATGTCAATATATAAGAAAATGTTAATAGTATAAATAGGTTTGGAATTAATTTGACAACAGAATTACAGAGGGGAAAAAATTTACCGTTGGGTACTGGAACTGAATTTCACTTACCGTTACCCAAACGGTACTTAATGCTGGATCAGTTTCAAAGATTGTGGTTCCTATCAGTCACTTGCACACAAAAACAAAAGAAAATTGAGGTCAGGTTGAATAAAACCAAAATTCCCCTTTAACTCAATTTATTAATTAATAGATTAGTTTGAAAAAAGCAAGATGAAAACTCTTGTTTTTCTGTCTGACAGTCTGAGTCCCTGGAGGATCCCTTCCCCTCAGAGATCCACTTCCCTCTCTCTCTACCTCTGGCCTCTGACCCGGCAATGGAGGAGGAGGAGCAGCCCGAGAGGAGGCTGCCCGAGATCCGGTGCGACATGGTGGCGGTCTCGTGCGACCACAACTACACAGCGGAAGACTCTGCCCGGCAGAAGAAGCGCATCGAGCAGCTGGTGGAGCAGTTGGGGAGTCTGAAGAAGAGACTGAAGACGATGCAGCAGAAGTGTCGGCGGCAGGAGAGACAGCTAAAGAGGCTGAAGGCGACGTGTGGGACACCCAGGACTGGCCGCGAGCTGCCAGCAGCGTTTGGCGAGGGGTACGTGATTTTACCAAGACACCTCTACCACACACTCAAAGGCACTGAGTGACGAGGACCAGAGAGAGGAGAGACGAGGGCAGTCAAACTGAGTGGCAGATTAAAATCCGTCAGCAGCAGCAGTCAGGCAGACTTTTATAAGAGCTGCTGAGAAAGGCAGCAAACCCCCCGATCTGAGAGCTGGACTTACTTGTTCGGGAACGCAAATGCAGGACCCTGTGGAAAACTTCCATCTGATTTGGTGGATACAACCAACTCTTTACATATCAATGTTTGGGCTGCACTAAAATTACTAAGACATGTAGTCTCACTTTAAATGAATAGTTCAACACTTTGGGCTTGGTTTTGGCTGAAACCGTTTCTCGACAAGCGTCAGATGGGTGATGTAACTTTCTGGAGACTTGTCGACACATTGCTAGGCAACAAGTGAAAACGGTGCTCAGAAGTACCGGGCAGCATGGATAAACTTTTGTTCTTCAAGAAATAGTTCCAAAATGTATCTCCCTCTAAAATCACAAAGTGACTTTTTTTTTTAATGAGCAAGATACGACCTGTTAAGCTCCAGTTAACTCTTTGCTTCCAGTCTTTAAGGTAAGCCAGGCTAACCATCCTGACTGTGTCCTTAACACACAAACATGACATTTTTATCCATACTCTCATTTCGGTCTCCAAACAAAGCAAATACATTTTTCCCAAAATGTTGAACTGGTCCTTTAAAGATCCTGGTTTGGGATTTGGGAATTCAATTGGCCACAATACAAGCTCAATAAAACAAGTGTCAAGTGTGACTTTAACTTCTATCCTATTTATGTTTGTCTTTTTGAAAATTTGAAGTGTGTGTGTGCGTGCGTGCGTGTGCGCGTGCGTGCAATCTACCATGGAAGACTGTGTTTACATGATCAGAATATTCAGATTTTTTGCCCTTATTCCGAAAAAGACGATATTCCGACTAAGCTGTTTACATGGCTAATATTCCCGTTTACTTGCAGCCGTGCAAAAAAACAGGGTTTTTGAAGGTTATCAGTAGAGGTGTGACAAGATTAAATGTGATGCGATTTCTCATCAAGGTAAAATGAACCCCTCTCTCTCCTTCTCAACAGCTACAGACTCAGAAATGGGAAGTAAAGCTGATTGTGGGACTGGCTCTAGTGGCTGTAATTCTGCACCAAGGCTGAATTTTGGGAAAGAGACTTCAGATACAGTATTAGGGGACCACTAAGGTCTATCTAAAGAGACTTCAGATACAGTATTAGGGGACCACTAAGGTCTATCTAAAGAGACTTCAGATACAGTATTAGGGGACCACTAAGGTCTATCTAAAGAGACTTCAGATACAGTATTAGGGGACCACTAAGGTCTATCTAAAGAGACTTCAGATACAGTATTAGGGGACCACTAAGGACTATATGAAAGAGTTCAGATACAGTATTAGGGGACCACTAAGGTCTATATAAAGTGACTTCAGATACAGTATTAGGGGACCACTAAGGTCTGTATAAAAGAGACTTAAGATACAGTATTAGGGGACCACTAAGGTCTATATAAAAGACTTCTGATACAGTATTAGGGGACCACTAAGGTCTATATAAAAGAGACTTCAGATACAGTATTAGGGGACCACTAAGGGCTATATAAGAGACTTCTGATACAGTATTAGTGGACCACTAAGGGCTATATAAGAGACTTCTGATACAGTATTGGGGACCACTGAGGCCTAATATAAAAGGATCCAAAAAGCACCAAGTCATGGGACCTTTAAAATCTTGTTTCGATCTTGTGAGCTGGGTGTCTCGTCACACCCCTAGTTACCAGCGACGGCGGACTTGTTGGGCCGTGTTATTAGTTATCTCTCCAAATCAGCTGCATATTAGTAAGAGAATAAGATAAACCAAAAAGCAATTTTAGTCTGTCAACTGTTGTACGTATTACGAGTACAAACTACTGGACGTATTAGGGAGAAGTATTGGGGCAAAAAAAAATATCAGTTTTCATGAATGAAGTCACAATAGAATAGGTTGTTTCAAGTCAGTTGTAAATGTTTTAGCATTGGCTGGGGCCTCGAGAGCATGCATGCATGTGAGAACTTTTCAAAAATGCGAGAGCGCACAACCAAAAACTCTGAAAATTTGACTTAAGTCCTGATGTTATAATGTGTCTAAAATAATAGTTATCATTCTCAACACACTTAAGTACAAAAGACGAGCTGTGGTGAACATGATGTGAAGACAGAATAGAGGCTGGGGAAACGTAAGAAATTTTAGAAACGGGACCAATAAATATTATTTATCATTTTCACTGCAATGTTAATAATTCACTCTCATCTGAGCTCAACATGTTGTACACAGGGTTTTAATTTGAAATTGATTTCTGATGTGGATGCAACAAATTGAGATATAATCTGGTCAAGTTTTATTAAATCAGAAAACAACCTAGGGAATATTAAAAAGTTGCAAAAGGTTACTTTATTTTTTCCTAATTACATTTAGACTGCATGCCAAATCTAAAAGTAATTTTCCATTTTTTTTCTCTCAAAACAACCACAACCTTACCTTTTTTGTTCTAAAGCTTCCCCAGGGCTGGATGTGTAGACGTGCTGACATCATAATTAACATACTGAAGTTACAATGTACACATCTGTAGAGTATATCACATATATTAAATTAAAATATTTATTTTTAACTAAACACCCAGTTTCGGTTCAAAACAAGAGCCCTGTGGCTGAGCATACGCTTCTCAACATTTTTGTCTGAAATAAATAACATTGACATTTATAATGAAAGTAAATGAAGCATCTCAGTAGTTAAGCAAGGTAGCCGTCACACCCAGGTAAGGGGTAGGTCATGGTTTTATAGTAAGAACTGGATACAGCGTCCGATGCGTGGCCCCATTCACTCCTATAAGAGTTATTTAGGGGGTGCCTGGGTAGCTCACCTGGTAGAGGGAGCGCCCATGTGAAGAGGTTTCAACTCCAATCGCAGCCCAATGCTGCATGTCATTCCCCCTCTCTCTCCCCTGTCAAGTTTGAACGGTCCTAGACAAATAAAGGCCTAAAATGCCCCCAAAAATAATCTACTTTAAAAAAAGAGTTGTTTGGTGCCCCATGAAGCCCAAAAGGTTTAACTTCGGCATATAAAATCACATAGATGATCATCTGCTGATCTGCACTAGAGACCTTCGCTGGCCAAATTGGCGACTTCCGCTGACGCCCTCCGCTAACTTGAATGGGGTTTCAATGGTTTAATCGTATCGCTTTCTAGACTTTCCATATGTTATCAGCATCAGAAAAAGGTTTTTTACCACAATAAGCACACTTACAAGGAATTTGCCTGTGAGAATGGTGCAAACATAAACAAAATATATCAAGCCTTAATAAAGAAAAAAACTAAATACAGAAATATATATATATATATATATATATATATATATATATATATATATATATATATACACAAAATAACTTGCATAAAAAAAGAAAAAAGGGGCCAAGTTCAAATTCTGAAAGTGCAAAAAGTTTTGTGGGGGGTTGTGACGCTCAAAAGAAAGTAGCCACTGATTTACATTTTACAGATGTCTCTTTTTCCATGTGAGTCTTTATTATTCTTTTTTTTATTATTTTGTATTACTTTTTGGGGCTTTTCCCTTCATTTGATAGTGAGAGTGGATAGACGGGAAAGGTGGGAGAGAAATGGGGATGACACGCAGCAAAGGGCCACGGGTTGGACTCGACCCCGGGCTGCTGCAAAGGATTCAGTCTACGTGGGGCGCACGCTCTTATTGGGTGAGCTAGAGGTCACCCCTTTTTCTATGTATGTCTATGGGGGAAAGTCTTTTTGGGCCAGAGGGCATCATGTGACGGGCCGGGAGTTGCTATTCCACTTTTTGGCCACATTTCTCAATTAGCATTAATGGACAAGCATATGCTTGGTGAGAATGTCAGTGATAGGGTTTGGCCTGTTCTTATTGTACATAAGAGCATTAGGCCACCGGCTCGACTTGCCGCCTCTGAAAAACTCCAGGAAATTTTTATACTGACTGTTATAAAAATAAAAAATAAAATTGATATAAAATGTCAAATTCAGCACGTGCTGCTTATTTCTCACTTCAAATTATTTCAGGAACACATTTTGGGTGAACTATTGTCAGTGGTCATTGAAGAGATATTGATAACTGCTAGTGGCAAGCCCAATAAGCATCCTAGCGGGGTGATCCCTGCTGTCAAAAAAAGCCCCTGTTGACACAAACCATGAGTGAGACGGAGGCGGCTTCCTGGAGGAAGAGAGGCTAATACCCGCTCAGACTCAGAGATAACATTATCTTATGCCCTCTGCTTAGAAGTGGTACATCTACTTGTCACAGCCATGTAATATGATGTAGTGTTTGTGTAAAAAGAAATGCTGCCATAAACGGAAGTCATGTGTAGAGTGTGTATGAGTCTCAGTGTGTGTGTGCGGAAGGATCAGGGATGATGGTGGGCTTGACACTGTGGCTGACAGTGGAGCTGATCTCAGAGCAGTATAGACTGCAGCACTGAGAGCCATCCCAGTAACAAGGCCCAGTCAGACCTGATGCTGCTGCTTCAACCTATGGATCATCAGACCTCAGCTGATCCTCTCAATACGTCTACTTTTCTGATGCTCACACTGACAGAGATCACCACTCCCGTCTATTAAGAGAAGAAGACAACAGAAATATCTGTCAGTGATGCAATATAAAGACCAGCAGGGACTTTAGTCCTATTCAGACCACACGTGGAGGGGCTGTGTAGTGCAGCCTGCTTCCTTACAGCTCTCATGTTAACGTATTGGATTGAACAAAAGACAATATATATATATATATATATATATATATAATATATTTATATAGAATAAATATAATGAACAAAGCTTCCGGGTCTGAAAAGTAAAGCCAATGCGGAAGTACATAAAACCTGCATTCTTCTGTATCTATAGAACCACGTCATGGAAGTAGGACGAGGGATACAGCTTTGTTTGGCTTTATTTTACTCGAGCACGTTCAGCTGTGACAAAATGTAGCAAAACGTTTAAACAAGCAATTTCACTTTTGTGTTGTCTTCCCATCATCAAAATTGAAAATCAACGCTTTTGTTCGCTTTTTATCGATCAAACCATGTTTGAGTTAAAAAAGCAGAAATTAGGAATTATTTAGACTAAAATTAACCCTTGTGTTTTTTTTCCCAACACTTAATCTCTTTTTCCGACATTTTTGTCACTTTTTCAATGTTGTGGGTGCATTTTAAAATGTTTTTCTCCAAAGTTATTTGATATTTCTAATGTTGACATTTTTAGCGCTTATTTCGAATGCCCATTTTTTGTGATTAAAAAAACTGAAAATGGGTCAAATTTGAACCAATACTATTTCAAAACATTTACATTTTTTTTCAAATGCTATAAAATTGAAGAAGACACCCCCAAATTAATGAAAGTAGAGATCTGTACTTGCCAAAGAGTGTTGTGTGGAATCATTAATTAATTATTTTGGGTAATTACAATTGGGTAGTTAAAAGGAACATTGATATAGGAATATGGGACAATTTGACCTGAGGACAACATGACGGTTAAAGTGACTGGTTTTAATACTATCTGTGTTTACCTAAATACTGCTGAAAGCAGCATGGACTGACGTCAACCCTCTACTGACCTCAGAGTCTCGAGTCTACAGTACGGACTCTCCACAAGATCACTGAGCAGCTTCACGTCTGAATCCTTCAGGTTGTTGAGACTCAGGTTCAGCTCCCTCAGATGGGAGGGGTTGGTTTTCAGAGCTGAGGCCAGAGAAGCACAGCTGGTCTCTGACAAACGGCAGCACCTTAATCTAAATAAAGAAGAAAGTTGTAACTTTAGAAGACAATGTCCCCGCTAGAAATCATACAATGTTTAATAATCTGTTCATAGCTGAAGTTTAGAATGAAGAAGTTTAGAAAGAGAGAGATAAAAAATGTGTGATTAGTTTGTGATTAATCACAATTACATATTTTAATTAAGGGGCGACCTCTAGCTGATCTATGTGTCCCTGGCAGCGACCTGGGTTCAAATTCAACCTATGGTCTTTTATCACATGTAATCATCTCTTCTCTCTCTCTCTCTTTCTCTCTTTCTCTTTCCCGCCTTTTTTGTGTATCTACTATAAATATCACAATAGGGCTGTCCCAATTAATCTAGCTATGTTTTTGATTAGTTGAGTAATCTATTCCTTTTTTGATAAATCATATTAATCTTGGCACATAAGTAAAACAATGGTGTCTGACCCCAGACTCTCCAGTCTACAGTGTGGATTCTCCAGAAAACCACAGAGCAGCTTCACTCCTGAATCCTGCAGCTTGTTGTCACTCAGGTCCAGCTCTCTCAGATGGGAGGGGTTGGACTTGAGAGCTGCGGCCAGAGAAGCACACGTGACCTCTGACAATTCAGAGCTCCGTAATCTGAATAACAAATAAATGATGTAAATAAAAAAGTAAATAACATGCTGCTGACCTCAGTCAGGTCTGTGATTAGAGGATCAACACTATATTGATATCTTTAAACAGCTGTGTGTGTTCTGAAGGATCGATATCAGTATTTGTTTAAACACATTGAAATTTACAGAAACCAAAGAAATATTTCTACTTCAGCAAGTAAACTTTATCAATTTAAAACCAATATTACTTCACTTGATCTTCTGTAAACAGATGTGGCCATTTAACAACAATTATAAATATAAATTTAACAACTAACATTTTCTACAATCCCTTTGACAAACACAACTATTTTGACACTGTTGACTAAATTTAGCACAATAAACTTGAAAATATGAACAAAATCAAATGTACAAAATGTTTCTACACATATTAGGTTCAACTGTTAATTAAACATATAAGATCCAATATAGTAACAGAGAGTCCGTGAACTGACCTCAGAGTCTCCAGTCTACAGTGTGGACTCTCCAGTACATCAGCCAGCAGCTTCACTCCTGAATCTAGCAGCTTGTTGTAACTCAGCTGCAGCTCTCTCAGATGGGACAGGTTGGACTTTAGAGCTGTGGCCAGAGAGGCCCAGCTGATCTCTGACAAACCGCAGCTCTTCAGTCTGAATGAAGAATACATGTTTTATCCTTAGAAAACGATGTTCCTGCTTAAAATGATTTAATCATTGCTTTTACATGCACAGCAGTAACTGGGGTATGGTCTATCCCAGTTAAGTGACTATGCCAGTTTTTCCCATATGCCTGAGCGGGGAAGAATGGGGAGAAAGACAGGAGTAGCTGTACCTCTGGTACAGTAGGTGGCGCTCTGCCAATGCACAACGCTTTTTCTTCCGGTTGACCTTTGTCAAATTTACACAGACCGATCACTAAATTAGTTAAATTTAACAACTTAATGTTAAATTTACACATTATCTCAGCGTAGGAACAGTGTTCCCGCCAGATGACTGACAACTTGTTCGGCTCATCATAACAGTCGGTTTAGCCATCTCCCTTATGAGAACTTTTAACCAGGGTAAGGTGAATAAAGAATACATGTTTTATCCTTAGAAAAAGATATGGCGTTTGAGAAATCGTGGTATTGCCTTAACCCAAATATCATTGTGAACAGCATGTAAACACAGTGAATGTTAATCAGAGTTGAATAAGGTTTAGAATTAGGGATACAAGATATATCTATACATTTCAGTCATTTTCTTACACAGTGGCATCGCTCCGATGAGTAAAACTGACCCGATGTGAACAACCAATGATTATTTACGTGTCATGGCGGTGCTGGTGTGTGTATGATTTTTGTTTGGGCATGCATAATTTTGACACACTGAAGGAGGATAGGATTTACATGCTGAAGACCTTTTTCATTGTAAAAAAAATAATACACAAATTGTAGTATGGCATACTAAGTATGCAATACTTGCAAGGACTTTTGAAGAACCACCATCCAGAATTTCACAAACAATATCAGGCGCAAGCTACTAGCATCACCCTAAATGCAAAAAGCGGCCGTTGCAGCCCACACGTTAGCAAGTGTGCGGGAGAGAGAGAGTAAGAGAGAGAAAATTAGTTTTTTTTTTTTCAAAAACCTGCATTTGGAAATGTTTCACACTTTCCCCTTTAAAGTTAATTTGTGTGTTTGTGTGTGTGTGTGTGTGTGTGTGTGTTAAGCAAAGAGAGATAGATTCACAAGTTTTCAGTGTGTTACTCACTCTATAGATGAAATTTACAGTCAAACTTACTGTTCAGGCATCTAGACAAACGTCAGACAACTAACAAACCAATGAACCAACTTTTTTGTGAAACTTCATGAACTGACCTCAGAGTCTCCAGTCTACAGTGGGGACTCTCTAGTCCAGCAGACAGATGCTTCACTCCTGAATCCTGCAGCTTGTTGTTATACAGGTCCAGCTCTCTCAGATGGGAAGGGTTAGACTTCAGCGCTGAGGCCACAACTTTACAGTGAGTCTCTGAGAGTCGACAGCCAGTAAGTCTGTGATTACAGATAATAAAATATTTAAAATAAAACAGCATCTGACTATTCTATCATAAAAATAGACTATGCATTTTGATCTCAAAGCAGATGAACGTGAGCAGCTGCAGCTCAGCTGATCGGTCCTTGCCCACAAGGTGTGGTGTTTGAACCTTGAGCTCCTCATGTCCACATGACGAAGTGTCCTTGAGCATCATAATAAACCTAAATTACCTCTTTGAATTAACGTGTCTGACAAATAACTGTAATGTACTGTAAAATGTGTCCTACTGAGATACACAGGGTGCTGTGATTTGTGTTTGTTAAACTTTATTGTAGTATGATGTTCAGTGATTTGTAAGGCTATATCTACACTACTACCCTACCCTTGCCCTCTCCTGGTTCAAATCATACCTCTCCGACCTCCTCCGACATGCAGCACTGCCTCAGTGTAGCAGGGTGTCCCCCCAAGGTCCCATGCTTGGGCCCCTCCTCTTCATCCTTTACATGCTCCCCCTTGGTCACATTATACATCTCCATGGACTACATTATCATTGTTATACTGATGACACCAAGCTTTACATCTCCACCAAATCCATCCCAGCTGCCACCTGCTACACGCTCACAAACTGCCTTACAGAAATAAAAGCATGGATGCAAGCTTTCTCAAACTCAACTGTGAAATATTGGAAATTCTTATCATCGACCAAAAATCCCTCATCAAATCCTGCCAAAACTTCTCTCTCTGCATCATTGGTTCTTCTATTCCAGAATTCACAAATCCACACATCAGGGTGATCTTTGACCAAACCCTCTCCTTTGAGGGAACATCAACCACATCACCAAATATGCATTCTTCCATCTCAAAAACATTGCCCACAATCGTCCCTCCCTTTCCTTCTATGGCTCAGTGGTAGAACGGTCGCCTGCCAATCGGAAGGTTGGGGATTCGAGTGTAAATGTGAGTGTGTATCTGATGAGCAGGTGGCACCATGTACGGCAGCCTCGGCCTCAGTGTATGAATGTGCGTGAATGGTGAATGGTTCCTGTACTATGTAGAAGCGCTTTGAGTAGTCGTCTAGACTAGAAAAGCACTATATAAGAACAGTCCATTTACATTTACATTCTCAGCCACTGAAACTGTCATCCATGCTTTCATCACCTCACGACTGGACTACTACAACAGCATTCTGTATGGCTTGCCACAAAATTCTTTAAAAAACTGCAATATATCCAAAACTCAGCTGCCTGTCTACTCACTCACTCCAGCACCAGAGACAACATCACTCCAATCCTCCAAGACCTCCACTGGCTCCCCATCCAACACAAAATACAGTTCATAATCCTCCTCATCACCTACAAAGCTCTCAATAACCTTGCCCCCTCCTACCTCATTGACCTCCTGCACCGTCATACCCCCATCTCAGACCCACAGATGCCAACATCCTTCCTCTCTCCTCTCTCACCCGCCCCAAGCACCAAACCTGGGGGGACAGGGCCTTCTCTGTAATCAAATTAGCTGTTTTCTATTTGTTTTTATTTGTATTTTGTTTGTTTTTTTAATCCTGTTTCTATGCTGTTTTGCTGCACCTTCTCATGTGTATATGTCTGGTTGTTGTTGTTAATGTAGTTCATGTTGTTTTGTTTTTGTTGACCTTGTTAAGTGCCTTTGGGTACCTTGGTACGTATTATTATTATTATTATTATTATTATTATTATTATTATTATTATTATTATTATTATTATTATTATTACAGTTTGGTGTAATCATGAATATCTTTTGCTACATTTATGCCTCGTCTCCAGCGTCTCCGAGCCCCTAAAAGGAAGACATTTGAAAACACGGCTGCCCCGGGGTTGCTGTGTAGTCTTTTGTAAACAGGTAGCAGATTGTCTGACTTTGCTTTGCATCTGAAAATCATGGATGTATAAGTTGTAAATACTGAAAATAATTTGGAGAAAGAACAACAATGGGGACTTACACAGCCTTTCTGCAGTTCCTCACAGCTGGAATCAGTCTTAGTCGTCCCTCCTCTGATGTGTTATATTTTTCAAGGTCCAATTCATCCAGAACCTCCTTTGACATCTGCAGCATGTAGGCCAGAGCTGAGCAGTGGATAACAGAGAGGTTCTTCTGTGATTTATTCTCTGACTTCAAGAACTCCTGGATCTCCTGGTGGACTGAGTGATCATTAATCTCCATTAGACAGTGGAAGATGTTGATGCTTCTGTCAGGAGAAATCTCATAACTGTTCATCCACTTCAGGTTGTTGATGGCTCTCTGGATGATTTCTGGACTGTTGTCTGTCTGACCCAGCAGGCCTCCTAAGAGTTTCTGGTTGGACCTCAGAGAGAGGCCATGAAGGAAGCGAACAAACAGGTCCAGGTGGCCATTTTTACTCTTGAGGGATTTCCCCATGGTTTTACTCAGGAAGACATCCAGGGATGAGTCAACGTAGATCTCTTCCAGAAAGTCCCCCAGCACCTCTGTGTTCCTGTTGGTGTAACAGTGGAACATGTAGACTGCAGCCAGAAACTCCTGAACGCTCAGATGAACAAAGAAGTAGACTTTTTTCTGGAAGATCACACTCTCGCTTTTGAAGATCTGTGAACAAAGTCCTGAGTACACCAAGGCCTCTGTGACATCAAGACCACATCGTTCTAGGTCTTCTTGGTAGAACATAATGTTTCCTTTCTCCAACTGTTCAAACGCTAGCCGTCCCAGCTTCAGAAGAACTTCCCTGTCGGCCTCCGTCAGCTCCTGTGGACTCCTTTTGTGTCCCTCGGCATACTTGTGCTTCTTTCTATTTGTCTGAACCAGCAGGAAGTGTGAGTACATGTCAGTCAGGGTCTTGGGCAGCTCTCCTCTCTGGTCTGTAGTCAACATGTGGTCCAGAACTGTAGCAGTGATCCAGCAGAAGACAGGGAGCAAACACATGATGTGGAGGCTCCTGGATGTCTTGATGTGGGAGATGATTTTGCTGGACAGCTCTTCATCTCTGACTTTCTTCTTGAAGTACTCCTCCTTCTGGGCGTCAGCAAAGCCTCGTACTTCTGTTAACCTGTCAACACATGCAGGAGGGATCTGATTGGCTGCTGCAGGTCGGGAAGTTATCCAGATGAGAGCCGAGGGAAGCAGCTTCCCTTTGATCAGGTTAGTCAACAGCACGTTGACTGATGACTTTTTTGTGACATCTGACACAACCACATTGTTTTGGAAATCCAGTGAAAGTCTGCTTTCATCCAGGCCATCAAAGATGAACAGAACTTTCGAGCCAGTGAGCTGTTCTGCTGTGACCTTCTGTAATGTTGGATGGAAAACATGGAGTAGCTCCAGGAGACTGTACTGCTCATCTTTGATCAAGTTCAGCTCCCTGAACGAAAGCGGAATCACCAGACTGACATCTTGGTTTTCCATACCCTCTGTCCAGTCCAGAGTGAACTTCTGCACTGAAACGGTTTTTCCAACGCCAGCGACGCCGATCATCAGGACGACTCTGATGTGTTTCTGTTGGCCAGGTAAGGCTTTAAAGATGTCGCTGCACTTGATTGGGTTGGTCTCATTTATCTTGGATGCTGTCTCGAGCTGCCTCACCTCATGTTGGGTATTAACCTCTTCACTCTGTCCATCTGTGATGTAGACCGCAGTGTGGATGCTTTTAAGGGATGTTTCACTTCCTTTAGCGTTTCCTGTTTGATCACTTCCTTCAGTCACACGTTCACATGTCTTCTTCAGACTGATCTTATGTTCATGCTGACAGCCAATAACTAAAAAGGACAAATGTCAGAGAAAAATTAAAAGTTTACAATCTGGTAAATCTTAACGATTAACATATACAGACATACTTGTATTTAGTGGTTCGACTAGAACATCTTTACCTGCTTTAATGTCCTTATAATGAAGCTTCAGGGCCTGAGAAGTGAAGACAATGCGGAAGTGCCCTAAATCAGCTTTATATCTAATTTCCAGCAGGGGCCGACTCCACTGGTTGCAAAAAGAAGTCTGTTTCTATAGAAGTCTATGGGAAAATAACCATACTTCTACTTTTGATTCATTACCTCAGTAAACATTTTCATAATGAGTTTCATTCGCCTCAATCGCTACTTTCAAGTTTTCTTCTTTGCCCTTCTTACTCTGTGTTTTCACTTCATCAAAAATAATTTGGTTGCCTCGAAATGTCTTGTTCAGCGTTCTGCTAACTAAGCTAGCTAGCTACAGCTAGCATTAGCTGGTAGCTTAAGGGAAAGTTTGCTCACTTTCTGTCCTGGCGTACATGCAGAAGAATGGTGCCAGGACCCGTAAATCTCTGCTGGATGAATCGCTTTAGAAGGGTTGAAAATTAGCAATCTTTCTCTTTAGCATTTAGCTAAATCAAAAACTACCCTCTCATCAAAAATCATTAAATGTGTTTGCAAAAAACCAAGATGGCAAAGCCTATATCGCTAAACTCAGGGCTTCAAAGCAGCAGTCCACAAACCAACGAGTGACATCACAGATGCAACGTCATTGACGCGTTATTACGGATCCCACGCAACTTCTAGGCAAGTCCCGCCCTACGAAGCAGCCTGATTGGTTGGGGTTAGGCATTGACCTTGATTAGTTAAAGGGATACTTCACCGATTAGCATTAAGCTTTGTATCAGTAGAAACCCGGTAGTGTTTTCGAATGACCGTGCTTCCCTCCCTCATGTTCCCCTGAGAGGAGAGATCTCTGTATTGTGTGTCTGGAAAAAAAACTCAGATGTTGCAAAAATCTGACTTTTGCGTCATCTGTGGCATTTTTGCGCAGAGCTAGTGAACTACAAGCCAGCTAGTTGCATGTTTTCAACCCGCCCATAGGGGATTGGACCCGGAGCAAGTCGAGCGTCAGCCATCTTGGAGCTAAGCTCCAGCTATCTATTTGCAGCATGGATGTATTAAGAGAACTTTCAGCAACAACATTTTTCAAAAATGATGTGTATTCAAACTGCTTCACATATATACCGCACACCAGGATACATAAGTACAGATCAGAGAATATGCGGGAAACTTTATTACAGACGGAATACTGAACACATTACACAATCTTCACCTGCTATGGAGACCAGCACCTCAGCCAACGGTATCGCCCGATGCTTCTAGCCCTTCTAGGTAAGGGGACATCGATGGCGTTGCGCGGAAACGCCGACTGAGGGCAGGAGTTCCAGCTAGGTGGAAAGCTAAAGCTAGACGGCCACCTGTCCGATCCATCCTGCTGGCAAGTGTCTTATCAATAGACAACAAACTGGACTACATCCAACTCCAACAAAACTTGCAATGCCAGTTCAGAGACTGCTGGGTTTTTGTTTTTGAAGGCCTGCTAGCCTTCCGAGCAGATGCTGCTCTGGGTAAGACTAGTGCAGGTGGGCTGTGTTGGTCTGATGCAGAAATATCCAACTTCTGCTGACCGCTGGTGGAGTTTGACCATTCTACATTCCACGCAAATTCACGGCTGTGTTTATACTCAGTGTTTACATCACTCCAAGCGCTACTGCTACCAATGCGTTAGCTGAACTTTACGGAGCCTTTAATGTATGTGCACTAAATGTTGCCTGTTTCATATCTTGGTTTTATATAATGTTGTTTTTACACGGTGAAACCTTTCGTATATATGGTTGAAATGATAATAAAACACACTAGAGTTGAATGCCCCACTGTCTGTCTATGTCAGTAAACGATAGGTGTGGCTTGGTAGTGGACTCTTTGAGCAGAAAAGCAAGTGCATTCTGGGATTTGGTGTCTTTAATCCAAATTTAAAGACACCAGAAGGCACCAATTTTGAAAAAATAAATCCCATTTCTACTACATAAGTGACCCAATTTAAAAATATATTAATCTTTCCAATGGTGAAATATTCCTTTAAGGTTAGGATACCTAGCATAAGCATGGACGCCTGGCCAATAGCAGCGTGTGCTATTGAAGGACGGGTCTTGCATAGAAGTTGCATGGGTTCCATAATAACGTGTCATTGCCCCAGCCTGCTAGCTGTCTGTGATTGAACACTCTACACTCGGTTAGCTCACATTGCCAGACCTTCCTCCACAGCGTTGCGGAGGACGGTCTGGCTAGTCCACACAGCATTCTGGAATGGGAGAAAAACGTGCTCTTGTTTATTGGCAAATGCAGTTAAATTCCACGTGGACTGTAACGATCTTAAACTGTTGTGCTGTAGAACGTAAGAAATGTGACTGTATAACAACAGACAGCAGCAGACAGATGTACAGACTTACTTTGTATACTGCAGGTTTGATCGTGTGTCTGCAGTCCAGGTCTGGTTCTGGATCTGGACGGCTGCTCCTCCAAAGAAACTCCACTCGTCCGTCTGTGAAGACATGTCCTTATAACTAAAATTATATGGTTTAAAAATATTAAGACCTGGCCGACTTTGTCTCACACCAGCGGTGTTCAGCATTACACCGGGAACACACCACAGGCCTAAGTGTCACAAAATCACCATGAACCTAGGTGTTTTATTATAAAATGTGCTTTATTTTTGTAAAGTATCCGGCCGCACTGGGGTCTTCCTGTATGTGATTACCTGCCTGGCTTGACACAATGGAGGGGACGCCAAAACTGTTGCTGCAGTATACGTGGATGCTATGTGCCTGTATGAACGGACCAATTGGATAATATGGGCGCCTGCGGTGTATTCCCAGTGTTACTCTTCTGTTTGAATTCATTCTGTAATCAAAAAGGTTTCTTTAACTGCTTTTCCTATTCCTCCTTAAATTGCTGAATGTTAGAACTTTGTGTGAAATTTGTTGTTATCACTGAGGTTAAGTTCCATCGTAGTGTTAATAGTGTCAAAAAACCTTAGCTGACGTTGTTGTAGAGTAGCTAGCTCAGAGATTATCGGCTAATGGAATTACAGATTTAGTGTGTGTGTGTGTGTGTGTGTGTGTGTGTGTGTGTGTGTGTGTGTGCGTGTGCATAAGTCTGACACATCACAGACACAACCATGACATGACACATGTTGTGAACATGAAGGTGTCCTTATAAATGTTTATGACTGTTGTCATCAGGTGTCATTCAGTAAGTTATGACACTTTTTATTCAAAGTTAGCATTTTTTGGGAAGTCTGTTTTGACATCAACCAAGACAAGAATGTCTTTGATATGACAACTTCATGTTAAGCAAGACGATATAACCTGTCAGTGTCTTTGTTCTAAGAATTTCACATTAACCTAACAAGTAACATAAATATGTCATAGCAGGCCTATTTATGAAACTCAAACAAACTCTTAAGCTTCATGTGTGACCATTATAATTGTGTCATGAATATTTTTCCTTGACTGTAAGTAAAGTGAAACAATGTGGACTTGTCATAAAGATGTCATAAAGTTTAATTACATCATTGAAGTGAAACCATTTTGCCAGAACATTTTGCCTTCATCCTCATTGCTTTATCTGCCAATAGGACAGCTGACTTACTTTGCGTCTGAGGGTCCGGGATCATTACTGAATTCCAGAAAATATTGTTTGGACCGGTCACTCTTCATAGACAGACAGCCGGATACGACAGACTCTGCTCTCAGTGTGTTGTCTTGAACTCTGGAAACACCACAATGTTTATGTTTATGTCACTTAAACCATTAAAAATTCTCTATTTTAGGAAGCTCTAAATACCAAAACTATTTCTACTTATAACAATTAAGAGGATTCAAAGTCCGTATTAGTGCGTACTAATCTTAGAGTACAGTGTTTTCTAGGTGACTGCTATCAAAGATACGAAGAGGAAGGTGGCACAAATGCTTTCTCTTTGTTATCAATAACATTTTAGTTTTCATTTATAATACTAACACAAAATCGACAGCAAAAACAACAATCATTGCAGTGGCAGAGGAAAGTGAAAATGAGTTAGTAGCAGTTCTCTTACTTTGTGTCCGAGGGTCCAGATTCATTACCAAAGGTTGGAGGAGTGTTGGAGCGAGACAGACAGCAGGATACTACAGACGCTGCCCTGTCCTCTTCCTCCATACAGTCACTCATCTTTAAAACAGGTTTGTTAAAGAGACGCATGCAAAATAGGGAGAACAGGTAGTACCACACACACACACACACACACACACACACGCTTCTTTGTCATGACAAGTTAGGGTTAGAGTTCATGTTTCATAACAGTGTCATGTCACTCTTATGTAGAAAAGTTCAAATAAAGTGTTACCAAAATATTGTATATTGTATTTTCAGCCTGGTAAAAAAACACCAAATTCACAACCCACCACGCACGCACGCACGCACGCACACACAGTACAAAGTAAAATAAAACATTGCTTTACCGCAGGTGTAATGTGTATTATTCAGCCAATCACAACTTTGTGTCCACTGCTATGCTATGCTATGCTATGTTCCTTCTAACGTTTCTTTCCTTTACTGTCCACCAGGGAGAAAACGAACGCTCGGAGACTTTGACAATAATAAATATTGGTGTGACACTCACCCTGCCTCAGCCTTCGGTCTCCCTCCTTCTGCTCGGCCCTGCTGACTCTAAATGGATCTGGCTGACAGTGTCTCACAGTTTCTCTTTCTGTTTATGTACCTGCATCACCTTGGTGGGTGTGACTCCTCCCCTCTCCATTTACAGGAAATCAGGTGAGGAAATGTGTGTGTGTGTGTGTGTGTGTGTGTGTGTGTTTAGTAACATGTCTCTTGGCTTGAACAGGTTGTTTTCTCTCTGCATACTTGTTGGAAGGAATATTCTGTCTGTGCGCAATTTTAAGCTTGTTTCCTGAGTTGCAACTCTCTTTTCATAATCCAAACATAGATGCACTGAAAAATGACACACCTGATGCTCAATAAGTAAGATTCTTCCAAAATAAAGTTTCAATATCATACTACAGGTGTGAATATTTTTTTTTTACAAAAAGAACAAGGACTTGTCATTTGGTTTTGGAAATACAGTCACAAGTTCAGAAACAACAGAAGGAATATTTGTTTTTATCCAGATGTTCAGAACTCTGTGGACGCCTTGCCTTGTTGCAGAAGGATTTTGTTTGTGTGTTTTTTAAAGAGCACCAGAAGACATGCTGCTTAGCTCTGTGTCTCATATGTCAAATTGAATCTAAAGTTAGACTGGGACATTAAAATACTCAATAATAAAGGCCTACCCCTGGACTGCAACATGTTTGTGAACATGCAGTTCTCTCTCAATGCTGAGCACCACGAGAGGGCAAAAGTAGGCTGTGCCCCAATCATTTGTATTTTGTGCCCCCCCGTTTGAGCATCATACATCCATAAAAAGTACAAAAAAACCCACAAAACAATGTTTCTTTAGTGTATATCACAAGGGGCTTTCAACTAATCCCAAAGTCATCTCATCTGCAACACTATTTGACACAGAGAGTGCCGTCATCTCGCTTCATTAACAGACCACAGCGCTTAAAAGACGATTTGAGATTTTTAATGTCTTGAATATGAATGAATATATACTTTCCATTTTCGCACTTTTATCACTTAGAAGTGTCTTTTTACTTAGAAGTGCTATAGTTAAAAGGCCTCGTAAAGGCCAATGGGGCATAGTAAGTTTACAGCTTTAGAACAAATGACGGAGGTTTCAAACTGTTCAGCAGTGTTAGAGAAAGAGGAAGTGGTGCTAGCTGCATATGGGAAATAAAGAAGATGGAGAACGGAAACTTTGTGTTTGGCTGCGAATAGAAACAGGATGTCTGGCCTGGGTGCAGGTGTGATACGATGCACCGCTGCGAATGGAGGACTGGACTGGGTGCGAGATGCTGCGTCGGACACCCGAAGGGGTATGAACTTGAACTTGAAAGAATAAGAAGAGGACAACATAGACTGTCATAGGGAGTCAGACTTCTGAAGAGAATGTTGGTGCGAGGGCTAGATTAGTCTTTAAAGAATTTGGATGCATGTGCTTACGCTGTACTTCCTTACAATACTGTTTGCTAAACTGTTAACTAAGTATCTTGTCCCCTTGAGTCATTTCAGTACACTGGTTGAGGATCAAGAACACACAGAGGAAGGGCTAAATTGGGACGGGTTAAGTGAAGTCAGATTAGTTTTGGGCCTTAGGGCCCAAGGTCCAGAGTCAAACCCCTTTAATTAACTTTAGCATCCATCCTATTGGATAACAGAGGACCTTGACACCTGGAAGTTTTCTCCTTACAGTCAGTTTTTACATTAAGGCAGGGATGTCCAAACTTTTTTCACCGAGGGACACATACAGACAAATATACGAAGGGCTGGGCCACTCAGTAGGGGTGAGATTCTTAAAAAAGCCTCAGATTGCTTCTTATTCAGGGTGGTGATCCTCTTCACAGTCCTGTAGAAACGGTGAAACATAAGGGGATGGGTATATTTTAGGCTTGTTATTAGAGATGTTCTGATACTGATACCAGTATTGGTATCGCCTCCAATACTGCCAAAAACGCTAGTATCGTATTAGGAAGTACTGGAGTTAATGCACCAATCCAATACCACGTAATAAAGCCCTACAAAAAATCTACGTTATAACTGACTGTCAAACTGGATGAAAAAAGAAAGTTCTGTGTTATTCATTGTTTGAGAGTTTAAGCTGAGCCAGACCGACAACAAAGATAGAAATCATATCCCATCCATACAGGGATAGTAGTATACAGCTGTAAAAACATAATAAAATAAATAACACACTGGTATCGGATCAGTACTCGGTATCGGCCGATATGCAAGTTGAGGTATCAGAATTGGTATCGGGAAGCAAAAAAAACGGCATTGGATCATCTCTACTGGCTATGCAAATAAGTTATTGGGCTTGTTAACACACCAACTAAAGTTTGTTAGAAAATATTATCAATTTCACACAACTTCACACAGAACGCTTTCATGTGCGTGTAAAGTGACCAACAAAAACCTGGTCTAAAGTCAGTAATGCAGCCTTTTATTGTTATTTTAACAGCAAATTAGTAAATTGTGCCTCGGCTTAGGCACAGTGCACGCACACACTATGCTTGTTACACACACACAGGGAAGTGCAGCAGCACACTAACATGTAAAAGATTACAATAAAAATATTACGGGGCAAATCCTCCATCATAATAGCAATGCGCCAAGGTACAAATGCGCCTCGCTGTTAAAGGGAATGGGAGATGACACTGATTGGTTTATTGCATGTTGCGCTAAAACACACCTATGATTAATGAAGACACTAACTACAACTCTTTGGAACCATGCGCCCTGAATTTGGACACGCCGTAAACACACCAGGGCCAGCTGCTTCACGCTGTGCGCTTAGATCGTTAAATTATGGCCCAGTGTTATCTGTGTCACTTCTGGCTACGTCACATACAGCTGTGATCTCATTGGTTCAAATAATTTGAACTTTGCTCGCAGTGCTCAGCAGTGTGCAACTCCAAGGGTAGCACTGACATATACAAAAGAGACATAAAGGCGCACGGCAGTTTTGTGAAATGATCACGTTATTTTGATTTATTGATTCGTCAACAGTAATAAATTTTTTTCATTTATTTAGTGTGGTCACCACAAAACGAACAACGGCCACGGTGACACGATCCACGGTCTCTGGGGGACGCCACAACGGTGAAATTGAAACGCCACGATCCGCAGCCTCTAGTGGACGCAACAACGGTGAAATGAAACGCCACACGCGGGCGGACGGACCACCACACGCGGGACGCGCTACAGCAACGGGACGGTTGTGGTTAGGAAAAGAACAACGGGGAAAGGCCACGATCCCCGGTCTCCGGGGTGACAGTCCTGTGATGTTTGACCCATCCACCACCCCAGCCAACCTCCCTATGCGGATTTTCGTGCTGTTATTGCACGAAAGGTGCTTCCCATTGAAATAAGTTAGTTGAAAATTCGTGCTCACCACCACGAACAAAACGAGAAAATCGTTTCCCTGTACACAAATCAATAGATTAATTAACGTCACCATTTAACCAACTGCCGTGAGACTGGGCTGAAAGGGTGGCCTCAAGAGAAAAGACCTTGCACTCTCTGCACAACGCTGGCGTCTGTCTTCAACAGAAAGCCTCATAAGCTCTAGGGATGTAGCAACTCCCCAGCCCCGCTTCTGTACTGCATGTGCGGGACAAACACACACACAGATATTCCTTGATTTATAGTTTGATTCATGCAGTTTCATACCTTGATCAATCACTGTGACGCACAGTGTGGCAGTTTTTATGCAAAGACGAGCGAGCAGATCCAGGGCGAATTTGTAGCTGGACTTAAAATCAGCGCCACAGCTTGTTGAGAGGCCTGGGTGGCATCAGGGACGGCAACTGCAGTCCGATCTAGCAGGAATCAAGCCTTCCATTGTCTCAGTGAGTCTACCTCACGAGACTGACTGCATCAACTTTGTTTTTTTCTAATTGCTAAACTAAGAATTTCTTTATTTCATTTGTATTCCACTCAGTAATGTCATGTAACCATGCAACTTTGTCATTTGAGGGAAAAGCAAAAAAAGGCAGTGATACCTTTGGCCAGCAGGTGGTGGAACAGAGCTGTATGTCAAGAACCGTGGGGTTGTTCTAGTTTCTCTCTCTTGATTTCTGATCACACAGTGCACTGGGTGAGTAGAAAGTGTTACTTAAACCCCCACTGGGTACACACTTAACTGTGAATACTGGTCTCAAAGTGCGCTCTCAACATCAACCTGCATGAAATGTTCTACACAGAAGTTTGTTGGTAGTTGGTGTTCTAGGTTTGGTCCTGGTGTAATTTTGTTTTGTTGAGTGGAGTGGTGATACTGCAACTGTATTATTTAGTTGTGTCCCCGACCATTATGGCAAGTGGCTTGAACATGTGAAAGTATTCAGATTTTGATTTGATATTTGTATATGTTGCATCCATTTGATCACTTTGTGACCACTCAAATGTATCTTGGGAATCTTTAAGGGGTCCCAACTCCCAGGTTGGGGGCAACTGACAGTGTTAAATACTGGTGGTGATATTGGATGGGTTTACAAATGCCTTATACCCACCATTAGTTTGCACTGCAGCAACAGCAGTATCACATCCAAGATACCAAGTTACAGAAATGCCACTATTTGTCTTGTTACCCAGCTCTAGCACTCTTTAACACTATAGAGAAGTACCCACAAAATGGCCTACTGCAAAAACGTACTCTTTACCTCTCAGTGGTTTCTGTAACACAAGAAATACTTTCAAAGTACCAATATTTAAGTTAAGATAAGATAAGTCCCACAGTGGGGAAATTGCAGTTGGCAACAGCAAAAGATAAGAGCAAGATAGGTAAGTGTACAGAGATAGATAAATGTACAAAATATAGCAGTATTAACAGTATTATACAATAAATTAGTCAACAGTGTTGGTTGTAGAGTCTGACGGCCGGGTTTTACAGTTTTCTCAATCGCTTTGGCACATTTACTGAAACAAACTTACAATTGTCAAAACTTTACAATCCTCACAGCACATCGCTCTGTGTCACCTGCAGAAGGTGATTATTACTCCATCAAAGTAATGAACTCCTGTTTCAAATGTAAATAAATCCATTAATAAATAAATCATTTCCATCAAAACAATAGGTTCCTTTATCATTTCTTAGACCGTCATGGAAATGCAAAGAAATCTTGTCTAATGACTGGAAATGTGATAGGTACCCACTCTGTAATATTGTGAAGTTGCTAACATCGTATATTTAGGCAGCTTAATAGTATTGACGTCAGCCATGGTACACACTATACAATGAAGGTACACACTAGCCAAATACAAATACATAAAGAAAGCTTGTACAGAAGATACACAACAGCAAAATGATCAGGAACTGTTGTGCAAGATGTAAAAAATATGCTGCAAATGTATCAACACCAAGGGTCATCCAATCACAACATTTTATTGACACCACACCTGATGTCCTTCCTTTCAATGCAATACTGTAAGGGAAAAATCTTTTGGCATAATGCAGCCCCCCCCCTACAACAATCTGCTGTGATATCCTCACCTGTCACCTGTCACCTGTTTGGTTTATTATAGCCTACGTCTATCCATCTGGCAATTTTTACAACAAAACCACATAACTCTAATGTATCTACTGTGTGTGTGACAGATTATTGTGGTTGCTGGTTGCTCTATTTTGCATGTAGGGCTTTACACAATGGCTTCAATGATTCAACAGCAAATTAATGCAAACTCTCTTGATCTGCATGGCTTACTCGGTACATTTTGTGCAACAGCAACTATACATGACTATAGTCATGTGAATAACTGACTTAAGGTTCATTTAAATAGTCATATATGCGTATTTGATTCAATTTAATAGTCATTCAATTTTTGTGGCAAAGCGATTGAGAAAAAAATACACAGACCTGGGCACCTGGGTAACTCAGCTGGGAGAGCATCTGCCCATATACAGAGACTCAGTCCAGATTCCGACCTTTGTTGCATGTCACCCCCCACCCTTTCCTGTCTAAGCTGTCCTATCTAATTTAGGCGAGGGGGAAAGTCCCGCCATGCCACGGACCACCTGTGTGAAACAAATCCCTCCGCAGTGTCTCTCTCCGCCCTGCCATGTTGTTAACTCAGTTGGATTTTGATTGGCTGTCAGTGTTTCTGTTATTCGTGAAATCGCTCTGAAATTGATTCCAACGATATCGTTCTCATCAACAGTTGTGGTGTGGACTCCGCCATCCGCTGGAGTTAGAATGATCTTTACAACGATGTATTCATACATAGTTATCGTTGTAGTTATTGTTCTTGGCGCTGAGGGCCCTTTAGAGTGGAGATTGGGATGGGGCCAAGCAGTAGTTAAATCAGGGGTCTCAAACATAAAAGGGTCCAAAGGCTCCAATCAGGACTTTGCAAAGTGTGAAAACTGCAGAGAAGTAATTCCACTTCCAAATTAACCACTCTGATCTCAGAGAATATCTGAGAGTTCTTTTTCCATTAATTTCCAATTTTAATTTATCAGAAATTCAGATTTTTTTTCTCGTAATATTACCCCTCTTCTTTGTTTTTTTGGCCTTAGAATCCTGTCGTAGCATAAGTAACTTGCTTTTGCCAACAGTTTCTGATTATTTTGGAGTGGTTTACTGGTCCGGCCTACTTGAGATCAAATTAGGCTGCATGTGGCCCACGGACTTAAATGAGTTTGACACCTCTGAGCTAAATCATAAAGATGGTGTTCTAAAAGTCTTTCATATTGTGACTGAAATGAACACTAAAGCCTTGGGGGTAGGACAGCAGGCTTCACCTTCTCGTTGATCTCAATCTTCCTCCGGTAAACAGACCTGCGGGGCTGAATCTGATCCAGGTGGACGTGTTTGGGTTGAAGCCCCCCCTCCCAGGCGTATCATCAAGGTCGCCCTGTCTGAACTGTAACGCTCCTCAGGCTGCAGTCTGACCGCTGGGAACACCTGAATGACCTGCTGCTTTTGCCACCAGCAGCCAAAAACAAAGGTAATATTATGTTTTATTCAGTATTCACATAGAGGAAAAAAAACATAAATACAAAACAAAATCTAACTTAAATAAATATATGTATTTTTCTTTTTTTACATACACATATAAATCATGCTTATATAGGCTACATGTATATGCCAAACAAACACTATTAACATGCAGAGTAACTTTTAATTTGAATTATATTGTAGATCCCTATTTTCCAATGACATTAAATATGTCAATATAATATAATTTAATAATAATAATTATGCATACGACATGTAAAATTTTTTAACTTGATGAAATGTTGAAGCCATTAAAAGCATGGAGTCTTGGGTTTGTAAAAAACTTGTAGTCTTGATGAAGAGCTGAAACAAGGTGATACATAATGCCCGTACAAAAAACATCTTGGTAGACAAATATCCCAACATATGGATATATAACTGCATCAGGTTGGCTTCATAGTTTTTATAAAACAAAGAAATTAATTTAATGTAACTAAGTTTTGCATGCTGTTGCCTTCCAAATTTTCTTTTTTCCCCCCTGTATAATAAAAAAAATCATCAGAAAGATCGGTTACTTGAAGGTATCTACATAATAGAATAGAATAGAATAATAGAATAGAATGCCTTTATTGTCACTATACACAAGTACACAGTACCTGTGCAATGAAATTGGAGCAATCCCTTTTCAGTGTTGACACAAAAATATAAGAAATATAAGATAACAATATAAAATATCAAAAATATAAAGTCAAAAATATAAAGTGTAGGTAGTGCAGAGAAAGAGGGGGCTGGTGCACAGTCCTGAGTCCGGAGAGCAACTGTATACATATATAAAATAGCTTTGAATACACATTGTGTGAAAGTAGATAAGTATTAACAAATAAATAAATATTTCACAGTAATGAAATGGAATGGTTAATATATGAAATATTGCACTTTATGAAATTGCACAGATTCCAGTGTCCTTTGAGGTATTATATAACAGTATTACAGAATTGCACAGTTGGAGGGAAGAAGAAGAAAGTCCGGGGGCCGGGGGGGGGGGTCTGTGGAGTGGAGTCAGGGCATATGTGAGTTCAGGGTGGTTATGGCCTTTGGGAAGAAACTGTTCTTGAGTCTGTTAGTCCAAGCTATCATGACACTGTCATGAACGTGTCATAAACATTATAAACAAGTCATAAACATATTTGCCATAACCCTTCTTTTAGTAAGTGCCATTCGGATTTGTCATGACAAGTTATGGTTAGTGAGTATACCTTCAAGTAAAGTGTTACTGAAAGATCTTACTGTAGATTTTTCATTATTCTCAGGGGCCTGTCACACCTTCCTCATTTACTTTAGTTGAATTTCACTAATTCTCCTAATCTGCGCCAATAAATGACCAACTTCTTCTCTGGGGACTACATGTTAAACTGGACAACTGCACTCCGGCCCTCTGACAGATCAGATAGAGACTCAGCCAAAGGCCACCACCTCAGGACGGCCAACGCTACGTTTCTGTTGACCCTTGTGTCGTCCTCGGGTCAAATTGACCCGTTTCAATGTGTTTTATATCAGAAATATTAGTTTTCTTTCAACCAAGTTGCCCAATAATAAAATGGATGATTCCATATAACATTATTCAGGTAAAATTAATGATTACTTTCATTGAATTTTTGGGGTGTTTTATTTAATCTTATGAATTCTTTTTTTTTTTTTTTTTATGGTTTCAAAACAGTATCCGCTCTAAACTTTGACATATACGCCAACAGTTGGAAAAAGTGACAAATAAATCTGAAAAAACTGCAAAAACATCGGAAAAGCAACAAAAAACAAACAATTTTGACCTTGACGGGGTTACAGGTGCACAGCATCGCCGACAGACACCCAGTTTCAAGCCCTTTGAACCTGTTACTGTTTGTCATCCGTCACTAACAGACACGTTTGCAAACTCTCACTTCAAGCACTAAAATTGATTAAAAGAATAATGCTTTTTTAGTTTTATCATATTCAGGGGGCTGAAATTAAATTTAGGGGACCTTGAGAGTCTAAAATCGTCCATGCGACCAGGCCTAACTGCTGGAAGAACTGCATGTTTTTGGACTAAACCAGCTGCCGTAGTCAGCTGTGCTGTACATCATAGGATGATGACACGTTTATATCCCGTAACAGATCCTCATTGCAACTCATTATCCGAACTTTCAAACACACACAGGAAAGAACAGGGAAACCTACGCAGTGTTTAGTACACAGCACAGAGGAAAGGGGTTTCATAGATCTGTTGAACAGTGCTGGGTTAACCCTTGTGTTGTCTTCCTGTCGAACAGGGCAACTTTTAGTTTTTCTGAAATTACACATATTTATTATTTAAAATGTTTTGGTCGTCTTTTTCAAAACCTTTGTTGCTTTTCCCCGTGATGTTTTTGTCACTTTTTTCTGCACCTTTTAACATTTTTGTGGGGGTTTTTCCCCCCATGGTTTTGAAGCTTTTCCGGACAATTTTGTCACTTTTTTCAACGTTCTTTCATACATTTTTTTTTGACGCTATAAAATTCAATAATCCAAATTTAAAGAAAGTAATGGGCTGTTCATTTATTTTTGTGAAGAGCGTTGTGTGTAACAATCAGCGTTATTTTTCTCAAAATTTGTTTGAAAGACTTCTCTAATAAAGACATTTTTTTTAAAATGGGTCAAATTTGACCCGAGAAAACTACAAGGCTTAAGGCACTGTTAAAAAAAATCTGCGAAAGCCCAATGTTTTAAGGAAATACGTTCAAAGAAACATCTGGCCAAGGACTTGTCTTGCTGCGTTTTGGTTCATTTCACCAACTCATCTGCTGATTAGGACCAGAGCAAACAGGTTGGTGTGAAAAAAATCTACAATGTACCGTATCATGTTTCCTGAACTGACTAATAGCACCCTTATATGTTTGTTTTTTTGCTAAATAAACTGAGTACACATATGTACATATGTATGTGTCAAATACATACTGTATTTACTGATTGGTTAACTGTTGCATATGCATATTATATTAGATATCAGATCAAAGTTGTTGTTTATATCTAAACATAAAGTATGTTATTTAATACTGTGTGTTCACACTATCAATGTGTCAATAACACCACTAAAATCCACTTAAGGGGGAAATCCGGGTCTCAGAGGTTAAAGATGAACATTGCATGCCCAGCGGAGTCTCTCCTTCTATCAGATCTTTATTTTCTGTTCAGACTGTGCTCAATGTGAAGCTGCTGCTGATGAATATGTTCATCCTCTGACCCAGATAGAAACTACACAACTTCATATTTTATTCTCTTCAGTCTGGACCAACAGCGTTCAGCCTGGAGCACTGAGCTGCGGACTTGGACTAAATTGAGGTTAGTGGGACTAACGTGATGATAATGTTGATGATATGTAAATGTAAACACTGCCATATATCTAAAAACCTGCCTGGCAGCTCTATTAGATCTATACTGATGGCAGATCTCTCTGGCAATAATCTGCTGTTTCCTCAAAAACACTTAAAAATAAATAAATAAATAAATGCCTCAGGGGATGAAATAGACGAGAGAGAAGAGCGTGGATGTATCTTTAACTATGAGCAGAGAGCTGTCAGCTCAAATCCCAGAGAGAAGGAAAAGACCAGAGGAGGGAGAGGGTTAACAATGATGCTGCTGCTGAGGTGCTGCTGAGCAAAGCAGCTGCCCCAGGATAACAAAACCAGATGTCAAACTATAGAATAGCATTATAGTATATATATATATATATATATATATATATATATATATATATATATATATATATATATATATATATATATATATATATATATATGCCAAAATGGCGGCATAAACAGTCAAGTCACATGACCTTTTCACACTTGTAAACATAAATATGCTATACTATAGAGCCCTAAGTTGATTTCCTGTCACAGTGTATGTAAATGACATCAACTGACAGGAAGTTAACAAGGGGCCAGGCTGTTGCCTAGCAATGGAATTCCATTTTTTTACAAAAGTTCTTAGGCTCTCAACCGTTTTTTTGTGTGGAAGTTAAGTGATGTCTTAAATCACTTTATTTGATAAATAATAACAAAACAACAAATGTATAGACTGTTATAAGAATGTGTTTGATGAGCATCCGAAACACCAAATAGGTTATTTATCCTTTATTTAAAATGTTTGTAAATTGAATTTACATGTTTATAGTGTAATGTGTAGCCTATACTCTAATAATTGTATATTTTTACAATATAATTTAGTTTTCATCCCAGAGACCAGGCACTGCGATAGCAGTTGGTCTTTGGAGGCCTTCCTGTCTGAAGGCCCATATACTGTATACAGTATATATAAAAAATCCCCCTCTCACCCCTTGTGGGGTGGTGTTCCTCAAGCTCGGGTCCTCTACCAGCTTTCGCAGCGCCCGGTCTCTGCCTTTAGACAGGGAGGCCTCCAAAGACCAACTGCTTTCGCATTGTACATATGAATGAAAACACATACCCAAGTACTTGTTTCACTGTTACTGCATTATTGCATATTTGTAAATGTCAGTTTTACATTTGGAGTGGTAGCGTGGCAACTGAAAGCCAGAGTTTTACTACAACATCCACTATAAAAAGGACAATAACCCATTTCAGTGACTATAGGCCTATCTGTAGTATAATACTGATCTGTAATACAAATTATTTTTCTTAAAGCCATAATCTCTCATTATTGTATTCAATAATTACCCAAAATAAGTTTAAAACATAAGAATAAAAAGCTTTTACTTCCAGGTCTTTTATATACAGATGTACACTAGAACAGATTACTAAAGTCAAAACAGGGCTTTATCTTCAAATGTGATCAAATTTAAAAAAACATGAGTTGACCACACAAACATGATCCTTTTAAGACTAAGCCATATATAAAGTATCAAATATATTAAAGAATAACAACTCATTACGCTTTGATGAATGAATGAAATATATATATATTTTTTTATTAAACAGTGAGACAACCACCTCAACATGTGTGTATCCAACTAGAACAAAGTGAAGGAACAGGGATGAAAAAAAAAATATATATATATATATATACACACACATACATGTATATATGTGCGTGTTAAGAAGAGGGGAATGCAGTGGGGAAACAATAATAGTTAGCATTAAGTGGCTCCTGTATTGCTCCTCATTTCCAAGCAAACGGAGTCCAATGGGAGTGTCGCCACTCTGTCTTCCTCTATCACTCTGGCACTGGGTAAAGGATACTGATATCCAGGCTCTCATTGGCTAGCTGTTAGCCAATCAGAGTCAAGCCGCTTAGCTCGTTGAAAATAAATGAGAACTGGAATAAATGTAGCTGAGTCTTTTCATACTGCTGGAATGGCTTGAAACAAGGTAACCAAGGTAACCAAGCTAACCAAGTTACAGAGTCCATGGTAGAACTGTGGCTCAGTGGTAGAGTGGTTGCCTGCCAGTTGGAAGGTTGGTGGTTCAATCCCTGCAGTCCCATGTCGAAGTGTCCTTGGGCAAGACACTGAACCCCGAGTTGCTCCCGATGCTGTGTCATTGGAGTGTGAATGTGTGTGAGTGTTTATCTGATGAGCAGGTGGCACCTTGTACGGCAGCCTCGGCCACAGTGTATGAATGTGTGTGAATGGTGAATGTTTCCTCTATGATGTAAAAGCGCTTTGAGTAGTTTTCAAGACTAGAAAAGTGCTATATAAATACAGCACATTAACATTCCATGAAAAACATGTGGCACCTTGTGACACCTTTAATAGTGAAATCCTAGTGTTCAGTGTGTGTCAGTGTGTTTATCAGCTCAGTGAACAGAAACCTGTTATTGTGTCGAGGTTTCCGTCTGTCAGTGTCACTATGACGCATGTCTGGGTGGTGACCATGTGACATCACTCCTCCGGAGTTAAAGGGCGTTGCTGTTACACACCGTAACCATAACGACTTGGTTTCACCTCCTCTGTGTGTGTGTGTGTGTTTTTGTGTGTGGGCGTGCGGTTCAGCATTAACGCAGCCGAGGTGTGTTGGTTTGAGTCACGTCTGACAATTTAATTCCTTCCTTGATGTCATGAGAAAGTTTGTCTGTAAGGAAGCAGGAAGCAAAATGTGACTTTAACACACAGATGAAATATCATAGAACTCCACAACACACTGCTTCAAAGTCTGTCACTTATTTAGTTCTGATCGTAGCTGCTGTGTTCATACAAAGCTTTTAAATCACCACAACAACATGACTGGCATGAAGTTGTTTTCAGACATGCACCTGGTTCCACTACTGTAATGTTCTGGTCATTTTACACCGTCTCATGTCTGAATAAATCCTTTTACATAGAAGTCAAGTCATGACAGAAATCTGGCGAGGTCGGACAGTAAACACTTTCAACATGTCTCAAATATGAACTGAATCTTGCTAAAATAAAGGCTTCAGCAGCACAATGTTTAAAAATGAATGCACATCATATATATTGTATTCTATATATGTGTGTATGCATGTTTTTGTATATAAACAAATACATGTTTATGTTTCTTTTTTGTGACTAATGTAAATGTGTGTGTGTGTGGGTGGGTGTGTGTCACACCCTAAGCCCTATGGCTAATAATAATCTGAAGGTACACACAGTGTAACAAATCAACACACACACACACACACACACACAAACACACACACACACACACATGACATCTGTGTCAGTCAGTCATTTGTTTGGGATTTGTCAGCTTTAATTTAGGAACATTAATCTCCTACAAGACAAGCTCTACAAACTAAAGTAACTGTAAAGGTGATAAAAAGTCAGTGTTGTTGACTGCTGCTGGATGAAAGAAATGGCCTGATAGTCAGATGAAAAGAAAGTTGTTGTTTTTTAATTTTAGGCGTGTGTGGAGGAGTTATACACCGACTGTGACTTCTCTGCTGGGCATCCTCACCAGTGACCTATTGCGTGTCTGCGTCGGTTTCCTGCGGGGTTGTCGGGAGCTGTGGTGTCGCTTCGCTGAGACTTGGAGTACCGAGTGACGCTTTTTCTGCGTGCCGATCTGGTGGCCACCTTCTGCTTAATGAGGAATCATGCACAAGTTATTGGAAAACATTTCACTGGAATTGTACCCTGTACAATTTCATGATTGATTGCTTTCAGCAATAAGCACTTAATAAGCATCTACTTACAAAATAATTTCAGCATGCTGAATCCGGTGTAGCTGATACATGAGCAACTACTTAGATAAGAAATAGCGATAATCACTTTCACCTACTTATGCTGCTACGCACCTGCACTTTATGTAATAATGTGCAGTACAAGTTTTTTTTTTACTAAATAATTTCAGTATTTTACTATTTAGTTACTACTTGGTTTTATGGGTGTGTTTTTATGTTGTACCATAGAGTAGCTCTTTTAACTTTGTTACAATTAATTAATAATTAATTAATTAATTTACAATAAAGTCAATTTCAATTTTGACTTCCTCTTCTGTGCGTCGTTATTTACAGTCGATACTTGTCTTAATTTTTTTACACCAGTGTATCAGCTAGACAGTTTTGGAAATTTCTGGCTCTGCTGCTTGTGCTTTTGCGCCTGTTGCTAATCCGTCACCTGGGATAGTCCCTACACACCCGCCTGGCTGTCTGCTTCACCAGCATTATCAGATCTTCACTACCTTCCAGCTTGCTTCCTCCCACTGCTCCGCCATCTGGACTCACCTGTTTCCACGCACAAAATCCAAATAAATACTCACCTTGTTCATTCTACTTACCTTGTCCTGGTCTGCTTTTGGGTTCCTGTTCTAGTCAGCCATGACAAAATCATCTTCAGAGCCGATGGGTTCCAAGATAATGTTTCGGCCAATGCGTTCTGACTCTTTTGCTCTCCACACTATATGCTTTAGCACCATGTTTATCAGTGTGTTAAGCCCCCAACGTCTCCTTCCAGGCACCAGGATTAGACAGTGGTTAGGGTTAGGTACCTGGAAGGAGACGGGGGCTTAAAACACCATTGAGCTCGAACCAATTAACCAAAACCCTGACTATGAACGGAAACCAGAATGCTTCCATTACCAAAGTCTAGCCCTGTTGCTGTAGTGGAATTTCCAGAAACACCATGTGGTGGTATGATACGGACGTTTGGACAGTGGCTGTAGGCGTCTGATGCAACTAAAAAGGCGCCCTTCGGCGTGTGTGTAGAACTTACCGGGAAGAGCAGATAGACAACGTTTAGAGAATAGTATGTAAGGGGGAAATTCCTCATAAGGAGGTTGGTTTGGGGGGGTGGATAGGTCAAACACATGACTTTCACCCAGAGAGTAGGGTTTGTGTCCCACATGTGTCCTTAACCGCCCCGTTGTTGCCGCGTGTCAGAGAAGCTGCTTTCTTCTTTAACCGGCACGTTATTTCTGCGGAACCATAAGCCCACCCACAATTAAATTACATTTTATTTATATAGTTCCAAATCACATCAACAGTTATCGTATTGCACTTTTCATAAGAGAGCAGGTCTAGAGCTGCTGTGTAGCTCTGTGATGTTATTTACAGAAACCCAACAATACCCACCAAGAGCAAGCACTAGGCGACAGAGGCAAGGAAAAACCTCTTATTAAGAGGCAGAAACCTCGAGCAGAACCATGGATCAGGGTGGGCGGTCATCTGCCTCGACCGGTTGGGGGTGAGAGACAGAGACAGACAGAGACAGAGAGAGAGCGAGCGAAAAAAGACAGACAGAGACAGAGAAGAGACAGACAGAGAGAGAGACATGGAGAATTGTAGCAAAGGGTGTCAAGCAGGAACATGGAGGCAGCAGGTGACTCCAACCACAGATCCAGACTCCACAGCTCCAGAGCCAGAAACACCTGCAGGAAGCGATAGGAGGAGAGAGGAGAGGAACGAGGGAGCACAAGAAGAAGTCGAGTTAGTAACATGCATTGATGGGACGAGGTTGCATACAGATGGAGAGAAGGAAGAGGAGAGAGGTGCTCAGTGCATCATGGGAAGACCCCCGGCAGTCTAGGCCTATAGCAGCATAACTAAGGGATGGTTCAGGACTCTCCTGAGCCAGCCCTAACTACTTTTATCGTCAATAACAACAAAAAAGGTACCTGACCGTCTGTATTTTACGAGATGGGAGGGAGAATGTGTTGTTGTAAGAAATCAAAGTCTCCCCGAACTGCTACTGAGTTTTTCTTAACATTTGCCTTTAGATTCTTTATTCATATGGAAATATCTGTTCATAGAGATTAGCTGTTTCTCTGTCTCTCACAGCTCTGTGTCATCCCCGTTTCCTTCTGAACTTTATTGACGTGTTGTCGTGGTGATTTTGTTTGATCTGACCTCGTTCATGCTGATGAGCAGCTGTTTGTTTTCGGCTTTTGGCCTGAAGTATTTCTCTAAATATCATTTTCAACCTTGACTGACTAATTGGAGCTTGGTGGGCCAAGCTGCTCCGTCATGACCTTTGACCTCCAGAATGAGCATGAAAACAGTTTTCCATTATGAACATTAAAAAGAAATTAGATTGAAACATGAATGCATGAAAATAGAGATTAATATAAGTGGGCATTATGAGAAGAAAGTCAATATAAATAAAATTAAACTATATTCACAAATACAATGACATAAACGTCGGCAGGAATGTTAACAAACATCACTTCAAATTAAAACATAGGGACACAAAAAAAAATGAAATTTTTAACTGAAACTGTTCGACAGCTCCTATAAAGAACTGAAAGCTGATTCTGACCTCCTGTTTGTAGATAAAACATGCGAGGCATTATTATTTTTAGACATGCTGAGACCACGACTCTGGATGAAATTAATTTATGGCTATGTGAATGTGCCCCCCAACCCCTCTCACACACACACACACACACACACACACACACACACACACACACACACACACTCAGAGTCAGCCCTGCACCGCTGGCCTCGTCCTGAACGTGGCTGTGATCAGATCTGATCAGTTTCCGCTCAGCTTGCTCTCTCACAGCGTGAACACAAAGAGGCAGCGGCATAAATTTCCTCGTTGTGTTTTTCCTCTGTAATGTCATGCAGCAGAGCAGCTGCGGGGCCTTTTCCTCCAACATCCGTCCGTCTGACTGTCTTCCAGTCCCAGCTGAGCAGGTCGCAAAATGAACGTCGAGCGGTTTATCCAAAGTGAAGCTCAAGCCAACCCAGACTGACATCAAATTAAATTAATAACCCTGCATTAAAATCACACGATGAGACTGTTGTTGGAAGATTAACAAACATTTTTGCAGCAGCTAAAGGCCTTTAGTGTGTTGGGAATCATACCTTATAAACTTTGAACACTTTTTTAATATAGAGCCCTTTTTAAACCGTGATAAGCGCTCTATAAATACATTTAACTTACTTACTTTCTTTTTTAATTCTTTGAACAACTACTTCTCTTTCTGTTACACGTTTCGTGTCGCCTCGCATTGCCAGACCTATCTGGCACTTGAGCGGCGCTAAGCAGTCCCTCCAGGGTTTCGAGGCCTTTTTTGAGATCGTTGCGGCCCAAAATGCTTGATGTTGCGTGAGCTTTTGTAAAATGTTTTTATAAAAGCTGCAATGATTTTTGTATGTAATTTTTTTGTGTATAGTTCTTTAAAAATAAAAAGGAAACTTGTTTTGGGGAGAGTAAAACTACTCTGGGCTGAGTTTTCCTAGTAACCTTACCAAAAAGGCTCAGGATGCTGCAAATGTTGGTAGAATATGAAAATGGCTGGTGGATTTAAAAAATTAATAATTTATTGAATTAATCAAATTTGAACATGTGTGTCAGTGGCTTGTTGATCTTTCTATTGTTAGTTAGTTTCCTATCCTGGGCCAAGACACATTCTTACGGTTTGGCCTTTAACTTGTCATTACAATTACAATAACGAGCGTAGCTGTCCTCAATTTAGGTCATCCTGTACATCTTGTCTCCGGTTTTTCCTGCATCACCCGTGTGTGTTTGTGTGTGTGTGTGCGTCAGTCGCAGAGGGAACTCAGCAGCCCCGCCCACTGCAGAGAGCCGACGTTACAGCGTACCTTGATGTTCAAATGTATACAGGTTGGCAGGACAGTCTGCAATGTTTTGCACCGTCTTTCACTCTACGTTGTCTTGGTAAATGTGAGATGTTCAAAGTCACACGTCTCGTTAAACAAGGAAATTAATTTTGCGACGTACGTGTGACGTCAACCCGTTCTCACTCCCGCTTGTTCATTGGCTCTCAGAGTCACATACTGATTCAAAGTCTGGCACGTGGGACTGCTGGGATTGGTTGAAGTCGCTGGAAACTCCGGTTATTGGTCAAATTTGCAAAAAAGTTGCAGTGATTGGTCAAAATTGCAAGTCGCACCAAAGTCACGGTGATTGGTTGAATTAGCGTAAATTAACGACATCGCGAAATCCTGGAAGGACTGCTTAGGTTCCAGTGATGGTGGCTCTGCAAAATCTCGGGAAGGAACTTATTATGGTGGAACATTTGCACCCTGCAAAAAAAAAACCCGCCTAATGCAAATGAAGTTAACTGTTCACACAAAACAGTAACGTGGGCTATTTAAAGTAGCTGATACATTGTTAAACGTCATTTGCTGTGTACTTTGCCACAGCAATCCCGCCAGTTGGTTCCAAAATGTCCCAGTTGCTGTAAACATGTTCTTTGTAAATCTTTACAATCATTCCCCAAAACAGACGTATAGGCCGGCCTTGTTGCACAATCCAAATTTCCTCCCAAGCTCAGCGGGCAGCTTGTTGATTTAATCATGCAGCGCGACTAGACATGGATCTGCCTGAAGAAATCCCACGTTGACGCAGAGAGACGGGGCTTGAACATCTTGTTGTGAAGCGCCAGGGCCAACCACTACATAATCGTGCCACCCCGTGATTGTAATGTTTTACCTTTATAACCTGCATCATGTAAATGGGCTGTATTATAGCCCTTTTCTAGTCTTAACAACTACTCAAAGCGCTTTTACATCATACAGGAACCATTCACACACATTCATACACTGTGGCCGAGGCTGCCGTACAAGGTGCCACCTGCTCATCAGATAAACACTCACACACATTCACACTCCGATGGCGCAGCTCGGGGTTCAATGTCTTTACAAGGACACTTCGACAGAACCACCAACCTTCCAATTGGCAGGCAACCGCTCTACCACTGAGCCACAGCCTGAGCCATGATTTAATGATAAATTAGCAACAAAGCGCTTGTAAATGTTCGCCATTTTTTATCTTTTTTTTTGCTGCAACACAGTAAGCTAGTTAAGCTGTCTTTGATGTGAGCTAGTCAACACCAAAGATTATCTTTGTAATCTGCTTTATGTGGTAGATGTGGTGTTGTATGGCCTTATGGCCAAATCATTAATATGGACGTGTGTTCCCACTTTTGAAAAAGGTCTTTCATTCCTTCCTTCTACTGGCCTTTCTTCCTTAGTATCATCACACTCTGTTTTTTTCCAATGACCTGCTGGCAGGTGTTAATGGCTTCTGGGTACTGGCCCCATTGTTCTGGTTAATAATCCATCTTTGCCTCTACTGGTTGCGTCTGGACAGCTGGTAGTCTCACTTTGCCAGACCTTCCTCCACAACGCTGCAGAGAAAGGCTAAGCGCCGGACAGAGCCACGGTGCCTCTGCAAAATAATCTCGGGAAGGAACTTGTTTTGGTGGAACATGTGTACGTTCAAAAGTAGTTTTAGTTGTGCAACAGAAAACTCCGATTGGACAGATAGTCTAGCTAGCTGTCGGATTTATCCTGCAGAGATCTGAGGACCAGGTAACCATAGTCCTCAGAAATCGACCGGAGGTTAGAATGCAGACACAAAGAAAGAGGGAGGTTGGACGGAAACAGAGTGAAGCTCATTTGAAATGCTTTATATTCTTTTGGAAAGTTAAATCTTTGACACAGCATCATATCTGATATACTGTTCACATGTTTGTAAATGTTAATTTTAGAGTAACTGTCAAATAAATGTAGTGGATTAGAAGTATAAAGTAGATTAACGAGAGTATCCAAGTTCATGTACCTCAAATCACTGCCCAGTACTTGATTAAATACATGTAGTTACATTTCACCACTGGTTGGTGGTTAAGTGCCTTGCTCCAGGGCTTCTGTGCTACCATTGGTGTTTCTACTCGTTCAATTTTCTTCAGCCACAGCCATCCCATTTGGCTCGGCTGCATGGATTTATTTAGTGTCTGCAGATTGATCACACTGGTTTGTATTTAACCTACTTAGGCAGAGAGTGAGCGCGCTAAGCTGAGCCCCCTGCAGGATTTAACATTTCCAACTGTCAGGACGAATTAACCGGCACTAATACCACTTTCATCCCTCGCTGGGTTCCTTCAATGGAGTGACTCACATCTCTGTAACGCCGAGCAGGAGGACGTTGAAGCGTTTCTGAGAGTGATTCTTTTAAACATCCATGTTGATTAGACTCTGATCTGCTCCCGGGGCGTTCAAGACGAAGAAAAAAAGCATCAGGGTTTGATTTCTGAAACAATCTTTTAGGAGAAGATGGTAATTAACCTGAAGTGTTTTTCATTACAGGATCCAGGGTGTTAAAGTATCTAATGAAGCTGATCGTGAATTCTTTCAGGGAGACTTCAATAACTTTATTACCTATATCCTAAACTGATCAGCTGTTTTGAGGCTTTACTTTCAGTTAAACCAATCAGTATCAGCCATGTGTTCACAAGCCAATCACAGCGGGTCATCCCTGCTTTAAATCACTTGTCTCCTCTGCGGCTGTCAGTTGTCGTTTCAGGAAGAGTGCGACCCTTCTCGTCCACTTCTTGCTCCTTCTGTCGTCTTTGCACACGGCACCCTGGGTCTTCTTCGTTGGTTCCTTAGTTCCCGTCATCGTGCTCCTTCATCTCACCACCAGCGTCTAGACATCGGGGGGATATGTCTGGGTTTCCCTAACCCTTGAAAAAACATTTTATACAATGGAGTCTAATCTCAAAATTGATATGTTGTAGTTTGCTAATAAAGTTTTGTATATCTGCAACAAAGTATCTCCTGACTACGGTGGCCCTGGAAGTGCAAACAAAACATCAAAAGATAAAACACAACTGCATTTGGTAAAACTCAAATCTGAACATGTAGGTATGTACGGTCTGGCAGTCTGCAAGAAAAAAAAGTTATAATAATTATAATAATAACAATAATAATAATAATAATAATAATAATAATAATAATAAAATTTTTATTAACAAACCTTACATTTACAAATATCATATCATAGACAGATAAATGTACAGATTTCTGGAATACTGGCATCCATCCATCCATCCATCCATCCATCCATCCATCCATCCATCCATTCATCCATCCATCTTCCTCTGCTTATCGGGTCGCAGGGGCAGCAGCTCCAGTAGGGGACCCCAAACTTCCCTTTCCCGAGCCACATTAACCAGCTCCAACTATAACTATAATCCCTCCACCTAGTCCTGGGTCTTCCCTGAGGCCTCCTCCCAGCTGGACGTCCCTCCACCTAGTCCTGGGTCTTCCTTGAGGCCTCCTCCCAGCTGGACGTCCCTCCACCTAGTCCTGGGTCTTCCCTGAGGCCTCCTCCCAGCTGGACGTCCCTCCACCTAGTCCTGGGTCTTCCCTGAGGCCTCCTCCCAGCTGGACGTCCCTCCTCCTAGTCCTGGGTCTTCCCTGAGGCCTCCTCCCAGCTGGACGTCCCTCCACCTAGTCCTGGGTCTTCCCTGAGGCCTCCTCCCAGCTGAACGTCCCTCCACCTAGTCTTGGGTCTTCCCCGAGGCCTCTTCCCAGCTGGGCATCCCTCCACCTAGTCCTGGGTCTTCCCCAAGGCCTCCTCCCAGCTGGGCGTGCTTGGAACACCTCCCCAGGGAGGCGCCCAGGAGGCAGCCTCATCAGATGCCCGAACCACCTCAACTGGCTCCTTTAGACGCTAAGGAGCAGCGGCTCTTCTCCGAGCTCTTCACGGATGACCCTGGATCTCGTTCTTACGGTCATGACCCAGCCTTCATGACCATATTTGAGGGAATACTGGCATATTGTTGCCTATTACAGGTTGGGTTATATTGCAGTTTGGAGTGTACAGCAAATTAATGTAGACTGGGGGTGTGTGTCCTGTTTAAAATATAATAAAAATTAATATGTATTTGTATGGTCATTGTTTTGGCTCAAGCTCCCTCTGGCTGTCCTTTAATGTGGACCAGCCATACAGACTTAACTATATAATGCTGCTGCCATTTTGACAGTTATTTTGAATTCATGACTGGGTCTATTCCTTCATAATTTAGGATTGTTAACTTTAATTTTAAGTTAGGAAAGTTCTGTAATCCTATCATGATTCCTATCATAAGGTAAGATAGTTTTTTTTCTTCCTAAATGCGGTTAGGAAACAAGTTTCCGCTATACCAAAAATCCTGAATATCATCAAGTTTTTGGAATGCGACCACTGGGTAAATGTCCAGCGGTTAACCAGCACAAATGAAGCAGATGATCTGCGGCTGTTTGAAAAAAAAGAAGCTTTTTTTGCAGCAGCCAAAAAACACAAACGTGTAAGTAGAGAGCAGCAGCTGCCAAAAACAACCAGCTGCAACCACAGCCAAATACAGCATGGTCTTTAACTATATTTGACTTTTTAATGTTTTTTAAACGCTGTAATTGTATATCTAATGATCCTGAACCTGTTACAGGAAACAAGACTAACAGTGAACGTTATTTTCATATAGTCATATAGTTTGCACACGTCCGATTTTTCCCACAAAATGATTGACAGCAGGTAGTGTTGGGCTCAAATCCTGCCCTTCCAGATTCTTTCAAGAAGAAGGATTCAAGTCCGTAGGTTGGATAAAAGAACGTTTATTCAGATGGAGTATATATTCCAGAGACAAAGTTACAGAGAATAGGCATCCATAGCTCTCCCAGGTTTGTCTTACCCTCTAGCCCTTTCTGCATGATTTTATGTCCTCAGGGGGGGCCGTTCAGTTGCTACCGCGTGACATGATTGTGTGCTGTCTTTTGTCTCCATAAGGTTCGTGTCTAGCAGCGATTGGCCTGCACAATAGATAACAGGTACCAGACTGCTACTGGAGAGGCTCTTCATCCAAACACAGGACGTGTCCCTAACCACCCTTGGCCCTGCTTTTCAGAATCGATGCACTCGGCAGAGCTATGGTTGGACACTTTGTACCAAAACAACCTATTATAAGGTCACAGTGAACTATAAACTACATGCATCTTATTCAGAAGTGAACCTAAAAATGAAACTGACACCAAGCAGACTATGTGTGATGCTTTAGCTCTTTTACCTGAAAATCTAATGAATTTAACACATATTAATATAATGCACTACGTGAATATGTTTATGAGCACACATGATTTGAATACATTTTATTTCAACAGTAGACGGCGCTACAGAGGACATGTCACAGATTTCTTTGTAGCACCTTAATACTTGCGTTGTCCTCGGGTCAAATTTGACCCATTTAAAAAAAAAAAAAATCTTTATCAGAAAAGTGTCTCTCAACAAAATGTTCAGAAAAATAACGCGGATTGTTCCACACAACGCTCTTCACAAGTAAAATAAATTGCTTTCTTCAAATTTGGATGTTATATAAAATTTTATGGCATTTAAAAACACAAGTGACTAAAATGTCCAAAAAAGCTTCAAAAACATGGGGGGGAAAAACCCCACAAAAAACTTCAAAAGGCGCAGAAAAAAATTGACAAAGATATCAGGGGGGAAGGCAACAAAGGTTTTGAAAAAGACAACCAAAACGTAGAAAAAGAGGTTTCACAATCGACGGGAAGACAACACAAGGGTTGTTCATATAAGCCTAATTGTTACGATTTGCTCCTAGTTTGGACCCCAGTAGCAGATTCAGACCCAGGCTCAGAGGATTGGAAACAGCAGTTGTATTTCACCTCAGTATTTGCAAGACAGAGAGTGAAAAAAGGTGGAGAAGTGACAATCCTGGTTTGAAAACAGTTTCTTGTGGTGGGGAACTTGTGGTAGGCAATGGCAGTATCAGCATGAAGGCAGGCTGAGATTCAGAGGGGGCTGGAGACAGGAGAGACACAGGTGAGGTTCAGCGGAGTACAACAGTTCCACATCAAATTCTTCACTGGAGTTTTAAGCCTGAAGCATTACCACACGGAGAGCGGGAAAACCATGTAGCGATAGAAGTCAGGTGTGGCTGGTAACAACTGTAGAGCCACACCCTGCTAATGAGCACACACACACCACCACACAGAGAGGAGGACACACAGGGAAAGACAGAGGTCACAGACTGGGCTTTGACACTAATTGTATGTTAAAGATCCCATGGCATGAAAATATAACTTTATGAGTTTTTTTTAACATTAATATGCATTCCCCAAGCCTGCCTATGGTCCCCCAGTGGTTAGAAATGGTGATAGGTGTAAACCGAGCCCTGGGTATCCTGCTCTGCCTTTGAGAAAATGAAAGCTCAGATGGGCTGATCTGGAATCTTGCCCCTTATAAAGTCATAAGACATAACTTTTATGGCTATATAAAAGAGACTTCAGATACAATATTAGGGGACCACTAAGGTTTATATAAAAGAGACTTCAGATACAATTCAATTCAATTCAATTTTATTTATAGTATCAATTCATAACAAGAGTTATCTCGAGACACTTTACAGATAGAGTAGGTCTAGACCAGATAGAGTAGGTCTAGACTACACTCCAGAATTTACAAGGACCCAACAGTTCTAGTAGTTCCCTCCAGAGCAAGCAACAGTGCGACAGTGGCAAGGAAAAACTTCCTTTTAGGCAGAAACCTCGGACAGACCCAGGCTCTTGGTAGGCGGTGTCTGACGGGCCGGTTGGGGTTAGAATGAAGAGTGGCAATAACAAAAATAGAAAAAATAGTAGTTTGTAGTAGTTCTTTGTAGTAGTTCATGGCACTGTGCGGCATTACAAGGCACAGCAGGACGTAGCAGGGCACAGCAGAGCGTAGCAGGATGTAACATGGCATCGGAGGACGTGTAGCGGGACAATGGCGACAGCTGCTACCATGATTTTGGAGCCTCCCTGATCCGAGGGAAAATGCTTGGGAAAAAAGAACATAAGGACTCCGGAGAATGACTGCCCAGATCTAGGTTAGTAACAAGCATTTCTGGGACATAGATGCACACAAATGGAAAGATAGAAAGATAGAGGAGAGAAGAGAAGAGCTCAGTGTGACAAAGGAAGTCCCCCAGCAATCTAAAACTATTACAGCATAACTAGGAGAGACAAGGTAAAGAGAGGAGCCTGGTCGGGGTAGAACTCTCCCCATCCAGATCGGGCTGTATGCCAAGTCTCCCTCTAGTTTTATTATATTCTTAGATTAGATTAGATTAGATTATACTTTATTTATCCCACAACGGGGAAATTTCCTTATTACAGCAGCAGCATTTTCTTCTATACAGCAAAAAACACACAAACAAGTAAACACACAAGAAATACAGGCAAACAATAAACAATAATTATAAGGTAGACAGAAAGTAAGCAGAATGGCGTAAAATAAAGGTATTTTAAAGTATATTTTAAAGTGCGGCCATGATACAAGAAAACAATATTGCAGTGTAAGTGACGTTAAAATTAAATTGAATGTGTAATTGGAGTAGTAAAGCAAGAGTCGGTAGCACAATATAAATTATATTAACCTGTGACTATAAATATTGAAAAGTAAGTACTTGTAATAAAATAATATAAATACCGATAATAAATATAAACAGAAAGTGTGTGGTGTAGATGGGAGATAAAAAGGAACAGAAACTACAACATTATCAGGTAGTGCAGGTGTTGTAGAGTCTGACAGCGGCCGGGGTGAAGGACCTGCGGTACCTCTCCTTCCTACACCGTGGGTGTATCAGTCCGCTGCTGAAGGAGCTGCTCAGGGACCCCACAGTGTCATGTAGGGGGTGGGAGGTGTTGTCCATGATGGATGTCAGCATGGCTAACATCCTTCTCTCCCCTACTTTCTCTATGGGGTCCAGAGGACAGTCCAGGACAGAGCTTGCTCTCTTGATCAGTCTATTAAGTCTGCTCCTGTCCCTGTCCGAGCTGCCCCCCCTCCAGCAGACCACAGCATAAAGGATGGCAGAGGCCACCACAGAGTCATAAAAAGTCCTGAGGAGAGTCCTGCACACTCCAAAGGACCTGAGTCTCCTCAGCAGATGGAGGCGACTCTGGCCCTTCTTGTATAGAGCATAGATCTGACAACTATGACGAGAAGCAGGTGGGCCGGGTTGGGCGGACGCTGCGACTCATCACTCCCTAACAATATTCAATTCTATGCCCTAACTATAAGCTTTATTAAAGCATAACCAAGAGAGACAAGGTAAAGAGAGGAGCCTGGTCGGGCTAGAACTCTCCCCAACCGGATCGGGCTGTATGCCAAGTCTCCCTTTAGTTTTATTATATTCTGGATTATATGATAGATAGATCTGACAACTATGATGAGAAGCAGGTGGGCCGGGTTGGGCGGACGCTGCGACTCCTCACTCCCTAACAATATTCAATTCTATGCTCTAACTATAAGCTTTATCAAAAAGGAAAGTCTTAAGTCCACTCTTAAATGTGGAGATGGTGTCTGCCTCCCGAACCCAAACTGGAACCTGGTTCCACAGGAGAGGAGCCTGATAGCTGAACCCTCTGGCTCCCGTTCTACTTTTAGAGACTCTAGGAACCACAAGTAACCCTGCATTCTGGGAGCGCAGTGCTCTTGTAGGGTTGTAAGGTACTATGAGCTCTTTAAGATAAGATGGTGCCTGACCATGAAGAGCTTTGTAGGTGAGAAGAAGGATTTTAAATTCTATTCTGGATTTTACAGGAAGCCAATGCAGAGAAGCTAAAACAGGAGAGATGTGATCTCTTTTCCTGGATCCTGTCAGAACACGTGCTGCAGCATTCTGGACCAGCTGAAGAGTCTTTATGGACGTCTTCGAGCAGCCTGATAAAGAATTGCAGTAATCCAGCCTAGAAGTAACAAATGCATGGACTAGTTTTTCCGCATCATTTTTAGACAGGATAGTCCTGATTTTTGCAATATTACATAGGTAAAAAAAGGCGATCCTTGAAATTTCCTTTATGTGGGAATTAAAGGACATGTCCTGATCAAAGATAACTCCAAGATTCCTCACAGTGGTGCTGGAGGCCAGGGTGATGCCATCCAGAGTAACTATCTCTTTGGATAATGCGTCACGGAGGTGCTTGGGTCCCAGAGCAATAACTTCAGTTTTATCTTAGTTTAACATTAGAAAATTACAGCTCATCCAGGTTTTAATATCCTGAAGGCACATTTGAAGTTTAGCTAACTGATTAGTTTCATTTGGCTTGATTGATAGATATAATTGAGTATCATCTGCATGACAATGAAAGTTTATGGAGTACTTCCTGATAATATTGCCTAAAGGAAGCATATATAAAGTGAACAGGATTGGACCAAGCACAGATCCTTGTGGGACTCCATGACTAACTTTGACGTGCACAGAGGATTCATCGTTAACATGAACAAACTGAGATCGATCTGATAAATAAGACTTAAACCAGCTTAGAGCAAATCAAATCAAATCAAATTTATTTGTATAGCCCTTTACAATAGCCGAAAGGTACCCAAAGTGCTTTACAACAAAGCCATAAAACAGTACATAATACATACAGAACATACAGATACAAACTAAAAGTGCTGTAGTGGTGGAGCGCTGCAGGACATTAAAAGCCTTCCAGAAATGCATAAAAATGAGCAGACAGAAGGAGGGCACCTAAGAAACAGTATTGCCCTAGTCGGAATTAAATGCTAATTTAAAAAAGTGGGTTTTAAGCTTTGTTTTAAAAAGGCTGAGGTCAGTAGTGGTGCGGATGTCAGGGGGTAGATTGTTCCACAGTCTGGGAGCAGCAACAGCAAAAGAACGGTCGCCCCACTGCTTAAGTCTTGACCTAGGGACCTCTAACAGAAGCTGACCCGAGGAGCGCAAGGCTCTGCCACAATTGCGAAAAGTTAAAATCTCAGACAAGTAAGAGGGGGCCAAGCCATAAATGGCGTTGAAGACAAACAGCAGGAGTTTAAAATCAATTCTAAAACGGACTGGAAGCCAGTGAAGTGACGACAGCACAGGGGTAATGTGTTCACGTCTGGACGTGCTTGTTAAAAATCGGGCAGCAGCGTTCTGCACAAGTTGGAGACGAGAGATTGATGACTGACTGAGGCCAACGTAAAGGGCATTGCAGTAGTCCAGTCTTGAACTGATGAAAGCATGGATTGCCTTCTCGAGATCCTGCCGACTGAGAAAAGACTTGACTTTGGCTAAAAGACGCAGCTGAAAAAAGCTTGAGCTGACAACAGAACTAATAAGGATTGGCATTAAGTTCCTTTAATGCCAATAAAATGTTCCAATCTCTGTAATAAGATATGATGGTCAATGGTATCAAATGCAGCACTAAGATCTAACAACACCAGTACAGAGATAAGTCCTTTGTCTGATGCAATTAGGATGTCATTAGTAATTTTCACAAGTGCTGTCTCTGTGCTATGATGAACTCTAAATCCTGACTGATAATCCTCAAATAAGCTGTTGCTATGCAGAAAGTCACACAGCTGTTTGGCGACTACTTTCTCAAGAATCTTAGAGAGAAATGGAAGGTTGGATATACGTCTATAGTTGGCTAAAACATCTGGATCAAGGTTGGGCTTTTTAAGAAGAGGTTTAAAGACAGCTATTTTAAAGTGCTGTGGTACATAGCCTGTTGATACAGTATTAGGGGACCATTAAGGTCTAAATAAAAGGGACTTCAGATACAGTATTAGGGGACCACTAAGGTCTATATAAAAGAGACTTCAGATACAGTATTAGGGGACCATTAAGGTCTATAGAAAAGAGACTTCAGATATAACGCTAACTTGGTAATACAGCACAGAAGAAAATATTTCACACAAGAAAAGATCTTTACGACAGCAGATGTGGTAAAAACACTACCGGTTTAGTCCAAAGTGGCCGCTAGAATCAACACGTATAGACTAGTTACGTATAGACCCTTTAAGAGCCTTGTTAAAAATAAGGACTTAAAATCAACTTGAAGCAGTGAAGATTTGAATATTCATTGAATATTTATGTTTATAATGGCGGCACCCACTAGTGGCCGTAGTAGTTATGACGGGAGAAAAGCAATACGTTTAATAATTAATAGTATAAGAGCGCCAGATTCCATGTGAACAGGTTGGTTAGGGGTGGATGGGTCAAACAAACACAGGACTTTCCCCCAGGAGACATGTCCCTTTTGAAATTTAAACTGAAGTTTTTTTTTTTTTTTTACTTTATGAGACAAACAGAGCTACGTCATGTTGGGCTTAAGGCGGCAACACCAATAAGTGTGGTCCCATAAGATGATCTTTTTTAAATCTTAGATATTAGGTCAATATATTCTGGTCAGAAATGATCTTGATATATTAGATCCACATCTTGTGTGTGCATAATATTATTTAACATGTGCATATGATCCATCCATTGGTTTGTACACATGACACAGTTAACTGTTTCTTGCAACAACAAAGCAGAGTCGCTCCAGGTATTTACTTTCTCTCTTTCTCCAAGAAATGATGCTGCCTTCGAGTGCGGTTGGAAATGTGGAGATCCATAAACGATCTGACGGAAAAAAGTATTTGGGAAATACAGTATAAATGGAGTTAATTAAGGTTCGGGAGCAGGGCCACGCCTAAACCACAACTCTAATCACCAGACACCAACACTGTCTAAACTTGCCAAAAATATATAAAGTTTAAAGGTAGAGTAATGTTCCGGTACTCGACCGTCTTCAGGCGAATGGTGTTACATCTGGAGAAGCCCTCTTTCGTAGGTGGTGACAATTTCCACATGAAATCAGGCTAGAATACATAACAATCATTCAAATATCCATTACTATAGATAGAGATTAAACTTCAATACAACCCCTATATAGTATTTATTTTATAGTAAAAGTTGAGGTGTGGAAAAAAATCGATACAGCATAGTATCGCAATATTTTCCATGGCAATACTGTATCAATACACAGACGTCAAGTATCAATGTATTATGTTATGTGTTGGTCAGTTTGTCTGCTCAACAATCCCACTTTGCAGCAATACAATTGAAGTGAAGTTGGAAAAAAGGTAATAAATTACAAAATATCGCAGAATATTACATTAAAATCAGAATAATATCGTATCGTGATTTCCACCCCTAATATATATGTACAGTGGGGCTCGAAAGTTTGGGCACCCCAGGTAAAAATTTGTATTAATGTGCATAAAGAAGCCAAGAAAAGATGGAAAAATCTCCAAAAGGCATCAAATGACAGATTAGACATTCGTATAATCTGTCACTAAAACACTAACATAACGACAATGGGGTGTGAAGTTCAGGATCACTGGTTTATGAGGATACATGAATGCAATGACCAAAATGATGTTAACAAAAGAAGCAACGCAACTAAAGCTGGTGCATGGTGGAGAGACTGAAACACTAGCCTCGGGGAATGCGGGGGTTAAGTAAATGCACTGTATTTATATAGCACTTTTCTAGTCTTAACGACTACTCAAAGCGCTTTTACATCATACAGGAACCATTCACACACATTCATGAACTGTGGCCGAGGCTGCCGTACAAGGTGCCACCTGCTCATCAAATAATGCACACACATTCACACTCTGATGCGCAAGAACACTTTGACATGTGACTGCAGGGCCAGGAATTGAACCACCAACCTTCCAATTGGCAGGAAACCACTCTATCACAACAGCTCTGAGCCTCAGCCGCCCCTAAGTAGCTTGGGAACATTTGCCAGGTGCCTTGTTAGCACATTGGCTTCACCCAGCCACACACACACACACACACACACACACACACACACACACACACACACACACACACAAACGCAGGGCTACAGTTTTATGAGTGGCCACTCTCTACTACTTTGAATTTGTACCGTGTGAATGGAGCAGTATGTTGTTTCCACTTGTTTTAAGAAAGTAAAACTTAAGTTACAGACTTTTATTTAAATGACTTCATAAGCATATTTTTCCAAAGTTTGAATTTGACATGTATCATTCTGAAGAAGATATTAGGACATTAGTTTCATATCCTTGTGTCCAGTATAGCGTGTCAGCTGTGCACAAAGACTTAAAAAACTGCCTCCACCAAAAGGTCAGCTTTTTTTTTTTACATTGTATATATAACCCATAAATCCTGAGGCTTCATTTTACAGTCATCAGATTGATGTGAATTTCTGTTTTGTTGTTGTAAATTACATTTAAATATCTAAAAACAGCTTTTAGATGTTGAATAAGCATGAGGAACAAAGAAAGGGATAGAACACAGAGGAGTTTTGTACATTTGCATATTTAACTAGAATCAAATGGCGAAATCAGTGGGTCAGATTCTGTTATTTGGGCTTGGACTGATGGGGGGGGGGTCGGGGACACATTAAGATTTTTTAAAAAAGGCTAGTTTAATTACAGCAACAGAGCCCCCACCCACCCACACACACACACACACACATCACCACCACCTTATTTTCACCAAACTGTGTAAAATTTAAATAAACTCCTCTCTCTTCCAAATCCAAGAAGAAAAAACACTTCCATGAATTATAGATGAGCGTGACAAGGATTAATTATAGCGCAGTAAAACCTGTAGCTAATGTGCTGCGTTCAGACCGACACTAATGCTAATGACAGAAACCTCATATCTCCACACAGGAGAATCTGTTCAAATTTTCTGTTTGCTCTGCTCTGTTTTCTGTTTCAGACTCTCAAACTGACCTTACACAGAGCAGATTTTTACTTATAAAACAAAATGCATACCATAGACTTCACTCCACTTCCCTACCATTATATTGACATGGGGACACTTTCCCCCCTTAAATCTCTGTGTAAAGATAGATAGATAGACGGACAGACAGACAGACAGACAGACAGACAGACAGACAGACAGACAGACAGACAGACAGACAGGCAGATAGATAGATAGATAGATAGATAGATAGATAGATAGATAGATAGATAGATAGATAGATAGATAGATAGATAGATAGATAGATAGATAGATAGATAGATAGATAGATAGATAGATAGATAGATAGATAGATAATTTTAGGCATTCAGTAGCAAGACAACCATAACACAACAAACACATATATCACACATATATCACACATACCTAAGAGAGACTTGGCTCATGCTGAAAAGTCATTTCCTCCCCTCCCCCTTGTATTGTGTTGAAGAGCGGACTGGCCCTGGGAACAAAGGACCTCCTCAACCTGTCTGTGAGCATGACAGTGACAGACGCCTGCCACTGAACATGCTCCTCTGTTTGTGCTGTGTAGTGGGGGGGGGGGTCATTGTCCATGATTGCCAGCATCCTACTCATGGTCTGTTTTCCTGCAATTGCTGTGAGCGACTCCAGCGCAATGCCAACAACAGAGCCAGCTTTCTTTACCAGCTTGTTCAGTTGGTAAAGAAAACATCAAAGCTTTAGTACGTAACTTTTTGATATTAATGAATGTCTGCTTACAGATTAACCCTCCTGTTGTCCTCAAGTCAAAAGGTTTCTATATTAGAAATTTGTGTTTCTTTCAACCAAATTGCCCAAAACATTACGTGGATGGTTCCATGCAACGCTCTTAACAAGTAAAATAAAGGATCAGTTCACTACTTTCATTGAATGTGGGTGTTTTATTCAATTTTCTAGCATTTGAAGGAAAAAAAGTGAAAACAGAATGTTGAAACAAAATGACAAAAATGTTGGAAAAAGCTTCAAAAACTTGGAAAAAATAAAAAAAGTAACAAAAAACATGTTGGGGAAAAAGAGCAATTTTAAATTTAGACCCACAAAATCCAAAACTTTGACGGGAAGACAACATAAGGGTTACAGAAATTGACAGGCTTTCCTATATCAATGTTCTTTTTAATGACCCAAAATAACATAACTGATTCCACACAACGTTCTCAACAGGTGCGTGTTGGAGTGGCAGTAGCTCAGTCCGTAGGGAGTTGGGTTGGGAAATGGAGGGTCGCCGGTTCAAGTTCCCATGTGGACCGAAGTACGGAGTGTGAATTGGTGGCTGGAGAGATGCCACTTTACCTCCTGGGCACTGCCAGGTGCTCTTGTGCAAGACACTGTACCCCCCCCCCTCCCCCCAACAGTTTAGGGTGCTGGTCCAGCTGGCACCCCACTCACTCTGACATCTTTCCATTTGTGCATGAACAGGTCTTGAGCATGTGTGTGTATTTCAGGCCTGTGTGTGTGATTACTAACAAAAAGTGTACACAGTGAGAATTGTAATTTCCCCACTGGGGATTAAAAATTAGATTTAAAAAATGATGTAGTGTTGAAAACATCACAAAAAGTAACAAGCGTTTTAAAAAAAGTGTCAAAAGTGTTGAAAAATGGGAAAAAAATGTAACAAAAAGTTAAAAACATCGATAGAAAGCATCAACAAAAGGGTTGATTTTCAATATTGACTGGAAGACATCACAAGGGTTAAATTAGTGCGCTTTAGAGGCATTAATAGGTGGATTTTGTTGCCTTTGTACAGTTCCGTTTCAGATGAACAGGTAAAAGAGAAAAGATACCTATGTGTCCAGGTAAAGGTTACATACACAACTAAACAAAAAGTGAAAAACACTATATCTTTACTATAGTAAAACTGCATTCTTAGTGTTTTTCAGAAAGTAAACACCACATTCATTAGTATTTAGACATCCATTGTGATGAAGACAACTTGCTGCATGGTGCTGGAGAGAGACAGGACCAGTCACACTATTCTTTGTTACTGTTATGTACCTTTAGTTTTTTTCCCAGTAATTCCATAAATTACTAGAGACAAAATACTATATTGAAGCAAACTGCTGATTTTCATTCCTTCTTGTTTACCTTATGTAAAAATTGGTATATTATAAAATCTATGTATTTTCCTTGAAGAAACTATTGACTAGTGTGCAGTCACTCAAATTATAAAAAACCTGTAGAGATGAAAAGTTTGTAATTTCTATATTACATTACATGTCTTTTAGCTCATGTTTTTAACCAAAGAGACTTACAATTGCTATATACGTCAGAGGTCTCACGCCTCTGGAGCAACTAGGGGTTAAGTGTCTTGCTCAGGGACACATTGGTTGATGTATCGCAGTGGGAATTGATCTCTGGTCTCCCTCACCAGAGGCATGTGTTACATCCACTGCGTCATCAGTGTTAGGTGTTTGATGCGAGTGTTTTTACTCTGAGAGTGTTATGACTGACAGTGTGTGTTATCTCAGTGAGGAGTTCTGAGTGTTTGGCTAGCCTGGAAATCCAGACCCAAATCCAAAAGGATTAAGGGTCTGGCATCGACAACAACACATGGGGTGGCGTATCCAAAGCCCCACATGCTTACCAGCGGAGCTAACTGGTAGATTAACCTGTCAAAACCAGACTCACGTGAGATTATGTCACCAGCAGCATGAGGCGCACTTACTGGCTTTCATAATGAAATAATACACACACTGGAGGAATTTATAAAACCTCAAATTAAACTACCATGGCACCATCTTAGCTTTTATTTTTGGAAAGTAGAAGCCCGACAGCACCAGAAGGGAGGCTCCAGGCTGCGTCATGCCAAAAGATTTCCCTCGTTGCACTGCCAGGGAGGATATCTGGTGTGATGTTGATAAAGAGGAGAGATTGGATGACCCTTGAGGTTGATACATTTGCAGCAAATTTCCTTTTTTCTTGCACATCTTGTACAATAGTTCCTGATAATTTTGCTGTTGTATATATTTTTTTGTACACGTTTGTGGTGTGTACATACAACAAGAACAAGTGTGTGCCATGGCTGACATCAATACTGATACAGCTGCCTAATGTTAGCAACTGGACAATATTACAGAGTGGGTAACTATTACACGTAGATTACACTTAGACAATATTTTTTTATTTTGACTGTCTTGGTCTAAGAAATGATAAAGGAACCTTTTGTTTTGATAGACATAATTTATCATTGATGGATTTATTAAGTTTGAAACAGGAGTTACACACAGGTCACACAAAGGGATGTATTGAATGTCCCCGTGGTGTGAGGATTGTACTTAGATTTTTGACAATTGTAAGTTTGTTTCAGTGCCAAAGGGATTGAGAAAAACTGTATTTAGTATTTAAGTATTTACAAAAAACACTGGGAAAGTAACACGATGGAAAACGCTGGAGTGTGAGACACACAAGATACTAAAATAATCTGGCAAATTACAAGGACACAAGGTAAATTTATATACACTGGGACAGGGTGAAGACGATTACACACAGGTGACACACAGGAGGGCAGAGAAGGCAATCACACAGTCGGGAAGGCAGACAACAACGGGAAGACAAGTGACCTGAAACCGGTGAGTTAACAAAATAAAACAGGAAGTCAGGGAAACAAACAAAACGTGAACTTTCTCCTCTTAACAACTACCGCTTTTACAGTACAAGGTGCCACCTGCTCATCAGATGAATATTAACACACCGATGGCTCAGCATCAAGAGCAACTCAGGGTTCAGTGTCTTGCCCAAGAACACTTTGACATGGGACTGCAGGGCCAGGGATCGAACCACTGACTTTCCAATTGGTAGAAGACAGCTGTGTGCTGTGTCAAAGTCTGACCAGTCATTCACCAGTGATGGAGTATTTGAATCCTGGACTCGGGTCTGACGTTGGTGACCAACAGGCACTCCGCACACACTCGATTGGGCTTGCCAAAGAGTAGTAATGTTACATTTTGAGCCGAAATGGATGCCAATAACATTCTGCATGGAAAGTTTACTTTTTAAAAGTTGCCAAATGTTCCATTGACAAGACCAAAGTGATCTGTGTGTGTTGTCGTTGTGAACTGAGCTATCATCGCAGAACGTCGCAGCACTTGATGGCCAAGCACACAGCTGATGCTGATTTGCTCCCCCCTCCCGAAATAGAAATCAAGGGACATTTAGAACAGATAAAAATGTGTGATTGATTGCAAGTTAACTATGACATTAACGTGATTAATCATGATTAAATATTTTAATCATTTGACAGCACTAGTTCAAAGGCTAAAGTATTAACCTTACTAAGGCTGCAGTGCACCTGGCTGAGTACAAACGTGGGCAAGCTTCAAGTATGAGCATCGTCTCTGAGAGAAGGTCTATTGTGTAAAAGGTTACAAAATCAACAGAATCTGTCGAAAAGAGATGGCTTCTTATACGTGATCTTTTCTGAAGGTATGTATGATGACAGCTCTTTGAGCCACATGGATTACCTAGGGGGCTCCTCCCGTTCCATAGCTATCCATTTTACATTAGCCACAATAAGGGCTAGTCTGATAAAGCGTCTATAGCTTCTCAAGTCAATTGGCAAAGCTGAGTTGTCCCCCAGCAGTGTGAGCCTTGGGTTGGTGGGGATCTCCAGCCCCACTACTTTTTTAAAGATGTCCAAAACAGCTAATAATTCTCCAGGCACTTACAGTGGTGTGAAAAAGTGTTTGCCCCCTTCCTCATTTCCTGTTCCTTTGCATGTTTGTCACACTTAAGTGTTTCGGAACATCAAACCAATTTAAACAATAGTCAAGGACAACACAAGTAAACACAAAATGCAATTTGTAAATGAAGGTGTTTATTATTAAAGGTGAAAAAAATCCAAACCATCATGGCCCTGTGTGAAAAAGTGATTAAACCTAATAACTGGTTGGGCCACCCTTAGCAGCAACAACTGCAACCAAGCGTTTGCGATAATGTGCAATGAGGCTGCAGCGTCCTGGAGGAATTTTGGCCCACTCATCTTTGCAGAATTGTCCTAATTCAGTTACATTAGAGGGTTTTCGAGCATGAATGGCCTTTTAAGGTCATACCACAACATCTCAATAGGATTCAGGTCAGGACTTTGGCTAGGCCACTCCAAAGTCTTCATTTTGTTTTTCTTCAGCCATTCGGTGGTGGACTTGCTGGTGTGTTTAGGATCATTGTCCTGCTGCATTCGTGAGTACAAACAGATGGTCGGACATTCTCCTTCAGGATCTCTTGGTAGACAGCAGAATTCATAGTTCCTTTTATCACGGCAAGTCTTCCAGGTCCTGAAGCAGCAAAACAGCCCCAGACCATCACACTACCACCACCATATTTTACTGTTGGTATAATGTTCTTTTTATGAAATGCAGTGTTCCTCTACGCCAGATATACTTGGACACACACCTTCCAAAGAGTTCCACTTTTGTCTCATCGGTCCACAGAATGTTGTCCCAAAAGTCTTGGGGATCATCAAGATGTGTTGTGGAGAAATTGAGACGAGCTTTGATGTTCTTTTGCTCAGCAGTGGTTTTCTCCTTGGAACTCTGCCATGCAGGCCATTTTTGCCCAGTCTTTTCCTGATGGTGGAGGCATGAACGCTGACCTTAACTGAGGCAAGTGAGGCCTGCAGTTCTTTGGACGTTGTTGTGGGGTCTTTTGTGACCGCTCTTGGGGTAATTTTGGGCGGCCGGCCACTCCTGGGAAGGTTCACCACTGTTCCATGTCTTCGCCATTTGTGGATAATGGCTCTCACTGTGGTTCGCTGGATTCCCAAAGCTTTGGAAATGGCTTTATAACCCTTTCCACACTGATAGATCTCAATTACTTTCTTTCTCAATTGTTCCTGAATTTCTTTGGGTCTCGGCATGATGTGTAGCTTTTAAGGATCTTCTGGTGGACCTTACTGTGTCAAGCAGCTCCTATTTAAGTGATGCCTTGATTGTGAACAGGTGTGGCAATAATCAGGCCTGGGTGTGGCTAGAGAAATTGAACTCAGGTGTGGACAACCACAGTTATAGTATGTTTTAACAAGGGGGGCAATCACTTTTTCACACAAGGCCATGATGGTTTGGATTTTTTTTCACCTTTAATAATAAACACCTTCATTTACAAATTGCATTTTGTGTTTACTTGTGTTGTCCTTGACTATTGTTTAAATTGGTTTGATGTTCCGAAACACTTAAGTGTGACAAACATGCAAAGGAACAGGAAATGAGGAAGGGGGCAAACACTTTTTCACACCACTATACATGTCCAAAACATATGTAAGAGATCCTGTTTCAAATTTACCTATAGGGCAGTGTTCTAAATAGCTACTACTTATCAGGTGTATAATAAACTCTGTGAATAAGGTTGAACTGTAGTAGTTTGTGTCGAGTCATAATTCTTACTGCTACTAGAGGTCTGTTGTTTTTCATGAGAGGGCAATCTCTGAGATAACGATATCAGACAATATGAAACAACGTGCATTTCATTTTCTATTTCATTTAACTGACATCTCTTCATAATCCTGTTAAAGTTATAGTGCGTAGTTTCCGTCGCCCCTGTGAGGAATTCTAATTAGTGTCCACAAAACTTTCGGTGCGTCCCCATGATACAAGCCTTCTGTGACCGTGCATCGCCCCACTCCTGCACGCAATTGCTAGTAGCCAAGGAGGATACAAAGGATTAAAAAAACATGACAGACTCTTCAGAGAGGCCATTATCTTCAGTCATGCTGAGAGATCCAGGGAGAGCTGTGTGGAGCTGATAGTCTTAATTAGCTTTGTAGCAACTAATTTGGCAACAGCTTGAATGTAATGGATAGTATTTCATTTTCATTTATGTTCATCTATATTTATATTCTGTGCTGTGTGACTGATTTTGCTGCTGTAACACCATAATCTCCCATTTTTTTGGGATCAATAAATATCTATCTATCTGATATGCTCCGCATGAGCACACAAAGACCTATTCCTTCTCAGTGTGTTAAATTTCACATGAACCCATGTTCTACGTTTTGGCTTATTCTGATTATATTGTAAAGTAAAATATCAAATGGAGACTCTGACTTCAAATTATTAAGTTATTTTTACATGATGATTACAGTACTGCTCAAAAAGGTTCATTGCTGGCAATAACAATGCTGTGGGTCCAAATGTTTTGCATGTTACGTTGTGTAATATCACCATTTCACAACTTGTATTTACATCGTTTAACATTTTTATAAAGATCTCCATCATTATTGTTGTATTTTTTTGTATTTTGTATTGTATATGCTGTTCTGCATGTTTTTATGAGTCAAAAATGGCTATAATCAATTTTGTTTGGCTGCGTTTTGTTGCTTTATGTTGTTTATATGACTACATGTACTGAACAGTAGGGGTGGGGGGGAATTGCATTATTTTCCATGGCAATACTGTATCGATACACAGATGCCAAGAATTGATCTTTTATTATATATGTGTTGGTCAGTTTGTCTGTTTGACAATCCCATTTTGCAGCAATAAAATTGAAGTGATATGAACAAACTTTTTATTTTATATTATTATATTATATACAAAACAGATGTTGAAAGTGTTTCCTTTTGGGGACATCATTTGAAAATGGGAAAAATTTGAATTTAATTAAATGAAATAAATTGCATAATAACTATTATATTGCAACATGTTTAAAATCGCAGTAATATTGTATTGTGACACATGTATTGTGATGATATCGTATTGTGAGGCCTCAGGTGATTACCTCCCTGAATAGTGGACATTGGGGATGTTTTGCTGCTTCCTGTTGCTATGCATGGCTTCTGCACTGCCTTGATGCTTAGTTTTTTGCTATCTCAATGGTGTGTTGTCTTAAAACCAGCTAAAGACTGCAGTTAAGTCCACTTTATACTCACAGCTTTAAATGAGAAGTCACTTCATGCCTCATTAATATTTTCACAGGACCCCTCTAGGACTTTGTGTTCAGCCTGAAGGAGAAGTTTGCCTCTGCTAACTGGACTCGTCCTCCATTTTAAAAGCAGACAGTCTGATGTGTGCCGGAGCCGGGGGTCAGAGCTAAAACGAGATCAGAACTCAACATTGTTTAATACAGACTGACGTCCTAGCGGCCAAATCTGCTCCTCAGACTGAAGAATGAGCTGCTGTTGTTATTTAGAAGGGGAAAAAAGAAATGCCTGCAGGACGTGATGCGTTTTGCCGGAGCGACGACGAGGAGAGTCATAGTGTGCTGTGGCCTCATGACCTCTCGTCTGAGCATGAGGCTGAGGACACTCCAGGTCAGATGTTCTTATTCAGTGGAGCAAACGCCACGCTGTAGAAAATAGCTGTCTTAACGTGTCTTTTAGGACTTTACCTGCTGTTTGCTTTTTCATCATCACAGCTGATGGGAAGACTTTGTACGCGATGTTGGAACTTGGATGGCTTCTACTTTATTGCCTCAACAAGCTAGGCTCATCACTGTCACTGTCACTTTCACTATATTTGCTGCAGTTAAACAGACACAAGTAATTTCCTCCTGAGCAGGTAAGCATTGAGATTCACTTATTTATCACGGCTACTAGTAGGGATGGGCATCTTCAGTCTTTTCAACATCCGGGTACTCGCATTCAATTATTATAGAGTACTCAATTTAGTCACTCGCAAAACCAGTTGAGACACACAGCTGGGAAGTTATCCCGACTGGTGCTAGCTAACGCTGTCTAGCTAACTGCTATCGTTTACTATCTCGGCAACAACCACATGTGACACAGACATATGACAGAAACAACAAGTTTGACTTCCTCATGATGGAAACATGCAATTTAACTTTGGCAAAACAACCATGTAGCCTAATTTACATTCTCTACAGGTTGTTCTGCAATGTACGGTATGTCACATTATGGAATATTCTTGTTGGTTACCATTGCCAGCTCCACAATTATGAAATGTTGGACAGGAAATGGAAAGCATAATTGAGGATAACTCCGACCGAGTTAGAGTAAACTGAGCTACCTGTGCCCAAAAAAACAGCAGTGTCTGTTGTCTGGAAACATTTTGGCTTCAGAAAAGATGATTTAGAACAATGTGATTAATTACAGTTCAATTTTCGTTGTATTGTAGCTTGACATTGTCTTGCAGGGACGTCCCTGAAAAAGACTTTGCTTGGATGGCAGCACATGTTGCTCCAAAATCTGCATGTATCTTTCAGCATTAATGGTGCCTTCACAGATGTGGAAGTTAGTAACACATCCCCACACCAACACAAATACTGTCTTTTGAATTTAGCTATGATTACAATCTGGATGGTCCTTTTCCTCTTTGGCCCTGAGGACACGATTTCCAAAAACTATTTGAAATGTGGACTTGTCAGACCACAGCACACTTTTCCACTTGGCCTCAGTCCATCTCAGATGAGCTCGGGCCCAGAGAAGCCGGCAGCGTTTCTGGGTGTTGCTGATGTGTTGCTTTCACTTTGCATGGTAGAGTTTTAAATGGAACGTGTAGATGTAGTGACAAACTGTGTTACAATGTGACAATGTGAATTGTGACAATGGTTTTCCGAAGTGTTTCTGAGCCCATGTGGTTATAGCCGTTACATAATGATGTTGGTTTTTAATGCAGTGCTGCCTAAGGGATCAAAGGTCACGAACATTCAAAGTTGGTTTTTGGCCTTGCCGCTTACATGCAGAGATTTATCCAGATTCTCTGTTTTTTTGATGATATTATGGACTGTAGATGATGATATCCCTACATTCCTTGCAACTGTACATTGAGAAACGTTCTTAAAAAAAGTGGTGAACCTCGCCCCATCCTTGCTTGTGAACAACTGAGCCTTTTGAGGATGCTCCTTTTATACCCAATAACCTGTTCACTGTGGTATGTTCCAAACAGGTGTTTTTGCGCATTCCTTAACTTTCCCAGTCGTTTGTTGCCCATGTCCCAGCGTTTTTGGGAATTTGTTGCAGGCATCAAATTCAAAATGAGAATAGAATATAAAATCTTTGCAAAGAAAAATAAAGTTGTTCAGTTTGAACATTAAATAGTGTATTCAATTGAATATAGGTTTAAAAGTAAATTAGCAAATCATTGTATTTTGTTTTTATTTACATTTTGCACAGCATCCCAACCTCATTGGAACTGGGGTTTGCATTTTAAATTTGTTGCAGGTACATTTACAATAGCTAAAGTAATTTTTTTTCCTCTTTAAGTTTACTTACTTGTGAGGACCATCACTTTTTACAGCATGGTAAAGGAGTCATCACATCACACTGTGGCAGCAGCTGACGAGCTGCGACAGCCGAGGAGCGTACCTGTCCGGACCCCGCTGTTGGAGCCTCAATGAGACAGAAACTTTATGTAACCTCCGAGTCTGATTTCATTGAACAAAGACAAACACAACAACAACCACAAAAACAACAACAACATGAAGGCTGGAGAGGCCCACAGAGTCATGTGGAACTGTATGGTTAACAAAATTACCTCAACTGAAAAACAAACTAGCATTTTTAGAGCTTTCAACAGCATCTCACTGTCTTCTTGATTTAAGGTTTCACCGCATTACCAAAGTTCCACACTATAGTTATATGGTGATGATGATAATTGTAATAGTAGAATATAATAATATAGAAGACAAATAATGAATAGTAAATAAACAAGTTTCTACCCCTCTCTCCCGTTACAGATGTGTTGCTTGTTGCTAGATGTGGCATGTTTATTGTTGCGTGACGGGACACGACCACGCTTGTAAAACAGCGCAATTCCACAAGAGTTGTTGTAACGGCTCATCGCATGGACAGGGCTTGCTGTTCTGTGCTCGAGCTAGAGTCCACAACCCGGCATAATTGCCTTCACCAATGTAATCGGCTGTGTGTTCATTTGCTGTAGACACAAATGCATGCACTAGGGCTGTCAAAATGAATGCGATAATAACGAGTATACGCAAATTCCTTTTTGCACCACACAGTCTTTTGATGTGAAATTAACACAAATGTTACAGTATATGATTTGTGCCTCGGGCCGCTCCATAGTTTGGGAAATAAGGAAGCGTTGCAGCAGAACAGAAACAATCCTCCTTGAGCAGAAATGGGTATAGAAAATGGTCTTTTAAATGGCAAATACAGATGGTCTTCTCAACAAGACAAGTTACTTGCATGTGAATTGAGTTACCACCAGAGTACGTTGAGTCTCAAATACCACTCACTGGCCAAGCAGAGAGCCCTCCTCCCCATTGCCAAAGGCAGACGCTGGATAGTTTGGAGATATAAGAAGTGTTAGAAGTGTAAAGTATTAGCAGGTTACAGAAGATGTAGTTGTGGCGGGAGAAGTTATTGCAGAGGGCCCTGGCCAAGAAAAACAAAAGGAAACAGTAGATCAGTAAGAATCCCTCCCTCTGGCTCTTTGTAATAATTATAATAATAATAATAATAATAATAATAATAATAATAATTTTATTTATGTAGTACTTTACATGGTAAAAACACATAAAACAAGCATATTGAAAGCAATTTAAAACAACAAAACCAGTAGCTATCAGGTGAGAAATGTATGTGGAATGCTAATCTGACGAGGTGTGTTTTGGTGGATGGACGACAGTACACTTTTTTTTTTTTTTCTAAAGATTATTTTTTTGTCCAGGTCAGTACAGTCATGGATGTGTATGGCCAGGGAGTTCGAGAGGGAGGGGGCTGATATGCTGGAAAGAACTGTTCACTAAGCCTAGGTACATGTGACTGTACAAAGCTTCCAGCAGGGCTATTCAACTACACCGTCCCACCCTGAACACATTGTACACATTTTAAGAAGGTTAATACTGAATGAGGAGAAAGAATAAAGATTGTAACAATCATCCATGTGGAAACACAGTGAACCCGTACGACGTTAGTTACATTACACATAAACAAAGCTTTGAGGCAAAGAATTTTGCGTCGAGGATTTTTAGTAGTCAAATTATTCAAGTTACTCAAGGAATAGACAATACAATGCAATTTCTCCATTGACAATTGGAGTGTAAGCCATGAAATCGTAACCGTTGATGGTAGAGTTTAAACCAGCTACGACACGACTGAGTGATTGTATATGCTCATTTAGATGCCAAAAGTTCATGGGGCACCAAGCTTGTTTTTAGATAAATGTATTTTATTCCCAATGTCTTGGATAAGTACTTGAATGTAGTGTGTCCGAGGGTCAGCTTGTGGGTTTTGTAAAGGCCAGCAAGAGGGACAAGACCAACAAAGTTGTGATGAGTTTAGGAGGGAGGTTGGTAACGTTAGTTAACATTAGCCGTTCACTTTAGCTAGGCTACTGTAGCCCTCATAAACTGTATGAGACATATCAATCATTACACGATTACTACTGAAAGGACTGATATTTACTGTACATTCACATGTAAAAATCCTTATGATTGGAGGAATAAGTGTGCGAGGCTGTTGTCAGATTGGGAGTCGTTCAAGAGGCTCTTTCGCAGTTGTTAGTTACACAGTTACTATTTTTCAGTTTACACGGTCTTGTGACTTTCACTTTTTCTGTTTGTTTTTTCACTCAAAATGATATGTTGTATATTTTTGAGTCACGTGGTAGCTGGTTAGCCTAAGGCATGGTCTAAAAACTATACATATATATATACGGATTTTTCCAGATGTCAATGGGAGAAATTAATGGGAAATTTACCTCTAGAAGGTGTATAGGAGGAGGGGCGGGACTGTTGAGCTTTATTCCGAAGTTGATACAGGTCATGTAAACAACATATTCTGTTTGGATATTTGGAGTAAGGCTTTTTTCCAAATGTAGCATTTTCTAATTAAGATGTTTGATATGCAGGTATTATTCAGGTTATAGAAGCATTCTTTGGACATGTATACATTCGGAATCTATGTCTCAATCAAGGTTTTTACAGCAGTTTGTGACAGTTTATGGCCTCTTGCCTGTTTACTGCTAATGGTCAGCTCTGTGGGTTGTCATGGCCAGCCAACAGTTTGCAAGGCTGTGGTTGAGATTTTTTTACATGATGTGAAACACTATCAACAGGTTTTTGGATGGTTAAACATCCAAACCTTAGTGTCTGTTTTTTTTTTTTTATGATTTGTTTGGCATTTTTAGGCCTTTATTTGTGACCGGACATCTTAGACATGAAAGGGGAGAGAGAGGGGGAATGGCATGCAGCAAAGGTCTGCAGGTCAGAGTCAAACCCATGTCCACAGCGTCAAGGAATGAACCCCTGCACATGGACGCGCTCTCCACCAGGTGAGCCACCCAGGCACCCGTAAACAGGAATTTTAGTGGAATATTTAATTTCATTTACCATTGAAACATCTTAGTCAGAATATGTCTATTTCGGAATTAAGACATAAAACGGAATTCTATTGTATGTTAACGTAGTCGCTGTCAGGGTTATTACATCCATTTTATTCAAGTCATAAAACTTTAAGAAATGAGCAAAAGCAACCAGCTGGGTTTCTGGGAAATAGAGTCGTATGGGTCTTTGAGAGAAAACTTTGAGGTAAACAAGTCTAGCATTGAGGTAAACAAGTCTGTTCTTCTGTATGTTTCAGCTCATTTCAGTGTGTGTTCCTGCTCTAAACTCTCAGTCACATCGTCCAATCAGCGTCAGAGAGAGCGTCAGATTCTCACTTTACTGACATTTAAATCAGGTACATCACACACACACGCACACACACACACACACACACACACACACACACACACACACAGTACTTAGTGGTTGATGATGACTCAGCGTGTCTGTGGGCGGAGCATCTGAGTCACCCTCAAACAACTACAGAGTCAGCCAATAATACATTCCTCCATCCATCCCTCTGTCCATGCACACCTCCATCATCCCTCCATTGGGTTCAGGACAACATTGATTATAAAAGTGATTTTCTCAAATCTTTATTGAATCTACTCAGATGTTTTGTTGGTTATGTAACCAAAATGATTTTTTTTTTCTTCAGTGCACAAACAAACACATTTGGTTGCATAACACATCAGCTCTGAAGTCAGATTTTCACTAGCATGATCAGTTTACTTTCACACATGAGCTTGACTTCCAAAAATGATCTTCAGTAGCAGAATTAATCTCTGTCCATATTAACACATTCTCCCTCCCATCACATAAAAATTTGGTCAGCCGCCCTTTTCACGCTCTTGGGACTCACGTCTAGCCCTTTGGCGTCATATTTAGAAGCGCTTGTTGGGGACTCCTGGCGTCACTCTGGGTCAGGACGCACGTTTAACTGACATAAAGAACGGTACAGTTAGGTTTAGGAAAAGATAGTGGGTGGGGTTACAAAATGGACGTTTCAGTGACATGTGGGACACTTTCCTGTGCTGTTGGACCCATCCACCACCGCAGCTGTTCTTTTATACTAGTTGCTACCATTGTCGCCATCTTACATCTTGCTCCGCTATGCCCAGTGCATCCCTTACAGACACCAAAGGGTGATTTTTGCGTCGGTATCTGACGCTGAGAGCCACTGACCAAGCGTCAGTATTTTACGAGTTGGGAGTGAGGATGGGTTGACAATCCAAATCACATGACCATTCGCATAAAGTGGGGCATGTGTGTGCCGTGCAAACAGGAAGCAGATTGTCTGTTGTTACTCCGCTGCTGAAAATCATGGATTTATGATTTGAAAACACGGAAACTTGGAGAAAGAACAACAATGGTTAAAAGTAAGACCAGGGATTTATTTGCTTAAACCCACACCAACTACAGTATGTTTCTATCTTCTTATTCTAAAAAATGCTGTATGGAAAATTCAATGGAATTTGATCAAAATTGACTCAAAGGAAATACATTCGGTCTCATTAGATTTTCTCTTGATCGATGTACAATAAACGCTGATGGAAACGTTATTTGCCAAATAAATAATGAATTGTGATTAAATTTTAGGTCATTTTATGGTTGCAACCCGCCACAAAACGAAGAAGTTTTAGTTATTTTCCACCCAGTATTTCTGCTCTGTCTGCACACATGGGGGGGTGTCAACAAAGACAGATGGAAGTGGACGGACGAGGAGACGAGAGACAGGAACTCGCAAAGGAAATGACCGACAAAGGTTAGGACAAACTGTGGGACGTCCTGCAGAGTAAATGGAAGGCGCTCAAACAGTGAGACATGTCTCAAAAGAGAGTTGTCTCGAAGGGAAAATAAAAGGCAAGTTGCATCTGCATCGTCATAGCGATGTGTTGATAGTGTTGTTGTTTTCTTATTATAACTTGATGTGTTGCTATCAGCTGGAACATAAGCACTATTACACAGATATAATATTACTTGTTTAATATTATATCTTGTGTTGGTGGACGGCGCAATCCATTTGGTCTAGAAAAACTTTGTTCGCAAATGTTTGTTGAATGTTGTGCGATTCAGTGCAAAAATGAATGGAAACACCTTAAACGTCTAAAATCAATTCGATATACCAATTTGTTCGCAAAACAGCATGTGACGTCATCACACAGGTTTCTTTTTGCTTTAAAGCCGTTGGATGGAAACATACTTTCACCAGCTTTATTCAAAACCAAAACGGTTTCAAACTAATCTAATAAATAATTATTTATTATTGAATAAATAATTGGTCCAGTTTATGAGTGTTTACAGATGTGTTTTACAGTGTTCTGTCATGCTTGTCTTTTTATTTGATACCTCTGTTTTTGTTTCTAGTCATCGTTACCGTGGCAACATCAAACACAAACCACCAAACAAAGACACAGCTGAAAACTTTCACTGCATGTGTGTGGGGTTATGTAACAGGCAGTAACTCTTCCAGTCAGCCAACAAAGTCAACAGAGAGGGAGAGAGAAAGAGAAATCATAAAAAGGAGAGTGAGGATACACAGATCAATCAGCACCTGCTCTGATGAGGACCCACAGAGACATGTCAACCACTGAGACAGATGTCATTTTCATGTTATATGGGATGGATGGCAGATGTGGGAAAGACTCCCATATTCATGACGTCATCAGATTATTAACGGCAGCTGTATGACTACAGAGTTGGTTGTGTGAGGGCTACAAATACTATGCATTCACAGTACTGTACAATAATGACTAATGATGGTAATTATGGTAACTGGGATAGGACTTTAATGCAGCTTGTGTGTGACAGTTTATAGTCCAAAAAATAATTGGAGGTATTTTCATCATAAAAGAAGTATTTACAGTTTGTAGTCATCGTAAATCACAGTTTGTAGTCCTAAAAGTAGAAAGTATTTACAGTTTGTAGTACTAAATTGTATTGTGAAGCACTCAGTCAGTTTCAAAATATATTTAATCACTATAAATTCACTCTAGGCTAAATCCTTCATCCTTCTGGCATTTAATAATAATAAGGATAGAGATTTTACTGCGATGATGGTTTGAGTGCACCTACATCCACTTAAGAACCAGGCGCACATGTGGCTTCATAAAACTGACAAAAAGGAATATATATTCATATTATTGTCGTTGTCTCAACAAAAGACCTAAACTATACTGGCAGGATAGAGACAGAGGAGAAAACAGATAAATCAGCTGGAGCAGTGCAGGTGGGAAGGTATTTCCAATAAAAGAAGATGGTATTTCCAGTTTATAGTCCTAAAAGAAGATGGTATTTCCAGTTTGTAGTCCTAAAAGAAGATGTAATTTACAGTGTATAGTCCTAAAAGAAGATGGCATTTACAGTTTGTAGTCCTAAAAGAAGATGGCATTTACAGTTTGTAGTCCTAAAAGAATATGGCATTTACAGATTGTAGTCCTAAAAGAAGATGGCATTTACAGATTGTAGTCCTAAAAGAATATGGCTTCAGATTTTATAGGTTTCGTGCTTGGGTGTGACCAAATGGCTTAATAGTGGCCCCCTATACATTTTCAAAGTTGATTAATGAAAATAGGTAGGCATAAGGAACCCCAAAAGCCTCTTGGGGTTGTACCTTTAACTCAAAGGGAAGTCCGCTATTTTCAATATAAACGTGGTAAACGTGGACCTCTGAATACTGGTCCAAGATAATTGGAGCAACCACATTTTAGACCAAACTTGAATTCTGAATAGTTTGTTTTTAAATTGACCATTCCAAATTTACTGTGAAATTTGACTGCATTTAGAAGTGATCATATTTGGATAGAGGGACCAAACGTCCATGATACCATGATTTTTGGAAATCAAAATATGGTCACCCTATATTTGGATGATAAGGCAGCAAAGCCAGGGTCTCTATGGTTTAAATGGTACTGCGCTAAGCCAAATGCTAAACAGAAAAGTAATGCAGTGGAGTTTTGCCATGCAAACATGGTCCAGGTGCCATTCAGCTGCATGTATGGAAGTACTTATAATCATCAGGCTTTCCCTGAAGTAGACAGCTAGCGCTAGGGCTATATAGCTAGCTTTGGTTGACAAGGCACTACTGAACACTGACCAAGACATTTTAGGCAACCAAAATGTTTCAATTATCTTTGATAAAGTGAAAACACCCAGAGAGATAAAAAAAAAAAAAAATTATTAAAAGCTATTTTAAAGTACACCTGGTCATGGTTAGTATCGCTAAGCATCTGTCCTGATAGACAGGCCGTGTGCTGCCATCACCTGCTTTATCTTTAATTTAAAGATAGATTTTTTTTTTCATTAGGACAATGCATGTTAATCAACATTTCTGTTGCCAGTGTTAGCCAGTCGGCTAATTTTCAGCTGTAGTCCAAGTTACCCAGCATGCATGGCTTTATGGTGGAAGGAAATCAAAGCACCCATGCAAACACAGGGAAAAGATGCAAACTCCCCACAGAAAGGCCCTGCCCGGACCGGGGATTGAGTTCTGCCCAGACCACATATCTAACGCTGCAGTGCCAACTTGCTGTGAGGCAGAAGAGCCACTGAGCCATTGGGATCATAATTTATTAAATAAGCATCATGCTGTATTGAAGAAAACCTAAAGTAGGGATTAAGGCTATAAAGTTATCATGAAAATGTTCACTGAATTAATAAATCAAGTGAGAAGTAGGGTCACTTCCCCATGGACTACTATAGAAATGGGCTTATTTTTGGAACCAGTGGAGTCGCCCCCTGCTTGAAATGAGATAGAATGCAGGACAGGTGGAAGGCACTTCTGCAATGGGTTTCATTTTTTAAAACCAGAAGTTGCTGCTAGAACTGCAGTTAGTCTGACAGGTCAGATAATGGCACTAATATTTACGACAGAGGAGGTGCAGACTCTGCTGCCAGTCAGATGTCAGAGAGTTAGATCTCTTTTTATCACATTCTCACTGGCGTCCACCATGTTGTACAATTTCTCTCTCAGACACCCGCTCACTCCCATCACCTCAGTAATACATCACGCCCCAGGTGAGTCTCATGAATATTTAATGAGGTGGAAAGAAGGAAGGAAGACGCCTGACTGGACCCGACTATGGACGACTATTTCCCTCCAGGTGGGAGAAGGGACTGGTGTGTTCCTAGGTTAGCTTTAGTGCAGCAAGCAGAAAATAATCAGATTTACATATGCATTCTCAAGCTCTTCTTCTTCTCCCCAAAACAAAGTATTATTCACAACACAGTCCTGATTTTCAACTCTATCAGATCTCTTTTTGTAGCTCATACAGATTTTAAATCAGGCTGGCAGGAACATAGTGTCAGTTTTAGAGTATTTTCTTCTTAAAAATTATGTTTACAGCATGAGGATGTTCATGTTACCTGCTGATATTGTCAGTTCCTCACAACTCCAAATGCATATTTACGAGCTGTTCACAGAGTTTGGGTTCAAAATAGGCCAAAGGTCTGATCAATTCCATGCAGACTTGCTTATCTTTGGTACCCTGGATCAGATCTGAATCTTATATCTTAGATTGAAGTGCCTGAATTTTTCCAAGATAATTGGAACATCCACATTTTCGACAGAACTTGAATTATGAATAGTTTTTTATATGTATATGTATGCAGTGATGTTTTTAAATTGACTACTAAACATTTAAAATTGGGAATTCAGACCACATAAATTCAGATGAATTTAAAAAAAGCACTGCTGAGGTACTCTTGAACAAGGCACAGAACCCCCAACTGCTCAGAGCGCCTATTTCTCCATTAATAATGCATGTGTCTAGGTCCTGTTTGTGTGTGTGGATCTATAAAACAACAGTGAAAAAACGGAAATTCCCCTTTGAGATTACTAAGGTATACATCCCTGCTTCTAAACCCAGTGGTATTTAAATGTATTCATCTATTAATATTCAGTAGCAATGAAATGTCCTAATGAGGTAGTCAGTTACCCTTTGGCCACAATTTACTTCCGTAAACAGTAGCAAGTCAAAGAGAAATAATAATACAAATACAAAATATCAGCCTCGTTTATGTTAAAGTTGTATGCGTATTATAATAGAAGAAATTCTGTTTGTTTGATTTGAATAATGATTTGATCTAAAACGTCCCTTTATTTGGAAGTGGCATGAAGCGGCAGTGAGTGTTGAGGGTTTGTGAGCAAAAACATGTAAAACTACAACAACAGGCACTGACGTTCACTGTCAACCCTCATTTATTCACAAACATCTTTATTTTTAACAAACAGAATCATCAGAGAGCAGAAACAGAGAAACAACAAGACGGCGGTGTGTGTGTGTGTGTGTGTGTGTGTGTGTGTGTGTGTGTGTGTGTGTGTGTGTGTGTGTGTGTGTGTGTGTGTGTGTGTGTGTGTGTGTGTGTGTTGAGGTGTGGGTGGAGGGGGTATTAGTCACCAGAAATGGCACAGCGCCTCTCTCTCTCTTTCAGTAAGTGGGTCACTCCATCTGGAGCAGAATATGGAAAAACAGCAACACAACGTTTTCTATCAAACTGTTTAACACAGAAAAAAAGAAGAAAAAAAAACTTTGTTTCTGCCAGTCTGAAGTCAGTACCAAATGAAAATGTGTGTAAAATGTGAGCTGATTAGCTGGTTGGATCATTTGTTACTTATAGATTTGCTACTGTAAATTGGCTCCACAACATCCTTGTAAAGGTCCTTAAAGTATAACTCTCATCAAAATGCAAGCTAGGGTGTTTTTGTAAATGTACCACAGTCAAACCTTTGTTTAAAAGCATAGGCCACTTTTAAAATTTACAGTATTCTTGTTATAGAATCAATGGCCTTTTGAATGGGAGAGCTAGTGGCACTTTTATGCTAACACTAAGAAGGCTCGACGCAACATGAGACTTTGCTCTAAGTATCGCTAGGGGCTCTACACATGAACTCAGCATTGAGAACATTGTTTGTGTTCAGGGTTAGGGTTTGTTCAAATAGCACCAATCTTTCCCAGCTGCACCTTTAAAACTGTGAGCAAATGTGAGCAAAAAAAAAATATGTTTCCCTCAAAATGTTATTGAGAATGCAGTTTAGTTGGATGGCAGTCTATATCCACAACGTTCCACTTATGGGATTGCTCCATTGTCGCCAGAAATTCAACCATATGTCCTTCTTTTTCGGCCAGATGTCCGTTACCTTCCTTCTTTGTGTTGGCGTTCTAAACTCCGGTAGATTTCTGAGGACTATGGTTACCTGCTCCTCAGATCTCCAGTAAATCCACACAGCTAGACTATCTGTCCAATCTGTCCAAAGTGAGTTTTTTTGAAGCATTAATAAAACATTTGAACATACACATGATCCATCAAAACAAGTTCCTTCCCAAGGAATTTGAAGGTCTGAAGAGTGTTAAGGCTACTAGTTTCCTCTGAGAGAGTCTGGGGGTGTTCTGGACTGACATGCGGCCTGTACTACAAAGCAAGATTTGGCGTTAACGAGGTAACTTCAGGTTAAACCCAGGGTTTTCTGTATCACGAGGGTGGATCTGTTGTTAGTTTGTTCCAAGTTCAGTCGCCATGGTAACTTATGTTGAGCGCCTAACCTGGTCGGGAGCAGGTTATGTTGGAGATTAGAGATCAACCGGTGGAAAAGTACCGCCCATTGACCAATCAATACTCAATTGATTACGGCGTCACCATTCTTAGAAGATCAGGCGGAGCTCGGTGCGCAGAGAGAGAGTGAGAGGTGCAAGTTAAAACATTAAGAGACCGACAACCCCGTTAACATTCATGATGGTTATGTTCATGAAAGTTATAGATTTTAACCCGAGGGAATAACGTATAGGCTATTTATATTTTACAATGATAAAAGTACTGATTATTTAAATGGAGTCATGTGGGTTTGGTGTCGCCCATAAATGAATAAATACATACATATTCAAATCTTGGCTGAGTGAGTTTAGCCTATGGGATTACATGTCGGCTTGCTGAGCTGTGTGTTGCCGCACATCGGTTTGAATTGTGTTTTAATATTTTTTATTTGCTCTCACAATCTTTTACCACTGCCAGGGGTTGCAACTGAAATAATAGGCTAAAGCAACGTCAGTTTATGAAAAGCACAAGTGTAAATATGATCAGATCTTGGTCCTGACTGATGGGGACGTGATATTAATAGTGATATAAGATAAGTGTTGTGATTTACACATAACAGCGTCTGCTTTTCTTTGCCAGTTTTCCTTCCTGGGTTAGGAAGCAGTATTGCCTGTAAAACCATGTCTGTGTTCTTCATATTTATGTAGAATTATAGTTTGCTCTTCTTATGTAAAATATGCGTAGATGTTTGCAATTGGTCTGTGCTCTTTAATGTAAATTGCACGCGCCGTTGGATTGGGAAACCCTTGGTTGATTGAATAGCTGTTAACCACTGCTTATGAGTGTTAGTGAAGCCGGGTAACTGAAAGATATCCAGACCATGTTGATCTCGATTCGTAGTACAGAGCCCTGGACTGTGTTTGACTGATGACAGTCTGACTAATCTACCATTAAAGGATTGACTTAAATACTGTTATTACTGGAATATAGGTGACTCAGATTGGCTCCATCCAGGCGAGTCCAAACTTTAACCTGTTATGTCTCTATTATCTCTATTTCTAATGGATTGGGGTGGCACCTTAATCATGACTGCAGCTGCCGTTGTGATCCAGCTCAGCACCCTACTTCGCCCTGAACTGCTACAACTATTATTTCTAGTCACAGTTCCATTATTTTTATTGTTAACATAATTGCCACTGTTCATCCACGTTTTTCCTCGCCAATATGGCACTAAATACTTGCTCTTGGGGGTATTGTTGTAATTGTTATAGTTATAGTGTGGTCTAGACCTACTCCATCTGTAAAGTGTCTTTTGATAACTCAATAACTATGATTTGATACTTCCCCTGATGAGTGTGAGTTCACTCTTGACTGAAACTGACACGCAAGGATGTCATCAGACGGTAACACACACCGTTTCACTTCAGTGTGCCACAGCTGATCATCCTTCGTTCATTAAAAAGACTGGAGTGGGGAGGAAAGAAAGTTAGATGGTCTAAGGCAACAAATATGCAAGGTATTCATTGTTGTGGTTGGGCAAAAAGCTTGTTTGGCCAAAACTGTTGCTTTTCAGGAAATATGAAGGCTCAAAATATTTTTCTCGGACGAAAATCACCAATTGAAGTAATCATAGTAATTTATATGTGCTGTTATGATTAATAGACAGTGTGACTTATAAAAGAGCTGATTCACTGAGAGAGAAATCACTTCATCCTGATGACTCATCCATGAGTGGAACAAGTAAACGCATCAGAGGATGGATAGATAGATAGATAGATAGATAGATAGATAGATAGATAGATAGATAGATAGATAGATAGATAGATAGATGGCAAGATAGTCTTAAAACATATAGGAAGGCCCTCCGTAATGCCAGAGCAGCGTACTACTCGTCATTAATAGAGGAAAATAGGAACAACCCCAGGTTTCTTTTCAGCACTGTAGCTAGACTGACGGAAGGTCACAGCTCTACTGAGCCAAGTATTCCCATAGCTCTTAGTAGTAACGACTTTATGAGGTTCTTCAATGATAAAATTATAACTATTAGAAGCAAAATTCACCAAACTCAGGAACCAGATATATGTTTAGACTGCTTAGCTTCACTTGATCTTTATCAATTTAATTCAATTATTCCTTCTAAACCATCAACCTGCCTCTTAGAACCCATCCCGACTAGGCTACTTAAAGAAGTTTTACCCTTAGTCAACACTTCTCTGCTAGATATAACCAATCTGTCTTTATTAACAGGGTATGTACCACAGCACTTTAAAGTAGCTGTAATTAAACCTCTTCTGAAAAGACCAACCTTGATCCAGATGTTTTAGCCAACTATAGACCTATATCCAACCAGTCGTCAAACAGCTGTGTGACTTTCTGCATAGATTTGAGGATTTTCAGTCAGGATTTAGAGTTCATCATAGCACAGAGACAGCACTTGTGAAAATTACTAATGACCTCCTAATTGCATCAGACAAAGGATTATCTCTGTACTGGTGGTATTAGATTTTAGTGCTGCATTTGATACCATTGACCATCATATCTTATTACAGAGATTGGAACATTTAATTGGCATTAAAGGAATTGCTCTAAGCTGGTTTAAGTCTTATTTATCAGATCGATCTCAGTTTGTTCATGTTAACGATGGATCTTCACTTTATATATGCTTCTTTTAGGTAATATTATCAGGAAACACTCCACAAACTTTCATTGTTATGCAGATGATACTCAATTATATGTATCGATCAAGCCGAGTGAAACTAATCAGTTAGCTAAACTTCAAATGTGCCTTCAGGATATTAAAACCTGGATGAGCTGTAATTTTCTAATGTTGAACTCAGATAAAACTGAAGTTATTGCTCTGGGACCCAAGCACCTCCGTGACGCATTATCCAAAGAGATAGTTACTCTGGATGGGATCACCCTGTCCTCCAGCACCACTGTGAGGAATCTTGGAGTTATCTTTAATCAGGATATGTCCTTTAATTCCCACATAAAGCAAATTTCAAGGATCGCCTTTTTTCACCTACGTAATATTGCAAAAATCAGGAATATCCTGTCTAAAAATGATGCAGTAAAACTAGTCCATGCATTTGTTACTTCTAGGCTGGATTACTGCAATTCTTTATTATCAGGCTGCTCGAAAAAGTCCATAAAGACTCTTCAGCTGGTCCAGAATGCTGCAGCACGTGTTCTGACAGGAACCAGGAAAAGAGATCACATGTCTCCTGTTTTAGCTTCTCTGCATTGGCTTCCTGTAAAATCCAGAATAGAATTTAAAATCCTTCTTCTCACCTACAAAGCTCTTCATGGTCAGGCACCATCTTATCTTAAAGAGCTCATAGTACCTTACTACCCCACCAGAGCACTGCGCTCCCAGAATGCAGGGTTACTTTTGGTTCCTAGAGTCTCTAAAAGTAGAAAGGGAGCCAGAGCGTTCAGCTATCAGGCTCCTCTCCTGTGGAACCAGGTTCCAGTTTGAGTTCAGGAGGCAGACACCATCCCCACATTTAAGAGCAGGCTTAAGACTTTCCTCTTTGATTTATCATTTGATAAAGTCAAAGAGATAACTGTTGTTGTGATTTAGCACTATATAAATAAAATTGAATTGAATATTGTTAGGGAGTGAGGAGTCGCAGCGTCCGCCTAACCCGACCCACCTGCTTCTCATCATAGTTGTCAGATCTATCTATCATATAATCAATAATATAATAAAACTAGAGGGAGGCAGGACATACAGCCCGATCCGGTTGGGGAGAGTTCTAGCCTGACCAGGCTCCTCTCTTCACCCTGTCTCTCCTAGTTATGCTGTAATAGTTTTAGACAGCTGGGGGACTTCCTCTCTTCTCTATCTTTCTATCTTTCCATTTTGTGTGCATCCATGTCCCAGAAATGCTTGTTACTAACCTAGCTCTGGGGAGTCATTCCCCGGAGTCCTTATGTTCTTTTTCTCCCAGCATGTTTCCTTGGATCAGGTGAGGCTCCAAAATCAGGGTAGCAGCTGTCGCCAAGAGCCTGGGTCTGTCCGAGGTTTCTGCCTAAAAGGACGTTTTTACTCGCCACTGTCGCACTGTTGCTTGCGCTTACTAGAACTGTTGGGTCCTTGTAAATTCTGGAGGATGGTCTAGACCTACTCTATCTGCAAAGTGTCTTGAGATAACTCTTGTTATGAATTGATACTATAAATAAAATTGAATTGAATTGAATTGAATTGCAGGTCTTTCTGGATGGATCGTGCAGTCAAACGTGGGTTTGGACTTGCTTTTCTCACATTCCTGCGAGCTGTTCTGTCTGATATTTCCATGCCCAAACTACTGCAGTCGCCATTTTTTATTTCTGTTATTTTGAAAGTGTAAATAATGGAAATAAAATCTAACTTTTTGTGACATATTATACAAATGTCTAATCTGTCATTTGATGCCTTTTGGAGATTTTTCCATCTTTTCTTGGCTTATTTATGCACATTAATGCAAATTTTTACCTGGGGTGCCCAAACTTTCGAGCCCCACTGTATATCCATTTTGTTTGGCTATTGGGGAAATTGTAATTAATGTGATTCCTTGGACCATTCATACGTTAAACGTATAGTGTGAATATATATGTGTGTATAAAGGATATTTACATTCATTCTGAACTGCAACAGAAACTGAATGGAATGACACCAGACAGCAATAGTAAAAATAGACTTATTATGAACATGATTGTTCTAATGTTTCGTCAATATGTTTTCTGTTCCACAAGACATTCTCGATAAAGATGCCAGAGAATGTACATTGTTGACCGACATCTCGATTGATTGTCTCCCTTTTCAGGTTGTTACATTTGCACTTATTCATTCTCAGTGACTGTATTTACATGCACACTAATATTCCACTATTATTCCCAAAATTACAATATTATGAATTTGATACACGTAATGTAAACAGCATATTACACATGGATATTCCAAATAAGGCCTTTTTCTATATTGGAGATCTGCAGATTTGGAGAGCCCCTCAGGATTTATTATGCTGGTTGTGTGAAGTGACTCATTATAGTCTACGTCAAGGGTCTTCATGTTTTTTTAAACCAATGACCCCTTAACTAAAAGAGAGACGGAGCACCGGCCCCGCTACTACATATTCTACAAAATCAAGTTGCATATTAAATTGGGCCTACAATAACATGTGGGCAGCCTAAAGCCTTTATAGGTACTTTTTTGTGAATAGAATTCAAAGCTATTAAAATAATAATTGTTGGCATGGTTATTATATATATCATGTTTTAATGTAGGATTAGGATAGGATTACTTAGTGACTACCTTACCTATAGGCCGGTGTGCATTTCAATAGTGTTTTTTTCCACTAATAGGCTGATTTATAGTTGCTAATATGCTGGATTAATGTTTAGATGTTTTCATTTTTCAGAGAACTTTCAAAGAATTTACAATATTTTGATGGTGTTGAGGACTCACTGGGGGTCCTGGACCCCCTTTTGAATATCCCTGGTCTATAGTTAAAACAAAAGAAGGAAGCATCCTACAGAGCTCAACATGACCACCCACCTTATTAACAGCTTTTTCCCCATTCATTTGTTTCATTGACATTTCAAAAATTGCTTACATAAAGAGTTTTGAGTCTGGAACCAAGCCAAACAGCTACGAGAGGAATTGTGACCATATACAATTTTATTTGGCGCAAAAACATTTTGATAACGTCAACAAAGGCATCGTGTACAGAAATGATCATAGACTTCAATGGCAGAAGCTCGCTCTAGCGTGGGTACAGCAAAAGTTGCTATGGTAAGAGCAAGTTGGACCAATCAGAGACGTTGCTTTTACACTTAGGATTGTGGGTAGTGTAGTATTTCTCCATAAGATCGGGGATAAAACATGTTTTATTTAAATCAAGGTTGATTTCATATAGACTTTTAGCTTCTACAGGAGCAGAAACTTTCGTTTTACAACCACGTAGCTCGTGGTCAGTCTACCTCGGATGGTTTGGACATTATGGCTGATAATGTAAATCCTTATGGAAAAAAATCAATGGGATTTTTACTCCTGGAACCTATGCTGAGCTTTATTAAGGAAGAGTTTAAGGTGGGTTACTTTGTAATAACAATAAACCCCAAATTTCTCAACATGAAACCGACATTTCTTTTACCTGAAATCATGGCAGTTTCAACACTGAATTTACATTTTGATTGTTGATTTTTTTTAATCCTTTATGTGACATTTTTAACACTCAGCTGAAATAAAGGGTAAACAATTTTTTTTTTCAACCTGGACCCTACTGTCCTATGTTTTTGTGTCTAAGTGACTGATGGGAACAACAATCTTTGACATTGGTCCAGTATTAAGCGAGATAGAAGCTGGTGTCAGCAAAACAAGCTACGATGTAAGTTAACAGGGCAATTGTCCAGATTGTTTTTACCTTCACAAAAGTATTCATTCCGCCGCTTACAGGCTCATATTCATATTCTAAGTGTCTGACAACATTATGGAAAGGATTTCAAAGGAGGTTGACCTTTCTGTTGTATAGAAAAACATCTGCAAAATTGTGTTTGCTAAACCCACCAGACTTCATGTAAATAAACAATAATTTTGTCATTGTAAAATATAGTGCATTCCAAGTAGACAGAAAGAAAATAAAACTAAGCAACGCCATTTGGGGTCGTTTTTCCAACCATCACAACTCTAGTTTTGGTTGAAATAAACCTAGTTTACAGATTTACATGTTAAAATATGTTAGCTCTGTAGACGCTAAAAGGTGGTGGGTTTAGCGCTAGCGACCTCAGAGCGGTTTCTGGTTAAACAGAAAAGGTCTCAAAGGTTTTAAAGGTCTGTCTTGGTAGGGATCCTTTCCATAATGCTATCAGACAGAATATTAATCTGAGTCTCTCAGTGGCAAATATACAAATACAAGCTGGACAAGTGTCCACTTAACTTACATTGTAGCTTCTTTCAGAATGTCAGATATTGTTGTTCCCATCAGTCACTTAGACACAAAAACATAAGAAAATAGGGTCCAGGTGGAAAAAAGCAGTAGTTACCCTTTAAGGAAAGTGCACTTATTACATGTGGCAATTTTCTCGTGGAAAACTCCTCACTCCAACTCTACATTTACAAACAGCAAACCAGCACCAGGTGAATATTTCTTATTAAGATATATTGACACAAACACCTCAAAGCAGCAGAACAGTGTGAAGGAAATAAACACGTCTGTATAACAAAAGATATTCATAATAAATAGAGACAAAATGTTTGATCTAATCAAACAGCTCGTACACACACATTATTTCAGAATATTCATAACAACAACTTTTATACATTTGTACAAAAATAGAATCCTTAGAGGCATCAAAAGCCTCTTTCAAGTTAAAAATAAATAAATATGTAATGCCCGCCAACAGTATTTTTAAAAGTCTCTCATTTGTCAAACAGAAAACTTATAACTGCAACTGAAAGAGTTTTGTTTTCATACTTGAGTGTTAATGTTCAGTCAAAGCTCTGATGTAATGTTTTTGAAGTAGAGCATTGTCTTATTTGTCACTCACAAAAAACTGATTCATTTTCTTTATTTGCAGTTATATGTTTTTCTACCTGACAGCTGCAATTTACAACTTTAACATGATACACACCTGCTGACTGGACAGGAAAGTCAGGACAAAACAGAATCCAAAAGAAGAGAAGTGTCATTAGCTTCATGGTTGAAAGTGTGTGTAAATATCTATTGTGATAAGATATTCCAGTCTGTAACAGTTTCACCATATAAATAAAATATAGGGTGTGTTCACATATAACTTGAGATTTGTAAAAAAAAAATCCCAAAGAAAATGTGCAGTAATCAAACAATAAGGCATTCTCAAAAGTACCACACTGTCGAGTGTTTTCATTATAACGTGGCAATTGAACATACTGCTCTCTGATTGGCTGGCAGGTGTCTGTTAACATCTTATATGTGGACATTTCAAACATAGCTCATGTCAACAGGTTAACAGCTGTTTCAAATGAGATCACAATTACGTATGGCCAAAATGACAATCACGGATATTTTGATTGTACTTTAAGATTTTAATAAACATTGCGCTTCTCTCACTTCCATGTTGTGCTATAATTGCCTGCTTTGCATCTGCTAATGTACAACTCTTTGCATACACATAAGTAAGACTGGATTATTCAGACATTCGTTCCTCAGGTAGGCATTTGTTTTCTTCAATACTCTAGAATAACAGAATCCTAAAAAAGTGAATGCATGTAATCAAACCAAAAGACACGTGTTGCAGCGCATCTCAGGTTAGTATAAGAGTCTTTACTGTCATCTACTTTTGCATTTGTCTACACCCACACACACACACACACACACACACACACACACACACACACACACACACACACACACACACACACACACACACGTTGCTCTCTTCTACCAGCCCAGGGACTAAGGAAAATAGCAATTACCTGGTACAATCTCTCTCTCTTTGTTTTTATACAAGGTCAATGTTTCATTGTGCGCTGTCTCAATAAAATGACATTACTATTAATAACAGCTGCTCTGTTTCAAGAACTTTAAACTGTGAATAGTGTACATGCAGGGTGTCATTCACTGTGGTGTTATGTCTTGATGAAGCCACTAGCTAAATGTCTGCTAGCCGCTAGGCTAACTTATAGTGTAACAGTGTTATTCTGTCACTTCAGCCGAGAACAGATAAATGTCTGGCTGAGGCGAGTTATAACCGAGCAGTCTGATGTGTGCAGAGGTCTGTGTCGGTATACTGTCGCAGACTGGTGTCGTTTTCAGGAGATTTAAAACAGCCGAGTAATGCCGCTGCTAGCACACAGCTAGCACGCAGCTGCTAGCATGCAGCTGGCTGAGTCCCTCCTGAGTCATGTTCATTTAACTCTGAGAAGGCAAATTGGAGATCTCTATTAATGTACAATTAATTGTGCAGCCCTAGCTTAATGTACACCAAGCTGCAAGTACCATGGCAACAGTAGACCTCATTTTCACAGTGCGCTCTATTTTAATTTACTGTATGTACAAGTGTGAGTGCATTAAGCTTCATAACAGCACAGCTAGGAGTGGATTATACCTCATATACATTTTATTTAGGATTGCCAGGTTGGCTGTTTTATTTGGTTTTGTTAATTTACAGTGTAAAAACAATTACCCCGACATTGAGTATTAAGGGTATTTTTACCAGAGCAAGTGGAACACATTTGATGTTCCACTGAGACAATTTTATCTTAAACAAAATCAACTTCCTAAAACATTTTTTCTTTATCCCACAACAAGGAGCAGATTTATTTTATTGTAACCTTTGACAAAGTGGCAGGTCAAATACTTATTTAAAACCATCCTAAAACTCTTGCTATCCTTGGCAGAAATGGGCTTCAATAAAAAAAAACTGCAAATTATCACAATGATAAATATGATTCATAAATCATGATATCCTTTATGCACAGTAGTGTTACTCCTCTTATTTTATGTTCAGTAATATGCTGTGAAAATTGTCAACAATCCGTCAAATAAACTTTTTTTTTAAAAACCTGCTGAGTTGAGTTGAAAGTGAAATTGTCTCCCGACATCAGGATTTAGTTCCATTAGTTGAAAAGTAAAAAAGAAAAATCAGATTTTTTTTAATTGTGATTGAGACCATGATGACAGAGACGTCTTCGCTGGCAGATCTTCAATTGAACATTTCTTTTAGTCTTGATTTCAAAAAGATCCAAAGAAAGTCAGAAAAGTTTTGACCTGCCAACAACCAAAAATAAAAACCAAACAGCTGGAAAAACAGCGAAGAAACTTTTTCTTCATAAAGACATAACTTTAAAGGTTTTTAACATACAGCAACAACAGACGGCGAAAACACACAAACACAGTTAAACGCTTTAACAGTCACTGGATTATTACCAACCACAGCTGAGCTTTAGTTACAGACATGTAAAAAGATTGGGTAACACTTTACTTGGAGGTATCTACATAAGAGGGACATGACACTGTCATGAATACATGACGTCATGTGTTCATGACTAACTCTAACCCTACCATAATCATAACTTCTCATGACAAAATGGCACTTACTAAAAGAAGCGTAAGGTCATAAACGTTTAAAACTTGTTTATAATGTATATGACAACGTTCATGACAGTGTCATGTCACTCTTATGTAGATACCTTCAAGTAGAGTGTAACAAGAGATTGCAGAAATCAGATTGCATAAATCTATCAATACCTTAACGAGTTACTGAAAAAACAAGGTTGTCCAAGTCTTTTTTGTAAAGTACAGTAGCAAAAAATAAAAAAGCTAAGTGATTACAATAATTGTATTACAAAACAAAACTGCAGTATCGGCCATTTTGAAAAGTTGTGTTGAAATTGTCTCTTCGACACTCTCCTAACTTTGATTATTGTAAATTATGACAAGAAAATGTAAATTACAGTTCTCACTCTGTAACTAAAATTAATTTGATTACTTTACAGTAGTTTGATTACCTTTTATAAGCAATCTCCTCAACTCTGTATTAAATAATAAAAGACATCTTAACATGTTAGTTATTCAAACAATGGTTTTACTGTAACTTAGAATAAAATCATTGGTGGACAATTGTTTCCATTGTTTCCAGTGCAGTTTACTTACTGACACAACAACTGAAAATAAAAATTGGAAATTTGTCAGTAAATGTAGTTCACCTGTCAAATAAATGTGCCTGTTCACATACACAGTCTCTTCAAATTAAATTAGCCCCCATCTCCAGAACTTAGTTCATGTGCTTCTGTCTCCTCTCTCCCCTCTAAGCCCCGCCCCCCTCTGGCTGGGTGATTGACACTGGTTTACGGGGCTACATAAATCCCGTTAAACGTCCATCTGTCCTGTTGAGGCGTCGTTGAGCAAAACGACAAAATATTCAAAGTAAACCCTCGGCCTGTCGGCTTATTTTCCAACGCACATTCTCCTGGTGTCCCGCCTCCTCAGCAGCTGGAGCCCTCGATGCCGGTGCCTCCCCCTCCATCTCCAGACTTTGCAGTGGCCGAGCCAACAGTGATTTGGCAGCCGTTGGTGACGTGACTCATGACCTTCTGTTTTAGCTGCGCGACCTGCTCCCGCAGCATGGCGGCAGTGGAGGCCAAGTCTGAGTTCTGGTTCTTAAGTACCTTCACCTTCTCCTCCAGCCGCGAGATCCGCTCCAGCTTCCGCTTGCGGCACTTGGACGCGGCAATACGGTTGCGGAGCTTCTTGCGTTCTGCTTTGATTCTTTCCTGTGTCTCCAGGTCTATTGGGGAGAGCGAGGGTGGGGATGTGGGGTCGCCCAGCGGTTGAGGCACCTCAGGGACAGTCTGAGGGGCGTCCATGCCTCGGGCGTGGTGTTGAGGGGCTCCACCACCACCATGACCTGAGGCGCTACCGTAAGCCATCTGCCCCACAGGGTACGTCACTTGGCCTGGGTTGTAGCTGCTGAGATTGGTGTAGACAGGCATGTCTCCGCTAGACATCAGGTTCCTCTGGTAGGATGTCTGCAGGGAGACGGCAGAGGACGAGGACGGGGACATGGGGCCGCTTCCCACCAGCTGGTTCTGCTTGTGGAGGTCGGCGAGCGCTTTGACAAAGCCATCAGCAAAGCCTTCTTGCTCGTTGGTGGCCTGGTTGCGGTACATGAAGGGATTGGTGGAGTTTGACACGGGACAGGTGGTGACCAGACCCTGGTTGGACTGGATGATCAGGTGCTCCAGGTCAGGGGACGCCAACTTCAGCAGGTTCATGTCAGTCGATGACGACGCTGATGACAACAAGGAGCTGTTGCCGGTGAGCCCCAGGTTGTGGTGGTTTCCGCCCCTGCTTCCTGCTGCACCACCGCCAGGGAAGTGATGACTGCCCACCATGGACATGACCTTCTTATTCATCAGCATCTTGCTTCCCGGGTAACGCTCGTATTCTGGGATATGGCTGAACCCGGGGACGACTTCAGCCAAGCGGGAGTCGTCGTGGTAGAAGGGAGTCTCCATCTTGGCTGTCATTGACAAAAAGGCGTCTCAGAAGAAATCTTCATAATCAGATTAACCTGAATATCAGAGGGGATTGAAACGTTCCCCTGATGTCGGCGGCTGGAGGATGAAGACAGGACGTAGAGAAGCAGAGACGAAGAGAAGAAGAAGAGAAGGCAAGTGCCTGCAGGAAAAGAAACAGACACTTTTGTAAGAAGAAGAGAAGAACAAAGATTACTGAGGTGTAAACTGGGAGGTGGTGCTGACACTATTGATGCTACTGGTGTGTGTGTGTGTGTGTGTGTGTGTGTGTGTGTGTGTGTGTGTGTGTGTGTGTGCGTGTGTTATTTACAGAGATGAGATTGAAGACATATATCCAGCTCTGATTGGACAAAAAAACAACAACTCTATAATACTGTTAGTTCCAGTGTTCACTCAGCTGAAGATGAGATGGAAGAATTACGTTTGAATGAAAACTGTCAGATGTGTTTGACATAGAGGAAAAGGCCATTAGATTCACTATTCACAAGGTCAGGAATTAATTTTCACGCTCAAGGAAAATACATGAAATCATGCTTTTTATGTTGTATTCAATATCTCCGTAATGTAATCCGAATTGAACTGCACTTTTTGGAGCATTTGTACATTAAATCCACAATGATGATAATGAGAAAAATGCATTTATTACTTTGAGCTGGATATTGTAATTCCTTATTGTCAGGTTGCTCAAACAAGTCCCTTAAGACTCTTCGGTTGATTCAAAATGCTGCAGCACATGTACATACAAGAACTAGGACAATATCCTATTTCTCCCATATTAGCTTCTCTGCAATGGCTTTCTGTAAAATCCAGAATTGAATTTCAAACCCTTCCCCTTGCCTAAAAAGTAAATGGTTAGGCACCACCATTTAAAGAGTTCATAGTACCCTGTTGCCCCACTAGAACACTGTGCTCACAGAATGAAAATTTATTTATTGTATCAATTCATAACAAGAGTTATCTCGAGACACTTTACAGATAGAGTAGGTCTAGACCACACTCCATGATTTACAAGGACCCAACAGTTCTAGTAGTTCCCTCCAGAGCAAGCAACAGTGCGACAGTGGCGAGGAAAAACTTCCTTTTAGGCAGAAACCTCGGACAGACCCAGGATCTTGGTAGGCGGTGTATGACGAGAATGAAAATGTACTTGTGGTTCCCAGAGTTTTCAAAAGTATAATGGGAATCGGAGCCTTCAGCATCACCATCTCCACATTTATGAGTAAGCTCAAAACACTCCTCTTTGATGAAGCTTATAGTTAGAGCTGACTCAGGACCAGCCCTTACTTATTCTGCTATAGGTTAAGACTGCCGGGGGACTTCCTATGACACACTGAGCTCCTCTCCCCTCCGCTCTCTCTCCATCCGTGTCCCTATAATGTATATTTCTAGCACTTGATCCATTGGGTGTAACTTGTACATTATATTTATTCATTGTGCATTCAAATGTTTATTTCACAACCCGTGCACATGGTGTCAGCTGATGCAAAGGGCTTGGTCTCTCAGTGTTCTGAAGCCTTGTTCAGATTTGACAGCTGTCTGACACATGCATTCTGAAGAGGCTGGCTGTTCTCAGAGCTATAATTCAGATGTACAAGCGATAGGGATCAATAGTCAAGATTGCAGCTGCTGGAGTCAGTATCTTCATGCAAATGTGTCATGTTGACTCCCTGGGCTAAGGACTGGACTTTACATGATTTTGCATTTCAAATCGAGGTAGAGTCTGAGGAAGACCACACTCCATTTCCACCATCAGTGACCCAACAGATCCAGGGTCTAGCAAGTAACAGCACACAGTCTACACAGGTGGGCCAGCCAGGAGAAAATCTGTCCAGAATTTTGAAGGCCAGAGCAACCTCGAGCACCAGAAACTCATCGAGGCTCAGCAAAGGCGAACGGTACCTTAAGGGGTTAGAGAAGAATGCATCAGGTAATGAACAGTTACACAAAATTATAATAGTTTGTAGTATATTTCTAGCAACATCCCTGGAGTCCTTGTGCTTTGTCACCCCGCAGATTTCCTTGGATTGTGGTGGGACCTGGATCGTAGTTGCAGCTGCTGCCATGGTTCTAGGGCTGGGCGGTATATTCAATTCAATTCAATTTTATTTATAGTATCAATTCATAACAAATGTTATCTCCAGACACTTTACAGATAGAGTAGGTCGAGACCACACTCCAGAATTTACAAGGACCCAACAGTTCTAGTAGTTTCCTCCGGAGCAAGCAACAGTGCGACAGCAGGCAGAAACACAGACCCAGGAGGCGGTGTCTGACGACAGAATGAAGAGTGGTAATAACAGGTTTGTAGTAGTTCTTTGTAGTAGTTCATGGCATAGCAGGGCACTGTGCGGCGTTACAAGGCACAGCAGGACGTAGCAGGGCACAGCAGGACGTAGCAGGATGTAACAGGGCATCGGAGGACGTGTAGCGGGACCATAGCGACAGCTGCTACCATGATTTTGGAGCCTCCCTGATCCAAGGAAACATGCTGGGCGAAAAAGGAACTCTGTGTGTCAAAGGAAGTCCCCCAGCAGTCTAAAACTATTACAGTATAACTAAGAGAGACAGGGTAAAGAGAGGAGCCTGGTCAGGCTAGAACTCTCCCCAACCGGATCCCATCCCTCTGTCTAGAGGAGATGGGAAGAGAGAAAGAAAGAGAGAGAGAGAGATATCCATCCCTCTGTCTAGAGGAGAGAGATAGAGAGAGATAGAGAGGTCCATCCCTCTGTCTAGAGGAGGTGGGTGAGAGAGAGAGAGATATCCATCCCTCTGTCTAGAGGAGGTGGACGAGAGAGGGAGAGAGAGAAAAAGAGAAAGACATAACCATCCCTCTGTCTAGAGGAAGTGGATATGAGAGAAAGAGAGAGAGAGATATCCATCCCTCTGTCTAGAGGTGATGGGGAGGGGGAGAGAGAGAGAGACAGAGAGAGAAAGAGAGAGAGATCCATCCCTCTGTCTAGAGGAGGTGGACAAGAGAGAGAAAGAGAGAGAGAGAGACATAACCATCCCTCTGTCTAGAGGAGGTGGATATGAGAGAGAGAGAAAGAGAGAGAGAGAGAGAGAGAGAGAGAGAGAGAGAGAGAGAGATAATTCAATTTTATTTATATAGTGCTTAATCACAACAACAGTTATCTCTTTGCCTATAGCGGCGTAACTAATGGATGGTTCAGGACTCTGCTGAGCCAGCCCTAACTATAAGCTTTATCAAAGAGGAAAGTCTTAAGTCTACTCTTAAATGTGGAGACGGTGTCTGCCTCCCGAACCCAAACTGGAACCTGGTTCCACAGGAGAGGAGCCTGATAGCTGTATCAGTTTCAACTTAAATTGTTATATTTTCAACAGAGATATAGGATTAGACAATACTGTTTATATCAATATATTTAGTTTGATGTTTCCTTACATTGCCTATTTCTTCCGTTAAGCAGTGCCTGTGTTTACATCTCTCCTCTCACACTCTCCGTGCAACCCTGTGTTCAACACACACACTCTGCTGCAACATGGAGATACATTGCCACATAGAGAGGCCAAGTCCCTCCCCTTCCAGTGGACCACCATGGGACCTTAATTTGAAAAAAATATGAACGGAGACAAATTATTTTTTGACCCCCATTGAATTGAGCCATGGATTACACATATGATGTTCGTCAATTTTAAAAGATAATTTCAGTCAGTCAAAAAAGTTTGTTTGTATAACTATAAGATCATTACCTGCCCCTGTGTCAGACTCCACCAATATAAATATGTAATTAGAAAAACGTCTCGGGTTACGTATGTAACCCTTGTTCCCCAAGATAGGGGAACGAGAAACTGCGTCGGTTACGACACTATGGGAACGCCTTTAGGCATGACAGGGCTGAATGCGAATGAAAACTACTCCAATCCTATTGGTCCTAGTGAGAACGGTAGCATGTGACGGCATAACCGTAGGGGCATATAAGCACGCTGGCACATAGCTCATTAGCTCTTTCTACTTGCAGGCGGGGCAAGGCGCGGTAAACCGATCGCAGTGTCTCGTTCCCCTATCTCGGGGAACAAGGGTTACATACGTAACCCGAGAAGTTCCCCTTCGAGGGGAACTCGAAATGCGTCAGTTACAACACTATGGAAATGAGATACCCACTAACCCGCGCCGAAACCCTGCCTGCACTGGCATGCAAGCAACCTGTGGGCACAACTAGGAGGAGAGCACCCGGGTGCTGGGAGCGGAGGGAAGGTCCAGACTATAGAACCTGAAGAAGGTGTGAGGAGTGGCCCAGCCAGCCGCATCACAAACCCCCTGTAGAGACGCTCCAGAGAGGACAGCCGTGGAGGCCGCCATGCCTCTTGTGGAGTGAGCCCGTACAGCCATAGGTGAAGGCAAACCACGCACCTGATAGGCCAGGGAGATAGTCTGAACGATCCAGTTGCTGATAGTATGTCTGGAAGCGGGGAGCCCAGCCTTGGGGGACCCGAAACACACCAGCAACTGGTCTGACTTTCTCCACAGGGAGGACCTCAGAGCGAAGACACTCAATGCCCTGACAGGGCAGAGCAAATGGAGCCTCCCATCCTCCGCCGTCACATGAGGTGGAGGATGAAATGCCTGCAGCACCACAGGCCCCATGACAGTGGACTGCACCTCGGGAACGTAGCCCGGAATGGGGTGCAGGATGGCCCTCACGTTACCTGGGGCAAACTCCAGGCATCAGGAAGCAACCGAAAGAGCCTGGAGGTCCCCCACCCTCCTCAGAAGGGTGATAACAAGGAGGAAGGCCATCTTCAGGGTCAGGGACTTGGCCTCAGCTCAGTCCATGGGTTCGAAGGGGGCCTCAGCCAAAGCTTGAGAACCACCGCCAGATCCCAGGTGGGAATCCTAGGGCGAGTTGAAAGTCTCATCCTCCGGGTCCCACGGAGGAACCGCACGAACAGGGGAAGCCTCCCCAGTGATGAAGGTTCCAGGTGTTTTTATCTTGTTCATTTTAAATTTTTTAGAAAACAGGTCTCAATTTGTTAAGTTAAACACCAAAGTTAAGTCAGATAATATTATGTCAAACACAGGGTCACCCCAGGGAACTGTTTTATCACCTTTTCTTTTTACCATTTACATGGCAGACTACCGCCCACAGCAAGCTAGCTGTCAGGTTGTTAAATTTGCTGATGACACAGCGCTCATTGGGTTGATCAAAAATGATGATTATAGTTACTATCAAAATGAGATAAAAGCCTTTGTTGATTACTGTGATACGCACTTCCTGGAACTCAACGTTAAGAAAACTAAAGAATTAGTTATAGATTACAGGAGAAATAAGATCACAGCTGAGGCAGTGGAAATCAAAGGTGTAGAAATAGAAAGAGTGAACACATATAAGTATTTGGGCGTTGTTTTTAACGACAGGCTAACATGGTCTGATCATGTTGACTCACTGATGAAAAAATTAAGTCCACGGGTCTACTGTATGAGGAAGCTGCAGTTATTTAAGGATGTGGTGAGAATGTTTTTTATGTCAGTCATATGTAGTGTTTGGAGTTACTGTGTGGTGGGGTGGGGGAAATGCTGGGGTAACTGAGAAGGCCAGAATTGATAGAGTGATTAAAAGGGCTGGGAAAATGGTGGGGGAGTTAAATACAGTGGATCAGGTATATGACAATCATCTGGTAAAAATTACAGAGAAAATAACGAGAGACCAGGGTCACCCTCTTCATGGTAATCTGACTGGTAGGGTTATAGAGCGTAGTGGTAGGCTAAGACCTCCTGTGACACAAACTAAGCGGTATGCTCTCTCTTTTGTACCTCAGGCTATTAGACAGCACAACAAGCACTTTAAACGTACATTTTTATAAGTTTTTATTTTTTTTTAAATTGTATTTATGTATAATATTGTAGTGTATTTGTGGTAATGTATTTGTTCTCTAGTTTTTGTAGGGGGGGATGGCGAGTGTGAGCACTGTAATTTCCATTTTTATGGATGAAATAAACTTGACTTGACTTGACTTGACTTGACTTGACCCATTCCTCGAAGGGGCGTGGAAAGCCGAAATGGCAGCTACGTAAACCTTGAGGGTGGAAGGGGAAAGGCCCGCAGAGAAGCAGTCCTGCAGAAACTCCAGCACCGGGCAGGCAACTGGGTCACGCATGCTTCCTCTGCACCAGGCAGAGAAGACATTCCACTTCAGGCCATACATCCTCCGTGTAGATGGGGCCCTGGAGCTAAGGAGAGTCTTGACCGCTCCTGCCGTCAGGCCCGCCTCTAGGTACTGGGCCCCCTCAAGGGCCAGACCCACAGCCGCCACAGGGTGGGGCAAGGGTGAAGAACCCGCCCCCCTGCCTGGGACAGCAGGTCCTTCCTCAGAGGGACCTCAGCAGGTCCTTCCTCAGAGGGAGCGTTGCCCTGCGTCCCAAGTTGCTCGAGGGGGACCGCGAGAAGCCACACTCCATCTCTGGTGCTGTTGGTGGGAGCTGGTAGAGGGCTGAGAAGGTCCAGCCGTCCTTGCAGAGCGGGACCCTGTCCGGGGAGGGAGAAACTGCTGGAACGCCTCACCCTGGGACCTGACATTGCAAAACCTGTTGACAACAGAGTTCACTGCATCCTGCGTCCCGAGCACCTCGGCGCCCCCTCTCTGGTCCATCTCCAGCAGCAGGTCCGCCAGGTAGGCCTGCAAAACCACCATGGTGTGCAGGCCCGCTCCAGCCTGGCCCACCGCCATCCACGCCTTCCCCACCAGCGAGGAAGTCAACCGACAGACTGAAAGACGACGTCAGCTGAGGAGAGAGATAACTCGCCAGAGCGTCTTCAACCCGCGGCATCATCCCGTAGCCGCAGTCCTTAAACCCCGCCACATTGCCAAACTCCAGCAGCTGGGGAGTAGAAAGCCGGGCAGGGATTATCCTATGATTTACACAACTCACCGTGCAAATCCGGGAAAAACGGCAAGGACCGGCGCGGGGGAACGGAGTGGCTCCGCAGGAAGCGATTAAGCTCCCTGACAGCCTGTGGCAAATCCAGTCCGAGTTTTGCCACAGACCGCGTCACCACTCCCAACAGTTCAACATAGTCCGGCGCAGCGCTCTTCTGATGACGTCGGCCCGACACCCAGAAGTCCTCACCCTCCTCCACAATGCCAAGCACATCCAGCTCCTCAGAGCCAGAGTGCGGCCGCCTCTCCAGCCTGCGTCCCCGAACAGAAGAAGCCGAGTAACGAGGACCAGGGGAGTCGGAATCGGCAGACGAAGGACGAGAAGGGGCCTCAGCCGTCCTGGAACCCTCCAGCAGATCCTGCTGCGATCCCCATGAACTGCCGAGCCGCCTCAGCCACCGCGGGGCCCGAGCCACGGGGAGAGCGCATCTGGCCGACACTGGAAAAGAGGGCCACGCGGGACCGCAGTACCCGCATGGGCAGGGCCTCGCAATGGTCACAAACAGCCCCCTCGAGAGCTGCCGTGGCGTGTGACAGGCCCAAACAAGCAACACACAGTTCGTGAGAGTCACCTACCGTGATGAAACGCGGGCAGGGAGACACACATCTCCGGAACCGGTACAAGCGCTTGGACATGATTCCGGGTGAGTAGGATACAGGAGCTTTTCAAAACCAACATCAACCAACGTGCCTGCTCAATAGAAAAAAGCTAATGAGCTATGTGCCGGCGTGCTTATATGCCCCTACGGTTATGCCGTCACATGCTGCCGTTCTCACTAGGACCAATAGGATTGGAGTAGTTTTCATTCATAACAAGAGTTATCTCAAGACACTTTACAGATAGAGTAGGTCTAGACCAGATAGAGTAGGTCTAGACTACACTCCAGAATTTTAGAGATGTAGTTCACTGAGCGGTTTCACGCAAAACGAATTGGTACTACGACAACATTTACTTTCTTAAAGGTCCCATGGCATGAAAATGTCACTTTATGAGGTTTTTTACGTTAATAGCCTGCCTATGGCCCCCCAGTGGCTAGAAATGGTGATAGGTGTAAACCAAGCCCTGGGTATCCTGCTCTGCCTTTGAGAAAATGAAAGCTCAGATGGGCCGATCTGGAATCTTGCTCCTTATGAGGTCATAAGGGGCAAGGTTACCTCCCCTTTCTCTGTTTTGCCCACCTAGAGAATTTGGCCCACCCATGAGAGAGAGAGCTATCATTGCTTTCAATTAAGCAAAGTGGCAGTTGGTCAAGGCCACACCCCCACTTTGTAGCAGGCTCAAAGTCACCTATTTTTAGGTAACTGAACCACCGACTATAACTGATACAACGGAGGTCTGTATCCAGCGTTAACAAAGCTCTGTAGCAGCTTAGACAATTAGCAACTGCCGCTCGGTGTCACGTGACCAGTTGGCGGTAGGCTATCATCAATTTTGGTGTATATACATTTTTGTACGATATCGTACAGACCCCTTCATGAGAATGCCTTGCATCGGCCACTAACCAAAGTGATCGTCATCTGAAGTGAAGGTCAAGCGTCACCTCGCATATTTGTTTCCTGAGAAGAAAGGTGCTATGTGGTTGCAACATTTTAATTTCTACTGCAACACCCCCCTGCAACCAATTACCTGCAGAAGTCACATAATTAGTGAGATGATGTCCACCTGTGTGCAATCTAAGTGTCACATGATCTGTCATTACATATACACACTTTTTTTGAAGACCAAAAAACTCTCCAAACAAGTAAGGGACAATGTTGTTGAGAAGTACAAGTCAGGGTTAGGTTATTAAAAAATATCCAAGTCTTTGATGATCCCCAGGAGCACCATCAAATCTATCATAACCAAATGGAAAGAAGTGGCACAACAGCAAACCTGCCAAGAGACGGCCGCCCACTAAAACTCACAGACAGGGCAAGGAGGGCATTAATCAGAGAGGCAGCACAGAGACCTAAGGTAACCCTGGAGGAGCTGCATAGTTCCACAGCAGAGCCTGGAGCATCTGGACACAGGACGACAATAAGCCGTACGCTCCATAGAGTTGTCCTTTATGACAAAGTGGCCACAAGAAAGCCATTACTTTCAGCAAAAAACATAATGGTACCTTTTGAGTTTGCGAAAAGGCATGTGGGAGACTCCCAAAATCTATGGAGGAAGGTGCTCTGGTCTGATGAGACTAAAATTTAACTTTCACGCTATGTTTGGCGCAAACCCAACACATCACATCAGCCAAAGAACACCATCCCCACAGTGAAACATGGTGGTGGAGCATCATGCTGTGGGAAATGTTTTTCAGCAGCCAGGACTGGGAAACTGGTCAGAGTTGAGGGAAAGCTGGATGGTGCTAAATACAGGGATATTCTTGAGCAAAACCTGTACCGCTTTGTGTGTGATTTGAGGCTAGGACGGAGGTTCACCTTCCAGCAGGACAATGACCCCAAACACACTGCTAAAGCAACACTTGAGTGGTTTAAGGGGAATTGTGTAAATGTGTTAGAATGGCCTAGTCAAAGCCCAGACCTCAATCCAATAGAAAATATGTGGTCAGACTTAAAGATTGCTGTTCATGAGCGCAACCATCCAGGAATGGGCAAAAATCCCAGTAGTAAGATGTGGCAAGCTCATAGAGACTTATCCAGAGTAACTTGGAGCTGTGATTTTGTCCTTTTTGTTGTTTGCTTCACAATAATAAAATAAAAAAACATCTTCAAAGTCGTGGGCATGGAACAATCCATATTAATTGCAGGTTGTGAGGCAACAAAACATGAAAAATGCCAAAGGGGGCGAATACTTTTGCAAGGCACTGTATTAGATTACATGTCATTTAGCTGACGCTTTTATCCAAAGCAACTTACAATTTGCCTCTGGAGCAAATAGGGGTTAAGTGTCTTGCTCAGGGACACATTGGTTGATGCATCAGAATGGAAATTGAACCCAGATCTCCTACACCAAAGGCATGTGTCATATCCACTGTGCCATCACCACCATGACGTGATATATGCTTATCATAATTTAACGCATGGCAGGGTCAAGGCAGGTCACGTCGGCTACGACGAAGGATGATGGAGAGAGAAATACTTTCAACAGTACTATAACGAGTAACGTCACTGATTACTTTTAATAACTGAAAGTTAAGTAAAGTAATATTCTAACTTTTTTTAAGTTACTTTTTAAAGAGTAACGTATTACACTTCCTGTGTAGTCTACATTGATGACATTTCAGTTCTGCCGGATGCCCGTCACCTTCTGCTTTCTTTATGTTGGCGTTCTAAACTCTGGTTTTCTCATGAACGTGTTTGTATGATATCTTACTTATGCACAACAATTCGTATAATATCCTACAAAATTAGGCGAATGCCTGGCTGGTGTTTCTTGTTTGCTGAGTGTGTGACTTGCATTTTGTTTTCATGGTATTTCAACAGTTCATGACAGTTAAGTTTAGCAGTCTTTACAGTTAAGTTTAGCTGAGAAAAGGATACTGTGAACCGGGTACCGGTCGTTGTGAGGTAGTCTATATCCACAACGTTCCACTTCCAGGATTGCTGTGGTGCTGCCAGAAATTCTGCCAGATTTCTATTTCTTTTCAGGTTCTTTGTGTTGGAATTTTAAACTCCAGTGGATCTCTGTAGGGTAAATCCAGACAGCTAGCTGGACTATCTGTCCAATCTGAGTTCTCTCTTGCACGACTAAAACAACCTGTGAACGTACACATGTTCCACTAAAACAAGTTCCTTCCTGAGACTATTTAGCAGCGGCACCATTGCTCCGTCCGGCGCTTAGCACCGCCCAAGACGGTTGTGATTGGTTTAACGAAATGCCAATAAACCAGAGCACGTTTTTCTCTTATCCCAGAATGCTGTGTAGACTAGCGAGACCCTCCCCTGTGGAGGAAGGTCTGGCAATGCTAGACCACTTTCTGAGTAACTTGCCAAACACTCAGTGTGTTTATTTAATGTATTTATTCATTTGTCAAAATGATACATAAACCACAGAAATGTCAGTGCTGGTGGGGTGCTATGGCTGTCCTATGGGTAGCTATAGCACCACCCTCCCTATGTCCCTACAGCTGGTCTGTTTCTATCAATGATCAGTGGCTTCTTTGAAAGGAGATTAAAAAAGACAATGTTGTGCACATCCATGTAGTTGCTGGTGCAGGACAAAAAAAGTGAATGATCCTTCCTCGGAAGGCCAAATTGTGGACCAAAACGTTGTGTGCCTTATGTCATTACACTATTTTTCCTGAGCGTTAAAAGCTGCTGTGCCAACTTCACCTTCTTTAAACATTCTTTAAAAGAAGAGCCACAACTCCGACACTCTCTGCTCCTCACTCTGAGTCCACCATGTAACAGACACAATACAGGAGCTACACCTGGATACACCAGCCGAAAAACAAATGAACTAAGATCTTCTCTCATTGGCATACATATTCTAATTGGAAAAACATAATGCAGTATCTGCGTATGACTCTGCCATACTGTATATACAACCATATTACCCACCAGTCAGTGCACTCTGGTGGACAAGTGATGCAATGGCAGCACAGCTCAGAATAACTTCCAACATAGCAACAGTCTTACCTATCAGCCAACACATACATTCCTTAAACAGTCTTGTGCAATATGTTAATAACATCCTATAATAAGCCTAAATCTGAGGTAGGGCCAACTTTACTTATAGTAGCCTATTTCCATTTTCTTCTGCTTAATTTCTACTTCACTACACTTCAGAGGGCAATATATGTAGGCTACTTTTTATTTCACATACATTTAATTAAAAGCTGTAGTTACTTTGCAAATAAATAATTGACAAACAAATAAATGATTGCTAAATAAATAAATTATGAATTGTTACAAATAGTTCATAGTTCAAATCAGCCAGCTACAACATACTGCAAAATACTGCTTACATGTTGATCCATCCAATAATACAAAGCCAATCATTTATGATAAAATACCAGTGAAACAGCATTAAATCAGGCCAGAGATCATTATTAATATAAAAAAAAGTTAAATAGGTTATGTCACATCCTTGTTATTGCTGTCTGGAACACATTTTAATAATTAGTGATAGCGTCCGTGCACAGGCTCAATTAGTCAGACAGCGAAAACATTCAAATTAATAACCTGTGAGTGGTGAAGCTGTTACGGTTTGACCCCCCCTCTCTGATCTGTCAGGGCGCTTCAAACGCGTTAAAGTTCCCGGTACAGGCGTCAACTTCACACCGCGAGGCTGGTGGATTCACACACGATTCATAACGATAACGATCCAAAACAACATTTCCGATTGTGTCATATAGAATTGTGGTAATAAAATATAACAGAGCGGCTGGATGTTCATACGGACAATAATAATGTTAGGTATAATATACCATAGGTTCATACTCACGGAGAGAAGCAGAGAGCAGCTGAACGATCCGAGAACTGACAGAGTGAGTCAGTCTCTCTCTCTCTCTCTCTCTCTCTCTCTCTCTCTCTCTCTCTCTCTCTCTCTCTCTCTCTCTCATCATACCTGTGACGTTTCCTGTTAGTGTATTTGCATTTTTTTTAATTAAACAGCAAGCATGGATACTTGTGTAACTTTGGTTTGAGAAGTGGGAGGGACACTAATCAGGGGGTCTGGGGGTCCCAGCGCCGGCATTTCTGTTTACGGACTATAGTGAACCAAAATCCAGGAAAAAAGATGGCTTACTTCCTTTCTTGTTTGAAATAGGGGCCGATCACTGAGCCCTATAGGTCAAACAATGTCAAACGAATATGAATGTGGCGGGGACACAAACAGGGTTTTGAAAAGTGCCCCCCCCCTCCCCAGATCAGATTGGTATGTGAGTGTTTCTAATTTGCATTGAATAACTTCAGTATATTTAAATATTTAAGGTAGGCTTACACAAATTCAACTAATTAGCTAATTGGGGTTAGTTCTCCACTGAAACTAAGAACTAGTGGGACACAAAGCCTAAAGCCCCTGACACACCAACCAGACGGCCCACCCCCAGCAGAAAAGGCCATTGGACTGATTAGTTTGTCAAAAAAGAGCCTCGGAATACACCAAAGCAACGAGACGTAATGCGTCTCCATAACAGCAGGCTAATCTGTATTGTCGCCCAAAAATGAAAACCAGCAGCTGATTGGACAAACGCATCACGGGGTCTGGCGCCATTTTAATGCTACGAAGCCATCACCTGCAGTTAGCATCCCATTGACTGCCATTCATTTTGGCGCCACTTTGACAGTGAATAACTTTACATCTGAAGCGTTTAAAGACTCTATTTGTCTATTGTTTATTTCTAAAGAAACACAACATTGTATAAACGGCTCCATTACCTTGTAGCTCATGTTATGGCTCCGTAGCAGACGTTTTTGTAAAAATAGCTTAAGGATTGTGTCATAGCCACGTGACTTACCGTCACATAGTCGACAAATCACCGTATCGTCAGGAGAAGCTCGCAGACAGTTTGGACTTACATCAGCTGTTTAGGTTTAATTACTAATGTTAACTAACATGTTAGTTAGCTGTTATTAGCCTGTGTCTATGTTATCTCCTAACATATACCTACGCTCTCCATCTCTGCTGATTGGGAATGATTGAGATTTCTCTTGCACAGCTACCAGAAGACTTACAACTTTCAGACAGGTTGTCCACGTCACATCAACTTCTTCAAGCTCAGTTGGAGGCTGCTCAGCTCAGCCATCACCGAAAAAGTGCTTCTATTTTCCTTCACTGGTCTCCGTCCAGAACAACGGGATCTGTTGGTCCACTTCTTAACTGTCTAAGAAGTGGTTTCTCCGGAAATTCAAACGGCTTGTTCAGAATACAATCTCATATTTTAACACAAAACATTTTAAGTAAGAAATCGGCCGTACAGTTGCTGAATCTGTCTTCATTTCAGATCAACAAAAGTTAGTCAGAAAGATTTTCGTCAGATTTTGAGAGATTCTAGTGACGCTCATCCCACTCCTCGTTTCCGAGTTAGCCCTCCACCAATCAGATTGGTCATTTGAGTCTGATTGCCGGCAGACCAGTCTTCCGACCGAGCATGTCAGGTCGGCCAAAATGAAGGCCGACGGCCCCTGTCCCTGCCCAATGTGAGTCGAGAGCAGATTTGAGTCGTGCATGCTCAGAGTTAAACGGTTTACGGCATAATGTGCCATACTGAAATGTGTGAAATCCATGAAATAATAAAGTTTTCTCATTGCAAAGAATAACAGAAGATGGGAATCATTTTAAAAACGTTTTATCTATCTAGCTATGATTAATTGATTTTTAACATTAGTTCAAAACACCATTCAACTGACAGCCTTTGCTGTGTCTGATGCTAGCTTGTAGCCAGCAGTGAACCAACTTGGTTAAGTAGGTCCATTTCTACTGTGATGACATTACAGAAGTCTCTCATTAGCATCTTGTAGGCTATTTGTCGCAAAGTGACGCATGCGCAACTCAGATCTGCACTCGACTCACATCAGGGAGCGTCAGCCCTTCCGGACCACTCCGGAGGGGCCAGCACGGAACACAGCAAACAGACTCGAGTCACAGACCTCGCCAGACTCTCCCATGGCCAATTATCGGGTTGGTGTGTCACTGCCTTAAAAGGGACTGGAGTGGGGAAGAAAAGTGAGGCCTTTTTAACATTTTTAGACCCTCTTCTTGCCTAAGGAATAAAGTAATATAAAACTATTCCTTAGTACAATGTATTCTCCCATCAATACCTTACAGATTTACGATGGAGAACTATAAACTAAACCATAGTAGGCTATGTTAATACTGTATGGCAAAAAAGTCTTTTTTTAACCATATAGTCTGTCTATTCTTTCTTTTTGGCCTTTTGCAGCTGTCACAGTCAGTTATAGTACATCATTTACTTTACTGCAGTTCTTTCTGTTAAGATGCAGAATAAAGTAAAGGGGAAGGCAGCTGTTGAATAGCGGCAAAGTGGGAAAGTTACATTCCAACGTTAAATCACTAAAGATCCCCCCCCCCCCATCACAAAACAATGTGACTACCCTCCCTTTGGCAAAAAGAAAAAAAGAACACATTTTTGTACAGTCCCTAATTATCATCATTATCAGACACAAGATTTGTAAGGCTCTGAGTAATATATATGTGGCAAGGCTCTCGCTGGGATTTTGAAATTCAATTTATTGACATTATATATATTTTATTTCATACAATTGTATCTCTCTATAAAGGTCTAAATGCAGATTTAAAATCATTCTCCACATTGCCAGGAAGTCATTTTTAGTTCATTTAGTTTTGCCTTAAAACAGCCACCTTCAAAGGTATTGACTCAACCTTGACACCGTCCTAATTATGAAACACCCATGTGTAATATGGAGAATTGTTGAAAGTGAAAATCCTTAAATTCACATTAACGATACAGAGAGCATGACCTCTTCAACCTCTGTGGTAGCTAATACTATAGTCCAGTGTGGCTCGGGGACCACCAGGGGTCCTTAAAAGCTCCCATATTGTAAAAAGTAAAATTTGTCTTGTCTTTTTTTATTATAAAGCAGGTCTATATAAATACTGTGAATAAGTATCAAAATGCTCAATCCACACAGAAAGGAAAAACAATGCCTTTAAATGAGCCATCAGGACTTCTGTAAGGTTGTGTGTGACTATATAGGTATAGAAAATGCCACTACAGTGCCGTTACAGTCATTCCTTGGCAGCAATGACGGGGCAGAGACTGTGAGAGCGAAGATGTGGAAGACCCAGAAACGCTGACCAATCAGAGCGGACTTTTCAGGCCTTAAAGAGACAAGTGCTGAAACGGAGTGTTTTCGACAGAGGCCGAATACATATAATAAGAAATATACTGTTTGAGAAAAAAGAATGTGCTTTTTCAACATTAAAGCATGTAAATATGTTCTAGTAGAAACCCAAATTACAATTATGAACCTAAAAAATGAGCATGGTATGGGACATTTAAGGGAATTCCAAAAAACAAAATAATTTATTTTCACTATTTCATCATCCAAGTAACACAAAGACATTGTATGGGGATATCTACAAGCAAGAATCCAGTCAGATGGGGGGACCCTGGGACAAAGTCTTATCAAATAATGGTCCGTGGTCTATTTCTGTGAGTTTAGGGGTCCTTAAGTTAAAAAGATTGGGAGCCACTGCTATAGTCAACAGACATACACTTCTTCCTACTCCTTTTTGAACACGGGAATTTCTTGTTTGAATTACTTACAATAATTTTGAAAGATTGTGCTGAGAAGTACATGGCCTTATTTACCTGTCATTGTATGCATGCATGTACTGTATATATGCATGTAGTGTATATATGCATGTACTGTATATATATGTATAGTATATACAATATATACATCCATCCATCCATCTTCATCCGCTTATCCGGTATCGTGTCGTGGGGGCAGCAGCTCCAGCAGGGGACCCCAAACTTCCCTTTCCCGAGCCACATCAACCAGCTCCGACTGGGGGATCCCAAGGCGTTCCCAGGCCAGGTTGGAGATATAATCTCTCCACCTAGTCCTGGGTCTTCCCGGAGGCCTCCTCCCAGCTGGATGTGCCTGGAGGCATATATTTATATATATATATATATATATATATATATATATATATATATATATATATATATATATATATATATATATATATATATATATATATCTATATATATATATATATATATATCTATATATATCTATATATATATATCTCTCTCTCTCTCTCTCGCTCTCACACACACACACACACCCACACTCAGGCCACACTATATATATATATATATACATGTTCAAATAAACTACTACTAAAATATATACTAAAATAGCTTTGGTCATTTGGCTGAGACACCTGGCCTGAGTGTGTGTGTGTGTGTGTGTGTGTGTGTGTGTGAGAGAGAGAGAGAGAGAGAGAGAGAGAGAGAGAGAGAGAGAGAGAGAGAGAGAGAGAGAGAGAGAGAGAGAGATCACAAATCAGTGTTTACTATGGCTGGGTGAACTAATTACAGTTGTTACAGTAGGTGTGGCAAACACACAAACCCACACTCACATAAATATTGCAGATGGGTCTATTCAGAAGAAAATAAAATTGAGTTGTCTAGGAACAAAATATGTACAGGTAATCTGGACAGCACTCCAATTAATACTTTTTATTGCCACACGGATGTTTTGGGCAAGGCGCCCTCCTTCAACATGTTTCTCAGCCAGTCTTGATTTAGATTAATGGCACATGAATGCACACAGATGTAGACAGAAAGGAGGAGAGAGGAGTCAAAAGAAGTCCCCCGGCAGTCTAAACCTATAGCAGCATAACTAAGAGCTGGTCCAAGGCAAACCTGGACTGCCAAACTACTTTGGAGACTCTGGGAATGACAAGTAACTGCATTCTGAGAGTCGGTGCTGTAGTGGGGCAATAGGGCATTTTGGGCTTTCTAAGATGTGATGGTGCCTGACTGCAGAGCGTAGGTCAGGAGAAGGATTTTAAATTTAATCCTGGATTTTACAGGAAAGCCAATGCAGAGAAGGTAATACAGGAGAAATATGATCTCTTTTCTTAGTTATTGTCAGAACACGCACTGCAACATTCTTAAGGGACTCATGTGAGGAACCTGATGATAAGGATTTACAGTAGTCCAGCCTGGAAGTAACAAATGCATGGAATAGTTTTTCATCATTTTGAGACAGAATGTGCGGAATTTTGGCAATGTTACACATGTGGAAAAAGGCAGTTCTTGAAATGTGTTTTAAGTGGGCATTAAAACTGATCAAAACTAACTCTAAGATTTCCGACAGTGGTGCTGGAGGCCAGTATGGCTACTCTGGATGGCCAAGGCCACTGAAGAGAAATTTACATGTAGCAGCTATTTTGGATGCTTTTATATAGACCTTAGTGGTCCCCTAATACTGTATCTGAAGTCTCTTTTATATAGACCTTAGTGGTCCCCTAATACTGTATCTGAAGTCTCTTTTATATAGACCTTAGTGGTCCCCTAATACTGTATCTGAAGTCTCTTTTATATAGACCTTAGTGGTCCCCTAATACTGTATCTGAAGTCTCTTTTATATAGACCTTAGTGGTCCCCTAATACTGTATCTGAAGTCTCTTTTATATAGACCTTAGTGGTCCCCTAATACTGTATCTGAAGTCTCTTTTGTATAGACCTTAGTGGTCCCCTAATACTGTATCTGAAGTGTCTTTTATATAGACCTTAGTGGTCCCCTATTACTGTATCTGAAGTCTCAATTATATAGATAGCAAGGTGGAGGCTAGGGGTGTGGCCTTGACACTGCTACTTTGCTCATTTGAAAGCCATGATGTCTCTCTCTCATGGGGAGGCCAAATCCTCTGGGCGGGCAAAGCAAAGAAAGGGGAGGTAACCTTGCCCCTTATGACCTCATAAGGAGCAAGATTCCAGATCGGCCAATCAGAGCTTTAATTTTCTCAAAGGCAGAGCAGGATACCCAGGGCTCGGTTTACACCTATCACCATTTCTAGCCACTGGGGGGCCATAGGCAGGCTGGGGGAAGTCACATTAATGTTAAAAAGAACGTGATATTTTAATGCTAATCGGACCTTTAACATAGGGCAAAGTCAGTGGCCGAGCTGATCCAGCCCGATTTCCAGCGAAGGTTAACTTCGAAGCATTGTAAACAAATAAATTGTTTAATCCGATGAATAACTTTATATCCATTAGTTGGAGAGCTTTTGTGCGTTCCACTGTGGTACATGAATACAAATGTTTCAAAAACATTTTTTTTTAATTGAACTCTGTAATGTTGACATAGAAATTGCAGAGTGCTATTTTAAGTGATGCACCAGGTGTGCTCAATGGCTCTGGGTGTGCTGTCATGCTGATTTGAGCACATTCTAAATGTCTAATTGATCAATCAGATTATCTGGTCAGATCTACTTGTTCTCCCATTGCCAGACCTTCCTCCACAGCGCTGCGGAGGAGGGTGTGGCTAGTCCACATAGCATTCCAGGATGGGAGAAAAACGTGCTCCGGTTTATTGGCATTTGGACGGTGCCGGACGGCGCAACGGTGCCTCTGCAAAATAGCCTTGGGAAGGAACTTTTTTTAGTGGATTGTGAATGTTCAAAAGTATTTACCCTGCAGAGATCTGAGGAGCAGGTAACCATAGTCCTCAGAAATCCACCGGAGGTTAGAACACCAACACAGAGAAAGTGGAAGGTGACGGACAACCGGCTGAAAATTAGGGACATCCTGCGGAATTTTCAGCAATACCTGAACAATTGTGAAATGTCGTTGACATAGACTACTTGTTGTATAATCTATTATACCAACTTCTATGATTATGAATCATATTTGTATCCTTCTCTCCTCTCTGACCCCCAACTGGTCGCCCTTTGGGACCAGTCAGATGGCTGCGCACTAAGAGCCAGGTATTTGCATGTTAACCTTCATGTTGTCTTCCCGTCGACCTGTAACTTTGTGTTTTTCTGGGTGGAAATTTTTCATTTTGTTGTTCTTTTTCTTCACTTTTCTCAACATTTTTCTCAATTTTATTATATTTTTCGTCACTTTTTTGACTTTTTTTTAATTATGTTTTAGTCATTTTTTAAATAATTTTTTTGTTGCTTTTTCCAATGTTTTTGATGTTTTTTTGTCACTTTTTTGATGTTTTTTAATTATGTTTTAGTCAATTTAAAAAAAAAAAAATGTGTCGCTTTTTCCAACGTACTTTTGTCATAGTTCTGATATAGAAAGGTTTTATAAACGGGTCAAATTTGACCCGAGGACAACAGGAGGGTCAAAGAGAAGTTTATCCTCACCGCTGACGTACCAAAAGTTTGCTTTTGAATGGAATTGTAAATTATAGAGTGTGGTCTAGACCTACTCTATCTGTAAAGTACACTTAAAAACTGAATGAAATATTAAATGAAAACACAGGACACAGTCAGCCTGTCTCACATATCAGATGCTGTTTGTATCCAGACTGAAGCTGACTTCACTCTCAGGTTATTTGGCTGTTCAGGGCGAGAGTCCACTGAGCGTAATGGAAAAAAATCTCTCTCTCACATCTGAAAGTCATCAGCTGCCATGACATCATGTGAACAAACAGGCGTGATGGCATCATACTGTGCAAGAGAGAGAGAAAAAGAGAGAGAGAGAGAGAGAGAGAGAGAGAGAGTTAGCTCTTTAAATTTCAATCTGAAACATTTAATCTATATGTGTTCCAAATAAGAAAATTATAACAACTAAATAACAGGACTGTTCAGGCAAGTAATGACTGAACAAGGAGACACATCACACAAGCCAGCAGTATATGATAGGCTGAGAGTTTTTTATCTCAATACTCACACACCCATGTGTGCTTTTAAAGAGTTATTGCCTACTCAATCATCCATACTTGCTGTTAAATTAGACAAAACAAAGAAGTTGTTTGCTACAACAGGGCTGGTGAATTCATCCCTTCTTTTTATGTAGATATAGTTCCTCGCAAGTGCAGTTTAGTGAGTTTCTATCTTAAAAGATGAGGCTGGTGCCCTGGGACCCGTTCTCCGTCTCGGTGTGTTGTTTGTGGTTGTTTGTCGCTGTTTGTGTTTCTTAAATATATTAAAAAATAATTAAAAAAACATTTGCTCACAACAACAACAAAAGATGAGGCTGGTAATTTTCTAGATTTCTTATTAACAACAAATCTCATGGGCACACCCAAACCAACAATGGATGTAGAGCTGCAAAGATTAATCAATTAAATCAATTAGTGGTCCACTAGTAACTTTTGTGATAATTGCTTAATTCCTTTGAGTCCTTTTTTCAGCGTGTTAAATGTGAATATGTTCTAGTTTCTTCTCTCCCCTGTGACAGTAAACTGAATATCTTTGACTTGTGGACAAAACGAGACATTTGAGGACGTCCCCTTGGACATTGGGAAAACACTGATCCACATTAACATTAACTGTGAAATAATAGTTAGTAATAATTAGTTGTGGCCCTAAATGAATGTATCCTAATAACAAGTATTGTGTTTGTATTGAAAGTATGATATACCTGTATAAAATAATAATGCAATGTGAAAATACTCCATTACAAGTAAAACGCCTGTATCCAACATCAAAGTACAGAAGATTTGTAGTACAAAGACCAATTCCAGTAAAGTTGGGACGTTGTGTAAAATGTAAATAAAAACAGAATACAGTGATCTGCAACTCCTTTTCAACCTATACTGTTGAATACGCTACGTACACAAGATATTTAATGTTTAATGATAAACTGTTTTTTTCAAATATTCACTCATTTTGAATTAAATGCCTGCAACATGTTCCAAAAAAAACGTAGGAAATTGTACTCTAGTAGAGTATAATTTCCTACGTTTATGTACCTTCTTACTTTGCACTTGTAACTTACAAATCCATATTTGCATAACTGCGACGTAGTCTCTCCTGATTAATTTAGTCTCCTCAGTTCCCAAACGTTTGAGTGTTCTGAAAAGGAACGGTGATGTAACTCAGCCGTAAACGGGACCCTGTCCAGGCTTTTTTGGAACGTGTTGCAGGCATCAAATTCAAAATGAGTGAATATTTGCAAAAAACAATAAAGTTTATTATTAAACATTAAATATCTTGGCTATGTAGCGTATTCAACAGTATAGGTTGAAAAGGAGTTGCAGATCATTGTATTCTGTTTTTATTTACGTTTTACACAACGTTCCAACTTTTTTACTTTTTGAGAAGGTACATAAACTTAGGAATATATACTTTATCATAAAAATTTACATATATATGTATTTTCTTTTAAGAAGGTACATAAACTTAGGAATCTAAACTCTATCATAACATTTTTTTATATATATATATATATATATATATATATATATATATATATATATATATATATATAAGAAGGTACATAAACTTATGAAATTATACTCTATCATAAAAATTTATATATAGAACAAGATTGAAGCAACCCCTTTACAGTGTTGACACGAAGTATAAAAATATAAAGTATAGGTAGTGCAGAAAAAAAGAGGGGGGGGGACCTGGTGCACAGTCCTGAGAGCATATACACAAACATATATAAAATAGCTTTGTATATACATTATGCAAAAAGTAGCTTAGTATTAATAATAAATAAATATTGCACTGTAATGAAATGAAATGAAAATGTATGAAATTGAACAGAATCCCCGTGTCCTTTTAGATATAATACCTTTTAGGTATTATGTACAAGTATAATGTACCATAAAATGGAAATAAATGAATAGTAGTACCTCATAATTGCCCTTATTATTAATATTAATTAATAATAATAAACTGCAACAGTTCAGTCTAGGTCCACACAATCCTCTCATTAGTAAATGTAGTGCTATAGCTCCCTCTTGTGCTCACTAACAAAGTTGTTATATTCATCATTATAATTTAAATCAATATCAGTTAAAATGTACCCTTCTCTCTGTTTCTCTCAGTATGAAGTGAAACTGGTTCAGTAACAACATATTTATTGAAGAAGCTCAGCAAAAGCTTCAGCAGATTGATGGTGAAGACTCTGAGGAAACTGGGAGGATTTAACCCTTCTGTTGTCCTCGGGGCAAATTTGGCCCGTTTTTAAAGTTTCTATATTCAATTTTCAATTCAATTTTATTAATAGTATCAATTCATAACAAGAGTTATCTCGAGACACTTTACAGATAGAGCAGGTCTAGACCACAGTTTTTACAAGGACCCAACAGTTCTAGTAGTTCCCTCCAGAGCAAGCAACAGTGCGACAGTGGCGAGGAAAAACTTCCTTTTAGGCAGAAACCTCGGACAGACCCAGGCTCTTGGTAGGCGGTGTCTGACGGCCGGTTGGGGTTAGAATGAAGAGTGGCAATAACATCCATCCATCCATCCATCTTCATCCGCTTATCGGGTCACGGGGGCAGCAGCTCCAGTAGGGGACCCCAAACTTCCCTTTCCCGAGCCACATCAACCAGCTCCGACTGGGGGATCCCGAGGCGTTCCCAGGCCAGGTTGGAGATATAATCTCTCCACCTAGTCCCGGGTCTTCCCCGAGGCCTCCTCCCAGCTGGACGTGCCTGGAACACCTCCCTAGGGAGGCGCCCTGGAGGCATCCTCACCAGATGCCCGAACCACCTCAACTGGCTCCTTTCGACGCGAAGGAGCAGCGGCTCTACTCCGAGCTCCTCTCGGATGACTGAGCTTCTCACCCTATCTCTAAGGGAGACGCCAGCCACCCTCCTGAGGAAACCCATTTCGCCGCTTGTACCCTGGACCTCGTTCTTTCGGTCATGACCCAGCCTTCATGACCATAGGTGAGGGTAGGAACAAAATTGCCCGGTAGATCGAGAGCTTTGCCTTCTGGCTCAGCTCTCTTTTCGTCAACGGTGCGATAAACTGAATGTAATACCGCACCAGCTGCTCCGATTCTCCGACCAATCTCACGCTCCATGGTCCCCTCACTCGCGAACAAGACCCCAAGGTACTTAAACTCCTTCACTTGGGGTAAGGACTCACTCCCTACCCGAAGAAAGCACTCCATCGGTTTCCTGCTGAGAACCATGGCCTCAGATTTAGAGGTGCTGATCCTCATCCCAGCCGCTTCACACTCGGCTGCGAACCGATCCAGTGAGTGCTGGAGGTCACAGGCCGATGACGCCATCAAGACCACATCATCTGCAAAAAGCAGCGATGAGATCCCGAGCCCACCAAACCGCAACACCTCCCCGCCCCGACTACGCCTCGATATCCTGTCCATAAATATTACAAACAGGATTGGTGACAAAGCGCAGCCCTGGCGGAGGCCAACCCTCACCTGGAATGAGTCCGACTTACTGCCGAGAACCCGGACACAGCTCTCGCTTTGGTCATACAAAGATTGGATGGCCCTGAGAAGGGACCCCCTCACCCCATACTCCCGCAGCACCTCCCACAATTTCTCCCGGGGGACCCGGTCATACGCCTTCTCCAGATCCACAAAACACATGTAGACTGGTTGGGCATACTCCCAGGCCCCCTCCAAGATCCTTGCAAGAGTGAAGATCTGATCCGTTGTTCCACGGCCAGGACGGAATCCGCATTGTTCCTCTTCAATCCGAGGTTCGACTATCGGCCGAACCCTCCTTTCCAGCACCTTGGAGTAGACTTTACCAGGGAGGAGTGTGATACCCCTGTAATTAGCACACACCCTCTGGTCCCCCTTTTTGAATAGGGGAACCACCACCCCGGTCTGCCACTCCTTAGGCACCGTCCCAGACTTCCACGCAATGTTGAAGAGGCGTGTCAACCAAGACATCCCCTCCACACCCAGAGCTTTCAGCATTTCTGGACGGATCTCATCAAGTGAGTGGCAATAACAGTCACAAAAAATAATAGTTTGTAGTAGTTCTTTGTAGTAGTTCATGGCATAGCAGGCAGAAATATAGGTTTCTTTCCACCAAACTGCCCAAAAATAACATGGATGGTTCCACACAACGTTCTTCACAAGTAAAATTGAAACTCAGTTTCAGTTTCTTTCATTACATTTTGGGAGATGTATTCAATATTATTGCATATTTCTGCTGTTTAATCTCAAACATGAGATGTATTGACCATGAATTCCAAGAGTAAGTGTGAAACTAGTGTTTATAATTGTATTAGAAAAAGTGTTAGTGGTGTAAATACTGATGTATATACAAACAAAGCGACAAAAAGGGAATAGAAATATCAAAAAAGCGATAAAATTATAAAAAAGCAACATGGTTACCACATGGCCCAATATTATGATTTGTCTATTAAAAGTGAAAGCTTGAAACCTTGAAAGCTTTTATGTTTTATTGTTTTACAACATTGACAATTAAATGCCAAAGTTTTAACAGATATCGGACTGGAAATACTTACAAATCTAAAATATAAAGTACATGTTTGCATAAGAAGAAGTATTAACCCATTTTATTTTGAAGTACATACAGTACAGTACAGTAAATACAGTTAAATGCATTCTTCTAATTTATTTATAATGTATGTACACATATACAGCCAACTGCATTAGAAAAATTACAGTCAAGTTTTATTATGCAATATAATTCAGTGTATACTTCTTTATCTTGGATCATTCATGACACAACAAGGACAACAACAAGAAGTCTCAAGATTCTCAGCCATCAAGGTCTTTACCCAGAAGAGTTAAGTCAAGGAGCAACTGTTCTTGGTTTAGTTTCCTTTAGACGTTAAAGGAACGCCGACTTATTGGGACTTTGGCTTATTCACCCTTACCCCCAGACTTAGACAAGTCCATGCATACCCTTCTCATCTCCGTGCATGCTGGAACTGTATCTGACCCCCCCAGCATTAGCTTAGCTTAGCAAAGATCCCGCAGGTAACTGGTTCCAACTAGCTACTGCTCCCAATAAGTGACAGAATAACACCAACATTTACATGTTGTGATTTGTATAGTCACTGGGTGTACACATAACAAGGTCACATGAGACCCAGCCATATTCTAACCGCACATTAACTGGGAACTATATTCTCAAAAAGACGAGGCACTGCTACTTGGGCGGAGTGATTAGCGCAACACCAAAAAGCACAGTTACTTCCATCAACAAAACCAATGTGAATAGCCAGCTAGTAGCGAACAACACTGGTGATCATGGCTGACTTTGAGGAATTGTCAGAGGAGTTTTACTTGGTATCAAACCAAGATCCAGAACCATATGCTTTTGAACCAGAATACACAGACGAGGAGTTTTGACGAGAATATTTTGGAAGCTGATAGACAAAATGCCGACCAGACTGAGGTCGTGGGGAGAATCAGAACGAACGCTATGCTTTTATTGTCTAGTAATTGTTGACTCTATTACTCCAACTCTGAGCAAACTCCAGCCGAACTCTCTGCTCCGTGACCGGGCTTCTCAGGTGTGGCGACCAAATCACTCCACCCAAGTAGCAGATGTACCAGTGCTTCGCCTTTCTGAGAATATAGTTCCCAGTTAGTATGCGGTTAGAATATGGCTGGGTCTCATGTGATCTTGTTATTTGTACACCCTGTGACTATACAAATCACAACATGTGATTAGGAACATGTTGGCGTTATTTTGTCACTTATTGGGAGCAGTAGGCTAAAACACACCGACAAATCTAATCGCTGGTTCCATGATTGGCTACCGTAGCATGACGTGGCAGCTGCAGCCTGTACGCATTACCCCAATTCAAAATGAATGGAAATACCTGCTTTTTTGCCTGACCGTCGGCCAGCCGGAGTATGCTGATGAGAGTGCGAAAGTACAACCACATCACACCCATTCTCCACTCACCACTGGCTTCCCATTTCTGCTAGGATTGAATACAAGGTCTCAATTCTCCCCCACCAGTGCATCTATGGAAATGCCCCTACCTGAAAGAACTACTCACCCCTCTCACTACAACACGATCCCTCCGCTCAAAAAAGTCCAACCGCCTCTTACTCCCCAGAACTAAGCTCAGCACCATGGGTGATCGAGCCTTCTGCTCTGTCGCTCCTCGGACTTGGAATGCCCCTCCTGACCATCTGAGAGCACCACAAACTATTGAGACCTTTAAAAAAGCACTAAAAACATTTCTTTTTAGCAGAACTTTGTTTTAACCTTGCACAATAATGGCGTTGCACTATTTATATACATTTTAAACTGATGTTTTTACCTTGCTTTTATGATCTTACCTGTAGCACTTTGAGGTTTGTCGTAACCCTTGTGTTGTCTTCCCGTCAACCATGAAACATTATTATCGTTTTTTCCGACATTTTTGTCACTTTTTCAATGTTGTGGGTGCTTTTTATGATGTTTCTTCCAAAGTTATTTGATATTTCTAATGTTGACATTTTCAGTTGAACTATTTCAGTAAAGACCTGAGTGATGGACATACAGTTATTTCCATTCCTTCAGATTGCTAAAACTATGCTTAAAAAACAACAACATTGAATTGTGTAAATGCACACACATAATAAAAATTTCTTCTCTAAATCCGTGCTAAAATTTCTGTTTTCTGGCTACCCTACTTATAACTTTGCATACCGGCATTGCATGCAGAAGCTATCTGGAAGATTACTCTGGTAACAATATGTAACTGGAGACACAGGACATAGGACTCTCTGGACCTTCTTCTGTCTGGTTTGTAGTGAAGGTTTCTGTGTGATCATGAGGCTGGTATTCATCGGAGCTTCTCTCTAAAGACGTTCCCTCCTGAAGCTCAGGACATAAGTTGGATTGCTGATTCCCAGGCTGCATTATCAGGTTGTATGACACATTAGGAAATTCCCTTCTAAATGGAGAAGATGGTAACCATGACTGAGATGGGAGGGTTTTACATGGTAAAATGAGGGGCGGTGGGGTGCACGTTTTCAGGGGCTGGTTGTAGTAACCAATTGGAGTTTGTGAAAAAACAAATGGCATGTTCTCCTGGCTGACAAAACCATTTGTTGGTGCTTCTGCACTATAATACAGTTCCAAAACATCCATGATATCTGCTTCACTATAGTGACACTGATCCATGTGAAAATGACGACATCCATGTTCACCCTGAAAAACAAACAAAATATTTCACATTAATTTAAAGATGGGTGGTAGCTGAGTGTGCAAAAATGCCAATGACCTCTGAACCAACAATAGATTAGCTTCTACTTGTCATCATAAACCAAATTAAAAAAAATTGACATGATGACAGAAAGGAAAAGTGATTTCCAAAATTGTAACAATACATTCTGAGGGGGACAAACCACAAATTTGAATTCATGACAGTGTTAAATGTCCCATGGCATGAAAAGTTTGCTTTATGATGTTTTTTAACATTAATATGCGTTCCCCCAGCCTGTCTATGGTCCCCCAGTGGCTAGAAATGGTGATAGGTGTAAACCGAGCCCTGGGTATCCTGCTCTGCCTTTGAGAAAATGAAAGCTCAAATGGGCTGATCTGGAATCTTGCTCCTTATGAGGTCATAAGGTGCAAGGTTACGTCTCCTTTCTCTGCTTTGCCCGCCCAGAGAATTTGGCCCACCCAAGAGAGAGACATCATGGCTTTCAAACAAGCAAAGGGGCAGTTGACCAAGGCCACACCCCCAGCCTCCACCTTGCCCCCTCTCCTCCTCAAAAGCTACAGACTCAGAAATGGCACATACTAAGGAAAGCTCATTGTGGGACTGGCTCTAGTGGCTGTAATTCTGCACCAAGGCTGAATGTTGGGAAAGAGACTTCAGATACAGTATTAGGGGACCACTAAGGTCTATATAAAAAAGACTTCAGATACAGTATTAGGGACCACTAAGGTCTATATAAAAGAGACTACAGATACAGTATTAGGGGACCACTAAGGTCTATATAAAAGAGACTTCAGATACAGTATTAGGGGACCACTAAGGTATATATAAAAGAGACTTCAGATACAGTATTAAGGGACCACTAAGGTCTATATAAAAGCATCCAAAGAGCACCATGTCATGGGACCTTTAATTTTGGCAGCTATTTTAGGTTTAGTCTTATACTTTAGACAGAAAATGCTAAGTCGTTTGAGCCTAGGTTAAGTGATATTTAAGTCATTTTTATCCTTCAGTTTTGCTAGTTTTAGCTGATGACAATCACACATAGTCCAGTGTAAATTAACAAAAAGTCATTACATTTTAGTTAAAACTTTTGTCATTACTTTTAGTCAAAATGTCTTCTCTGAATTTTGCCACATTTGCTTTTTAGTCTTATTCCTGTGTCAAATGTTTTATTTTATTTTTTATTTTATTATACTTTATTAATCCCACAAGGGGAAACTTCACTTTACACTCTGTTGTTATTACACACATTACACACAGGCCTGAATTACACACACATGCTCAGTACCTCAGTACATGCACTAATGGAGAGATGTCAGAGTGAGGGGGTGCCCCGCGCAGTTGGGGTTCGGTGCCTTGCTCAAGAGCACCTTGGCAGTGCCCAGGAGGTGAACTGGCACCTCTCCAGCTACCAGTCCACCCCCATACTTTGGTCCGTACGGAGACTTGAACCCGCGACCCTCTGGTTCCCAGCCCAACTCCCTACGGACGGAGCTACTGATCATCTAGTCTCGCCAAAATGATAATTTTGTAATTTTAGTCCTATCTATCTTATAATATGACAAAAAACTCAGGTGCAAACCAACTGAACTGAATGAAGCAGTTTACATAACAGACACTTGGCTGTCCTGCTGTTTCTACAGACATGTGAACTAACCACAGATACTTGCCTCGTTTATGAACTTGCTTGCCCTTGAGAGCGCGATACCTTTAGCTACTGTCGTCATCTGTTTAGCTTGCCTCTGGCCCGCCTATATCAATTACACCGATGTGATTGGTGCAGCTCGGCTACAAGGGCATAGTTAATGAGCAGCATTACCCGATGCCAGAGCGACTCGCTGAGCAAATTCAAATTGTGCTCTTACGAGAACTCTGGATTTCCAAGGTAATAACTACCCTCAATGCTGCAAAAAAATAATGTGCAGTATGGAAACTGATGTGAAATAGATCAATGCAATGGCAGAAAGTATGCACGTCTGTAGATGTATGTATGTTCATACTGTTTTATGCGATGACTGGGTGTGTATGACTGTGTGTGTTTAGGTATGCTGATAATGCTGCTATATGTTTATTCTTTTTTTAAGTAACAATAGCACTTAGATTATATTTTTATAGACTCTATAAATGATGCACTGACTGGAGAGGACTTTAAATTTTGCTGTACTGATACTGACAATAAATATATTCTAGTCTAGCCAAACAGTCTCTCCTGACAGCCAATCTGCACAAAACCGCAGACTTTATGCGTTATAGTAGCACCATTTTCTGAACAGAGCAAGCGGAAATAAAGATTTTTTTTTTTTAAACAGCATTTTAGACACGTCTTTTTTAGACTTTTTTTATATTGCATATATATAGGGTCAGAGTTTTTGTTTAATTGCGGTGGCATCTCGTCATTGTCTTGTCTAAGTCATGGGGAAAAAAATGACCACTGCCTCATGATGGTGCTAGAGATAAAATCAGGATCACAAAAGTCATTAGGATCCATCCTCTGGGGACCATGGCTGTACAAAATCTTAAGGCAACCCATTCAACAGTTGTCAATTCAGAGAGAATGTTTAAAATAAAGGAATCAGAAAGAGAGATATCCTGACTTTAAGTCTCTAATATTGAAAAACGCTGGATCCCACTCATTAGACCACCCCTGCCTTTTAATTGTCCTCATCTTCCAAACTTCCATCTTTAGTTTCTACAGAGCCACATATGACAACGTTTTCTGAGTTTGAGTAGTACTCCTCATGACAAGTAAACTGATATATTAATATGGGATTAGTGGAGTGCCCCTTTAAGACATGGTTGTGAGGACCTACCGTTGATGTCAACACTGGCTTTGGAATAGGAGGATAGACCGTCTCTTTGATACTGTTGGAAGAATGCATAGGAATAAGTCACACAGGTATGGCAACACCATTCAGTCATTCAAATAAAACCATCAAAGTACCATTAGAGGCAACAATTGAGCTAATTGCACAGAAAATGAGTGTTGACTTGCTTACCATGTCCAATGTCTGTAGCAAACAATAGTGATGAGGGAAAGGAGACCAAAAGCAATGGCCAGGGAAATGAAGGCCGTCTTGATCCAGTTATCAGCTGTTGAGTTAACAGCACAGAAGAGAAACCAAACTTGATCGGATAAAGTAACGAATTTGAGATTTGATTGTGTTTCCATAAGACAATTGATTTGTACACAAGTGAAAATAATGATCTGAAATGGAAAAGAAGCAACATACTCAGTGAATTCAAGGTGGCCGTGATAGATGTATCGCCACATTCTCCAACCGCTGTCCGTGCCTTTACTGTGAATTCGTAGGAACTGATTTTAAGGTTTCTTGCTGTCAGGCTAGTGGCCTCAGGATTGTCTAAACCAAACAAAAGAGATTGTCATTAGTAATAAACATCCTGTAGATTCATCAATGTTACAATTTAACACTATAGAGTGCTTTCCAATTGGTAAAGTCATGCATTACATATAAACTTGACGCTTCAGGTCCCCCTATTTAACATCTACTCCATGAGCAGCTGTAACAACCGGCAACTTCCGGGCCTTAAAATTGAAGCCAATGCAGAAGTGCATTAAACCTGCATTGTATCATCGGGTCAGTCTGTAGGGCGTTGGGTTGGGAACCGAGGAGGGTCGCAGGTTCAAGTCCCCGTTCGGACATTAAGCAAGGCACCAAACTCCCCTCAACCGCTCAAGGCGCTGGTCCAACTCTGGCAGCCCACTCACTCTGACATCTCTCCATTAGTGAATGTATAGGTACTGAGCATGTGTGTGTGTCTTTCAGGCCTGTGTGTAGTGTGTAATAACAACAGAGTGTAAATTGTAATTTCCCCATAGGGGATCAATAAAGAGTACAAATAAATTAAAATAAATGATCTAATCTCAAAAAGTCTGTTTCTATAAGTCTATGGGGGGAAAAAAATGATTACACCTTGATGTAATACCTCAATAAATACTTTTTACAGTCTGTGACCTAGTAGGACATTTTAAGTATTTAAAAATATAGAGATTTGTCAACTATTAAAAACTTTGTTTTATTTTATGTTATTCAATATCTGTTTTTACAACTATTCTGCCTCTGCCTCTACTTGGATACTGAGGAGTTTTTGTTATAGACATAAGTATAGTTATAGACATAAATAAACACTTACATCTGCTTACAACTATATTACAATGTGTTATTAGAAGCCATATATTACATGTTTATATACTGCTTTTAAATACTTAATAGGGAGAAATAAAGTCACAATACTGAGGTAATTGATGTGAAGGTTTGTAAAGGTACATCCTGACATGCAAATGTGATCTTATATTTGTAAATGTGTATACAGATTGAGAATGCATAATAGGTCCTGTATGTAACCCTGGTTCTCCGTGGACTTTCATTAGAAAATAACAGGGTGTCACAATACCTGTGCTGAAGTTGATGACTTTTTCGTTGTTGTCCAAACAATACAGGACATAGCCTTGGACAAAAGCAGTCTGCTCTCTTAGAGGTATAGGCTCCCAGGATACCTCGTAATCCCAATACTGCTGTTGCCCCCTGAGGGATTTAAACAAGCCCTCTGGTATCTCTGTAAATAGAAAGTACTAATGTTGCAATAGTCACTCATATAGACACATATCTGTATACTTATATATAACTCCTACCTTGCACTCTGTATATACTGTAGCATATGTTATTTATTTATGCTGTAATACATTTCATTTGTTATTTAATCACTGCTTAAGCACTTCTGGTTAGACACTAACCACATTTCATTGCTCTATACTTGTGACAATAGAGTTGAATCTAATCTAAAAAAAAAAAAGCATAACATATGTGAAACACTATTGGACAAAGTGCGTTTTAAAATTTTTTACAGATTTATTAAGCTAACAGAAATATCAACCATTTCAATCTTACTTTTCTCTCTGACATAGCCCTCTCTTCTTTGTAGTAGCACTGGAGCTCCCTGGGTGCAGGCATATACTGACAGAGTGTATCTCAGTCCATCTTTGAAGTTTTCTAGAGTGGAGAAATAACAGGATCTATTGTGCCACAAAAAAACGTAATGCAACAGTTTTCTGGGCAAATAATAATACTTACTTGAAGATATACTGGCATTGGTCTGATTGGGAGGCACTTTCAGCCACTCCACAGTGCAGTTTCCTAAGGTGGGACACCAGTCCACTATGTAGCCACAGGTGGATGTTGGACTGGCAGACCAGGACAGGATGAAGCTACCGTTGCTGCCAATAATCAAAGAAGTGTTCACTCTGGTTCTGTCTGAAAATAAAGACTTAGTTAGTATTGAAATAAACATATACAGTATATGCACACCCATGCTAAAGTTGATTAAAAAGATGAATAAAAAAACATCTTTTGGAAATTGATCTTAATGCCATAATTCAAAATAAATTAGGAAAATCCAACCTTTTAAGGACACCAATTTTCTTTGTCAATGAATAATGTACTGTAAATAAATAAATGTTCTTCCTTAAAATAAAGGGGGCATAAGTATACACACCCCTATGTTAAATTCCCATAGAGCCAGGCACATTTTTATTATTTAAGGCCAGTTATTTCATGGATCCAGGATACTATACAACCTGATAAAGTTCCCTTGGCCTTTGAAATTAAAATACCCCCTCCCATCATGACATACCCTTCACCATACATAGAGATTGGCATTTTATTCAACTTTCCATGAGATCATCTCTCAATGCAAATCAAACCAGCTATTAAGCTAACTGAAATAACACCTTGCCAATCTCTAGGTATGGTGAAGGGTATGTGATGACGGGAGATTATTCCACTTTTTAATAAACTTTAGCATGGATGTGTAAACTTTCTCAAGCCACTGTAGCTGCAATTAGATACAGAGCAAATCAGAGCTAAAAGGAGATTAAATATCAGATCTACATTCACAGGGTAGTCAGACACACAAATTATGTTTATAATGCTCTGCAGCGGCAAAGTTTGTAAAAGGGAACTGTTCAACAACAGATCGCCCTTTTCACAATCTGAAAAAAAAATCCATTAATGTAAGTTTAAACCTGAATTCTGTTAGCTTCATACCTGGATTGGAGCTGGTGATGGTTGATGGGGGTGAACAGCCGTTTATATTCCTAGCTGTAACTGTGACGATATGCTCGACAGTGGTGTCCAGACTGAGGGCAAGGCTGTTATTGTTGGGATCCACTTTGGTCCTATTTTGTCGCTCTCTCTCTGTGATCTTTGTCCAGGTCACTTCATAGTCTTCGATGTCTCCATGACTCTGGTGGGCCAGTGGCGTCTGCAGAGAGATATCATCAGGACTTTAGATCAACTACCAAACGACAAGCATGGAGATCAGGCCCTCATCAACACCACTTCTAATAAGGCACCCTTTATCAAGTTTATAATACGAGTAGCTCAGATCAAGCAATCTGATTGGTTCATAGCCGTGATATAATAACCACATACAATGGCTATGATTCAAATTATTTTCCACTGTAAGTATCACTCGGCGGAAAGAAACCCACAACATTAACCTAACAAACTGATAGCTGGTGCCACGGAGGGAAGCTGTTTATGTGAACACAATGGTGGTTTAAAATGAGCCCAGTATCCCTTTGTTATATGATGCTATATTTACAATAGTTTTACCACTTTAGCTGCACTTTTAACTCCCCTTAGCTGTGATTTAATCACAACATACCAATTGCTAAAGTAACTAATAGCTTTATAATGGTTAATAAATCATTGACTAATGCTTTTACAGCAGAGATCTTCAACAGGGGTGGGGGGGACCAAATAATTGTTTTATTTTTTCAAAAACTAAAACGTCTTCAAATTAATCCAACATATTATAAGCAAATATACATCAGTCTGTTTGTGAAAGAAGTCACTAAGGTAGCAGCTAGTTAATTCCAAAGACTCACTGTGCCGCATGTATGTTTAACATTAATACATGATTTATAAAATCATGCCAACAGTTTTTATTTTAATAGCTAAGTGTTCTATGCACTAAAAAAGGTATGTTTAATTAACAGAATAGTCAATGTTTTACTACCAACAAGTAAAGCAATTAATTACAACTGAGTTTATTAGAACGTGGTGCCCACTCATCTGACCTACCTTCCAGATGATTATAATTTGGTTGTCCATCACCTGCATCCACACATCAAGAGCATCTGGAACTATAGGACAAAGAGACAATCAGTGGCCAGAAAAAAATGGAAACAGTAACTGTTCAATTGCCATTGTTGACTAAAAGTTTTAACTTTTTTGTTTCTTACCATCACCCTCTGTATGAAAGTTGACCCCTGCGCTCCAGGTGCTCCATTTCCAGAAATGTTTTGCTGTTCCGCATCGTATTTCCACATGATATTTACAATTTGGTATCAGGTCATTCAAAACTGCAAAGTTAAGACCAACTCCAAAGTGTTCACTCTGGGAAGTACAATAATGATGAGTATAGTTCAGAAAAGGAGCCAACTTTAAAAGTCTTGCTAATCATGTCTCACCCTCCTATTTTTGTCAACTCACTATGGTGTTTTCACCATTGTTGTTAATGTTCACTTGGCATATTAAACTGAGATTATAGTACTGTTGCACCGTCCACTCCCACTCCAAGCTGACATTTCTGGTATTCACACTCAAAGCTGTCACTTCCTCTGGAGGGAACATGTGCACTGAAACAAAAGACAAAATGTGATGTCAATGACCAAATAAGCATTTTGCCACACAGAAATGCTAATGTTTAAAAAAAGGCATACCTCTTTTGGTCAGGTCTGCAGTGTCGGAAAGCTCCACTGTGCCAATAGGATTCCTTGCTGTTAACGTCCAGTTCCTCTCGCGAGCATCGACTTGCACTTTTTGGGAGCATCTTGTCTCAGGCGACCGTGCACAGATTGACGGACTGAAATACAAATGCCAAGAGATTCTTAACTTTTTCGTTTGATACATAATGAAATGTTCAAAGGGAAGATTTGCCACCTTTTATGTGGATGGCCAATCAGTAATGATGACAAATGTATTTGGCTGGAGAAAACCCGTGAATATACTGTAAACCCAGGCGTAGTACTGAAGGAAAATGAAAATTGAGCGGAAGTACGTAGGAGGGCGCAGCCAGGCTAAGTCTAAGTAGCTGTCTGGATCTAGCCTGCAGAGATCTGAGGAACAGTTAACCATAGTCCTCAGAAATCCACCGGAAAGCACTGAGGCAGCGCACAGTGTTGGAAATAGCAGATTCACATTTCCTATTTGTTTTAATGTAGCACATTAATTTATGACAGTAAGCAGTCAGTTTCACTGAAACTCCTTTAATAGGGGTCAATCATAATTGAGAATTCACCCAGACCATAGTATAACAGAGCAACGCTAGTGATTGTTAGCGTTTAACCTGCTGTTAGCATGATTGTTAGCTATTAACCTGCCGTTATTACATACAAGTACTTTCGGGTCGTGGATAGATTAAGAGCACAGAGACAGCTGTGTAACTTGGTCCACTTTTAATGACACTTCTTCCAGCGTAGAACAACTCATAACAAAATATGCATCTCATCAGCATCTCATCATATCCCTCCGCCAACCTGTTACTGAATTAGCTGCAGGGTACAACGTGTTAGATAGTCCATTGTTAACTCAAGGAACAGAATACACTATGAAGCTACAATTGATGGAAATATGTGACTTATTTAAGTGACCCTAAAAAAGGTCACCTGTTAACTAAATATTCACAAAATAAATCTCATCTTACATTAGTTAGTAAGATTCAAATCCCTTACAGTCATCCGGTTTAGTTTTACCTTTCAAGTAGATGATATTCTGTTGGACTCCTAAAGGGTTGTCTTGAGTCTTTATATGTCCAGTGGCAATCAACTGATTGCAGATCTTGGGTTTCACATTGAAGGTCCGTGACATTAGGTGGGTCTGAGTGATGGCAAGTATTCAAAAAAAAAAAGAACAGCCAGCAATTATCAACAAGACATAGGCCAATTTAAGACTCCAAAATTGAGAACAATACTAAGTCATACTTACAGCCAATAAAAGCACAAGCCCCATATACAGCATTCACTTCACATTTTACATCAGTGCAACTGTGCTCTGATGCCTGGTTCAGGTGGACGGTCAAGGCATGGGTCCGATTGCTGATCCTGGTATTTATACCAGCACTACTATACCCAGACAGATACATTTTGCCAAAAACTTCCCCCGCAGGCAGAACACAGCAGAAGGTGACTGTACTGTCAACCTTGAAGAATGTGTCCTTTGGATAAACCTCTGGTTTTGATGGTTCAACCCCTGCAAAAGTATAATAACATTATAAGCATCTGCAGTGCCATGACTGTCAAAGGTGTAATAATGACAGCATGGTTTTGATCCTCAAAACATGGAGGTAAGTAAAATGAATATTAACCAGGAAGAGTCTCTTGATTCCATGGGCTTGTATAATTTTGGTATCGGGAACTGAGCCTCACTGAATGGGAAGCACACTCCAATGCCAAATATGACGTCCAGTTCCAGGAGTGAGTAGATCCTATCTGTTCAGGCGTCACAGCAACTTTATCCTATAACATTTCCATAACCAAATTAGAGGTGTGTTCATTTGGCTACAAGTTCTTGTCACGGAAGTCAGCAATGTTGCTGTAATGCAAACGAACACTTACATAATGTTCTTTCTTGTCCGCTATGAGAACCTCCAGCTCATAGATCAGCACATCCTGTACTGCAGAGCAGGAAGGCGTGTCTTCCCATGTTAACAGGATCATCTGACCGGAGCCGGTTAGTTTCAGATTCTGAGCTCCACAATGCAGGACACCTGAGGAAAATGATTATAGTGCATTTTACAGGACCGTCCTTATCATAAACCACAGAGAAGCAAGCAGGTTATTGTCATGAAGCATTTGTACACATCGCTACAAAAAGTAATGCAATGTATGCACTTTATATATGTATATATATCCATATTGACTGCTTCTTTATAAGAGTGTGAATCCCTGTGGAGGGAGGTGGTTGGGGTGGACGTCTAGGTCATAAAAACAGCCCTTTCAACGAGTGGAGTGGAGTTTGTGTCCTCACGAAAGCACATGACGTTCACCCACGAAACAGTGTTTCTGTCAAGGTAGAAAACTGTTGTTTTAACTCAAACCACAATCTTTTTTCCAATCTTAGCTAGTCATTTTGGTACCTAAACTTAAGTGTCATTGCCAGATGAAGGTAACTTTTTGTCAGGTAAACTTAAAGGGTACTATTAGTCAGCATTGTTTGTGTATATGTGAACACTAAAAAGGGACTGAGACGACTGAATCCGTTTTCTGTGGGTCCACTTTAAGAGGAATGATAACACCCTTGGTGTAGGCTAGAGATATTATAGGTTTGTATTATCTAAAATATTTTCAGTTCAGTTGTTAAATGTTTTCAAGAATGTGGATGAGGTCATCATAGTTCAACGGTCTCCCGTATTCATCTGCGTAGGAGTATAGGGATGAAAAGCATACAAGGGTAGAGAGAGAGAGAGAGAGAGAGAGAGAGAGAGAGAGAGAGAGAGAGAGAGCGAGAGAGAGGCAGCAGGCAGGCCACTAGCGCTCTGGGAAATTGGTGGTTTTCCTGTGGGTGCTGTGCATGATGCTGTTCCCCTTTACAAGAATGCCTATGTTGTCAAGAGTGGGACCTGTCGCTGCCTTGATAGACAGCATTTTTAATATTATTTAGGGATGTGTTCATGCATGTGTGTGTGTGTGTGTGTGTGTGTGTGTGTGTGTGTGTGTGTGTGTGTGTGTCACATGTGTGTAAGCCATGCTAATTCTGTTGGTGAGATAACAAAAACAGGCACAGATGTGTGATTTGTAAAAACTAATTATATTTCCATACAACAGATCTCAAACGGCTTCTAAATGTTAGCATTGACAACAGTCTGCAGTTTACTTCCATACACTTCACTCATGAACCTGAACATTAATTAGCAAATGTTAGCATGCTACCTTTGAGATGAGGACAAATCTACTATTATCTACCTTATATTATGGAGGAAAAACACATGCACCTTGATTAAAGGGTTAGGTTTGGGTTTAGGTAGAGTGGAACAGATCTCAACGGGAAACAGAGTTTGATACAACACCAGCCGTCATTGTACCCCGAAGTATAGCGATAGAAATCACCAATAAGGTTCAGACCCAAAACTACACATCTGGCCATGTTCCAGAAGCTGTTTATGTTCATCTGTATTTGAGGAGAAATGAACAACAATGGTTTTCCATAACGTTAGCTACATGTAGCAGTGGAATGACTGTTACAGAGCATAGCAGCAAAATAACTTATACGGCTTGTAAACCAAAACCTACCCAACAGGAACGTGATACGAAGTTGGAGAGAAATGTTTAACAACAGCCTGTTCTCATGCACCATTTGTTCAAAAATCTATGAAAAGTTAAGCACTGTAATTTGGAAGCATTCCACGTTTTTCTGGCTATATTGACTACATTGGCAGGCGCTGTATAAGAACGTGGCTGGCCGACAAGGGAGGTGGACATGGTGGTCGGGTGGCCGTTGACATACAGGACTTTCAAGCCAGAGAGCCAAGTTCACTTCTGAGGGAATACTAAAGCCTTTTACGCAGGACCAATCTTACCAATCTTAACTATTAATTTTGGTGCCTAATCTCAATTTTAACTAAACTAAATTAACCATAATGTCCGCCAAAACGACAGCTCGTGCTCTGTGCACGGTTGAAGTCACCTTTGAAACAGTATTGAGTAAAAGTTGACATATTCCAGTCTGTGATTATCCATCAACATACTTTCCTTTAATTTTAGTCTAAATAATTCCTCATTTTTGCTTTTGAACTCAAACAATAGGTATAATTTGCTATAAATGAGGTTTATTGACCATAAAATTCAAAAATAGCTGTACAACTAAAGGTAATAAGTTAGTGTTATTTAGTGTTGAAAATGTAGAAAAAAGTGACAAACATTGAAAAAAAGTGTTGAAAAATGGGACAAAAACTTAAGAAAAAGTTAAAAACATCGATAAAAAGCATCAACAAAAGTGTTGATTTTCAATTTTGACGGGAAGACAACACAAGGGTTAAATATACCGCCAGCTACCTACTCATATTGCCAATAGTATATCAGTACATGTTATGAAAACATTTTTAAAAAATTCAATTAGAACCACCAGCAGTTATTCCTAGAAGGTAAAGGACGGCGCACTCACCACTTTCTTGGCCATTTCCATCTTGTGTGCTCTTGCAGAACAGTGAGACCAGTAATAACCATGGGATCATCATAGTCCCTGTTACAAGGACCATTTGGGATCAGCTGCTCCTTTAATGTAAACTAGTCAGCAAGCCCTCATGGATTTAGTGCTGTCATCATGGACAAGACATCAGAAACCTCCACTTATTACAAAGGATTAATTCCAAATACTTACATGAGGAAGTCTGACTAGTTGTCAAGGCTCTTTTGAAGGCAATAAGTGGTGAGAACAAAACAGAACAAGTCACAGTGTCAAGTTACACCCTGCAGCAAACACTCCCTTTTAAAAGTAGCCAATGATACATGCCTTGGAAAGCATTTCCGTTTTGAGCTCACAGTTACTGTGAAATCCATGTGGACTTCCATGCAGGAAATGGAGCAGCTGCCTTCTGGTAATCGTGAGTCACGGTGGCCAGATCAGACATGCCTTGCATGCGCTCAGAAAGTTTGGCTTCTTAAAAAAATAACTTTACAAAACAATTGGTTCGCTATCTCAGTGTGGCAGGCCTTCATCAAGACAAGGAAGAAAAGTCGTCTTCATTTGTTAGGATTTTTTCTCATACGTCACAGTTTCAGCTGTGGTCGGGAGAAATAAATCCGAAATCTGTACAACTTCGTCTTGCTTGTACTGTGATGCAGACTAAGCAAAACACATGTCCGCGCTGAAGCTTTTTTTTTTTTGTTGAAAATACCAAAGTCAGAACATTTTCTGTCAAGTGCACTTAAATATGTTCCTTACATAGTTACTGTGGTCAGCAGTACAAGAGGAAAGAAAGTAACAATAGAAAAGGAACTTGGGGCCACAAAAGAGTTACAAAAGAGTACAAAAGAGGAACTGGATGTTTCCATTTCAAGGAAAAGTTATCAGAATTAGTAGTGCCACATGTCACAATAGACAGTATATTCATTATACCTCTTCTACCAAACTTCATTAAAATCCACAGTTTTGTCATTTAAAATCAAACAGGCAGTTGAACCAATATGTATTATCCTAGTTACTGCATATCACCATCAGAACTGACATTCAAACTAGATTAGGTATCTGTCTTGAGCTATGAAAGAGATAACAAGGAACTAGTTATGGGAACTCTGTTGGACAGCATTCCCACATCTCAAATATATTCCCACATCTCAAGTATTGGTTAAATGTCATAATCCATCCATCCATCCATCCATCCATCCATCCATCCATCCATCCATCCATCCATCCATCCATCCATCCATCCATCCATCTTCGTCCGCTTATTCGGTATCGGATTGCAGGTGGGGGCTCCAGCAGGGGACCCCAAACCAGCTCCAACTGGGGGATCCCGAGGCGTTCCCAGGCCAGGTTGGAGATATAATCCCTCCACCTAGTCCTGGGTCTTCCCAGAGTGGGGGAAAAACTACTGGGAACCAAGCAATTGGCCTGTTTGGAACAGGCACACGCTCCAAACAGGCGCTGCACTAGTTCTACCTCGTGATGAAAACGTAGAGTTGATTGTAGACAAAAATTAAGAGAGATTTTATAATAGTTTTTATTTCATGTAAAACATTTTAGTCTTGTCTTTTTTCGTCAATAATAATGCATGTTATTAGTCTTAGTCAGCGTTTTTGGACATTGGTGCAGTCTAGTCTTAACGAAAAAAGGTTGTTGACGAACATATTTAGTCTTGTCTTGCTTGATGAAATTAACACTACTTTAAACCAATCACAATCGTCTTGGGTGGCGCTAAGCTGTAGCAGCAACAAAATAGACTCTGGAAGAAACTTGTTTTGGTGGAACTATTACAGCATAACTAAGAGAGACAGGGTAAAGAGCGGAGCCTGGCTGGGCTGTACTGCCCTGCCTCTCTCTAGTTTTATTATATTATTGATTATATGGTAAATGAATCTGAAGACTATGACGAGAAGCAGGTGGGCTGGGCTGAAAGGGTTAGTTTATAAAAGACACAGACAGGACGGTGAGGACACAATGGTCTCTGCCTCTTTGTACACCTGAAAACACACCAGGATATTTGTCTATATTTACAGTAGTGTACTTCTTTCAAATTACAGTGGACTAGTTCCAGTAAAAGCAGCAGTGATTAGTTTGTTTAAAAATGTGTCAACTGTTGGGAAACTCAGAGCATTGAACTGACCGCATGAAATGTTAAGTGACTAAATAAATCATACTTTTCCTTAAAGGGATACACTTAAAGGTCAGTTGAACTTATAAATTACAACTTCTCATAATAATGTTAATATACCTAAAGAGAAATGCTAAAAAGAAGTCTTTGTGTTGTTAATGTACTAACCCCACTAAAAGTAATTTTAGTTTCTAATACTTTCTGATAAATAATGTAATATTTACATCTTTAATAGAGATATGCTTTAATTTACTTGAGCTTCGAGACTCGTCAACAACCTGTTTTCATGCAATTAGTGCTTTTTAAATCTAAATTCATTCAAGTATTTCTATTTTCTTTTATTGGCGCATATACATTAGGGAAACGTATATGACAAGCTGCATGTCCCTTGACCTTTGCGATAATATGCAACGTAAACGTATGCGCCATGCCTTATGTGCCGCACTCACATATCAAAAATGCATCAACAACGAAACATTCGTTTATATTAAGCTCGAGTTTATATGTTACAGGATAATAAGGAATCAGTTGAAACATGCAAATAAACACCCAGTGTGTAACAATACGTTATCTGATAATGGCATCCGATCCATGGGTCTTTGCATGCACTCGATTCTGCGCGCATTGTAATTGATCTTGATATGGAAATTACCAGACCATGTCGAGGGAATTCTGCAGTATGAGTGTTTGTACTTGTTCCTTTTCAGAGGAAGGGATTGTCTTTGTTAGCAGAAAGATATGTTAGGTGACCTAATCCCTGCACAGTATTGTATTGTGATGATTGTTTACACCTGGCTGTGATCACAATGCAAGCCTGACTACTTCCAAATGTGGTCTGACTGATCCGATGGCATTGAAATCCCAATGTCTTATGCATGCATTTACACCTGCATTCACATGTATTTTCCTTATTCAGATAACAAATTCAGGTACAGAACTCATTTTAATGCCAGGTATAAATGTGGTCAGGATATCTCAGTATGGCACCGGAGCAATCCTGGAAGTGGAACGTTGTGGCTATAGACTAATGGACGTGCAACAATAACGCAAGTATCTCTTTAATTAAGACCCACTGGCTTCTGCTGCATCAAACACATCAGTAGTGCATTAAGATGTTGCTAAAAAGCAAATGGGGCTACACTAAGACTTAAGACAAATGTGACTTTAATTAGCAACTGGACACAAAAAGTGCTTAGAAAAACTAATTTAAGTTAAGTTAATTTTAACAAAACATCACTGACCTGTTTTCAAATGTGGGGTTTGTGTATCCCTAGGGGTCCTTCAGAGAACTGCAGGGGGTACATGAGATTTTTGGCTAAATGTTTTTCAATTACAAGGCGGTGTACCAGACCATTGAACCTCTTTATATAGACTATGTAGACTTTTTTTCTTTCTTCCTTCCTTCTACTATGGTCTTTTCTTTTCGCTTTTTTGTGGCTGTATTTCAAGTTTCACTTTTAAAGTTTGGTCACTTTTGTCACTTTTTCCCCAACCTATTCTTGCCTTACTTCCTTCCTTTTTTCTTCTCTGTTACTTTTTTTGAAGTTTGTCACCTTTTTTTGTAACTATTTTCAACCGTGTTGCCTTTCTTCCTTCTTTCTTTCTACAGTCTATTTTCCAAGTTTTTGTCGCCTTTTTGATTAGCATTGAAATGTTTTTTTCATTTACAAGGCTGTTGTTTGGTAAATCTATCGCTTTATATGGATTTTTTTTTTCCAACCAAAAATGATGGTCAGAGGGTACTACGCATTGACAAAGAAACAATTAGAGGGGGCTACATTATAGAAAAAAGTTTGAGAACCACTGCACTAAATGATGGCCAACCTTATTAATCAAAAAAGTGAGGATGCTATAAAATGTAGAAAATCCATAGTCCTGCAAATAACAAGCCTACCATCAGCTACTCTGAGTACTGCGTGAATTTCATTGGATGGCGGCTGCATCATTTTTGTGACAAGAATAAACAGAAGAGGCTTCAACAATCCAAGAGTTAGTGAAAAATGGCAAACACTGCTGTGAATTGCTTGCTTTTATTGTTTTTTTCTTCTTCTAAGAATTACAATTTGTTTATTTCTTCTGAATGCCAATGAAGTCTGCAAGTCTTTGTCTCAAATTTCCCCAAAACAGTGAGGTCAGTTTATTAATGCATTCACTTGGATTATTTGTTTGATTATTGTTTGTGGAGACTGGAGACTCCACAGCTGTATTATTCTACCATGTGACCTCCAAAAAAAATGCAGCAGTTGGGTTTGGTCTGAGGCACAGAGGCATAAACCAGCTTGCGGCTACACAATGCATATTGCTGGAATCAATTAGTTAACTGTGGTCTCGGTGATAATAAAATCATGAAATATCCACCCATATCCATCAACAAGATCATTCCTTTTAATTATTTGTCCTTGTTCCACTTTGAAATAAAAATCTCTGTAAAACTGCCCGTCATTACATGCAACACTCTTTATATTACTCTTTATATATGTTGCGCTAACACAAAAAATCACTTCCAGGTAGAGAATGGGCTGTTGATTTGAATTCCGAAGACTTCTGGCTGTGGCAACACACCGAGAATCAAAAACAACACACCTTCAACGTTCTGTGCGTGTTGCGTTCTGTGCGTGTTGCGATCACAGCAGTTTCCTGCTATGACGACCGGCCACGGCTCGCCTCACACATGAGGCGGTACTAATCTGCAATGGAAAAAGGAGGACGGGGCACTGGGGTTGAGTCGAGGAGAGCAGGTACCATTAATGGAAAAACGCCATCAGTTTCCATCCACTTATCAAATTATCTAAAGTTTGGTAAAAAAACATGTGACTAAAGCTGGTGAAAGTGTGTTTCCATCCAACGGCTTTAAAGCCAATGAAAACCTGTGCGTAATGACATCACATGCTGTTTTGCAATCGAATTGGTATATCAAATTCATTTTAGACATTTTAAGGTGTTTCCATTCATTTTCGCACTGAATCGCACAACATTCATTCATAAAGGATACATGTTTCAAGCAAACTTTTGCAAACAAAGTTTTCTAGACAAAATGGATCTACCAACAAATGGTTAATATGGGACAAGTTGTAATAGTGCTTATGTGCCAGAAACGTGTGGATGGAAACATAGCTATTTTCTATTGTCTGTGGCCCAACAGCTAAATTAGGTCTACAACCTAACGTTGGGGAAAGTGTTGACGTATGAAAGCATCAAACATGCATTTTAGAGGATTAAGATGAGTATATCCAGTTTGCTCAGCACCGTTAAATTGCATGTAAGAGGCTGGAGTTTTCTACCCGGACGTTATGGTAACATGTTATGAACATTGTGACTGGGTCTATAGCGGTCAAACAACATTTTAAGTAAAGATAAGGTGGAGTAATGGGCAGAGAATGTCTCACTCCCGCTGTGTGTGCTGGATACTAACCGCAGTGAAACATGAAGAAAAGGTGACAGCTGTTTGAAGGCAATCCCGGCCCAGACTCTGAATGTTGTATAAAACTACTTTAATTTGTGTGTGCACTGTACCACCAGAGGAGCAGCACTGCCCAGTCATTACACAGCCGCTATCGCAGCGCCATTTAAAGTGCGTGGTAATGATGATCATTAACATGGTGAGAACGCTGGTTCAGACTACCAACTGTAGCTTGCACCAGGTGTGGGGTTCCGTCATCTGAATGTCACTCAATCACACTGAGAGCAGTCTTCCTTTCAAGCCCTGTAGCGTCTACTTCAATTAGGAAGAGGCTAGTCAAATCTGGAGGCACTTCACAGTTTGGCTTTTGGGGTTTGTTCCAGCAGTGTCCTCATGTCCAACAGTGCGCCCTCCACAGCCTGGGCCAGATGTGCTGCGTTGGTTTCTTTACAGGTGTTGAAAGACGACACTGCAAAGTTGATGTGATCGTTCATAGGATTGTAGCACACGCCGTATCCGTCGGATACAACCGGGCCGAAACACATGACGCAGTCAGTCTTGGAAGGCACCTTGTGAAGAAATGAGAATGTAGTGGTTAGCTAGCCGGAGTCACATACTAAGTTCAGTTCAGTCACTTTATTATCAAAGATGGGAAACTTGATCTTCAGTCAAGTGTCAGTGCAAGATAAAAAACAAATACAAATTATAGTAGGACACCTAGTAGACAAGGAGCAGGTTTGCATGAAAATGCAGAGTTTTAAACTGCTGTAAAAAAAAGAAAAGAAAAATGTCCTATTAAAAATTCAGAGAATTTGTGTATTATTGTATAATAATGTATTTAAATACATATGCTGAAAGACTGTTGGTTGTTTAAAAACAATAAAAAAAATTTTAAAAAATTTGAGATTTTTCACACCAAATGTGATCTTTGAATGCTTGAATGATCATGAACATCAAAGATTTAGTTTGGAGATGAAGTTCATCAAATTCTGTGTCAATTAAAATAAAAATGTTATAAAGGCCTCATCACACCATAGGAAAAATTCATCTACCACCGGCCAATGCTCAGATTCATCTTTACGGAGCAGGCTGATGATGACCTGAGCCTGTCCCTAAGCGGGGTTCTACAGTCATTAGGCTTGTTGGAGATGAGGCAGGTCTGAGCAGAATGGATCACCGGCGATCGCCGCCCGTTGCATGCCGGTTAGATTTGTGTCCGACTTGATCCCGACTTGCTCTGACGTCATGCACACGTGGGAAACCATAATCTCACGAGATCAAGGTGGCCGCAGGTTTGAGACGAAGGCAGCGCAGTTGCTTTTCACTGACTGCAAGACCCAGGTGGACTCAGGACATGCTGGGAAACGTCGGCCTCACAGCTGATTGGTTCAGAATTGACTCAACGTGATGACGTTTTATGTAGACTTTTAATTATTGAACCGGAGGGATTTTAACTGCCATTTGCCTGATTTAAAGGCTTATTCTGTACATAACCCATGTTGTGTGGTTGATAGTGACGTTCAGAAGTCAGATCTGTTCAGACCACGGATCATCTACAGCAGGGGTGTCAAAGTCAAATGGACGGAGGGCCAAATAAAAAATTTAGCTACAAGCCGAGGGCCGGACTGTTCGAATGTTCATTGAAAAATTTTTAAATGACGCATATAGTCTAGTGAACCTAATTGAACCTACTGAAAACCTAACAAATATATTCCAATATGATCAGATAAATAAAGCAATATTTTCTTATGGCTCTGTCAGTAATCTTTAATTTTCAACAGACACAAAAGACAAATTTCCTTTATATAAAAATCCCCATAACATGAACATTAAATGAAAGAAACCGGTATTCAAGGCACCATCAGTAGCCTATATTTTCTATTTTAGCAAAAGTGGGCTAAATTTACTTCAAAGAAAAAAACAATAATAGCAATTTTCTATCATCCACTCAACTGAAATATTTTTAAAATATAATTGGATTGAAATACAATAAAATAAAGTGCAAAAATCTATTAATCAAAAACAACACTTTGTTTAAGGAGAAGTAACATGCAGTGAAAACAAATATTAAACTTTAACTTTTAAACTTGAACTGAGTAAAAACTCTAAATATGTGATTGCACAGTAATGTTCACTTGTTTGAGGTTGAGGGTGATACTTGGTGGTGTCCCATCTTTTCCACAAGTTCATCAATGTTCGGGGTAAGGCTCTGAGCTGAGGAAATCCTCAGAAATCAGTGGAGGTGTTCAGCAGTAAGTCGACTTCTGTGTGATGTTTTGTTCAGGTTCATCAAAGAAAACAGTTGTTCACACAGGTATGTGCTGCCAAACATAGACAACGTTTGAGCAGCCTGGATGCGCAGCTGGGGCATTGTGTCGGGGAGGAAACGGGCGAACTCCGCAGCACCCACTGCCGCATATTTTGCCCTCAGTGCATCATTGCATTGGAGGTCAATCAACTCCATTTGGAGGTTTGGTGGTGAGCTTTCCACGTCAACAGCAAATGGGTTACCGAGCAGTTCCAACCTGCTTTTTTGTGCTTCAAAGTCAGCAAATCGGCGTCGAAAGTCAGCGGCAAGCATACCTATTTTATCAGCCAACTGTGCGCTCGGGAACGCACTGGTAGAGAGCTTCTCTTTCATGGTCTGGCAGCTGGGAAAGTGGCTCAAATTTTCTTTCCGCATCTGCGTCTCCCACAGAGTCAGTTTGGTTTTAAATGCCTTCACTGTACTGTACATATCAGAGATGACATGATCCCGACCCTGCAGCTGCAAGTTCATTGCATTCAGATGACTCGTAATGTCACACAGAAAAGCTGACGACTGCTGTGCCAATAAATATTGAAATGAAGCAGCCTACTGCTCGGTGCGTCACCGTTGCATTGTGGGAAATGTAGTATTGGTGTGTGTAAAAGATCTGCGGGCTGCCGGCTTGCTGCGGTCTGCGGGCCGGTTCTAATAATAAATCAAGATCATGCCAGGGGCCGTAAAAAACCTTCTCGCGGGCCGGATGTGGCCCGCGGGCCTTGACTCTGACATATGTGATCTACAGGCTTTTTTTTAACATTTATTAACATCAGCAACAGATTGCATGGAGAGCATTTTGACAGCTACTCTGTCTTAATAAAAACAGCTGGAGACTGTGTACAAGCTGATAAATGGGTCTGATAACATTTTATAATTAAATTAAACAGAATGTGAGAGTTTCTTGGACTTCCTGTTCAGCATAAAGGCTGCAGGAAACGGCTGATAAATAATAATAATAATAATAATAATAATAATAATAATAATAATAATAATAATAATAATAATAATAAAAAATATATATATATCTTCATCCGCTTATCCGGTATCAGGTCGCGGGGGCAGCAGCTCCAGTAGGGGACCCCAAACTTCCCTTTCCCGAGCCACATCAACCAGCTCTGACTGGGGGATCCCGAGGCGTTCCCAGGCCAGGTTGGAGATATAATCTCTCCACCTATTCCCGGGTCTTCCCCGAGGCCTCCTCCCAGCTGGACGTGCCTGGAACACCTCCCTAGGGAGGCGCCCAGGAGGCATCCTTACCAGATGCCCGAACCACCTCAACTGGCTCCTTTCGACGCGAAGGAGCAGCGGCTCTACTCCGAGCTCCTCTCGGATGACTGAGCTTCTCACCCTCTCTCTAAGGGAGACACCAGCCACCCTCCTGAGGAAACCCATTTCGGCCGCTTGTACCCTGGATCTCATTCTTTCGGTCATGACCCAGCCTTCATGACCATAGGTGAGGGTAGGAACAAAATTGCCCGGTAGATCGAAAGCTTTGCCTTCTGGCTCAGCTCTCTTTTCACAACGGTGCGATAAACTGAATGTAATACCGCACCAGCTGCTCCGATTCTCCGACCAATCTCACGCTCCATAGTCCCTCACTCGCGAACAAGACCCCAAGGTACTTAAACTCCTTCACTTGGGGTAAGGACTCACTCCCTACCCGAAGAAAGCACTCCATCGGTTTCCTGCTGAGAACCATGAGGTGAAGTGGTATCTCTCCAGCTATCCACCACCCCTGTACTTGTGTAAAGCGTCTGTAGGTTTCATGAAATGTGCTAATGCATGATGCAGAAAAACTAGTCCAGAATAGAATTTAAAATCCTTCTTCTCACCTACAAAGCTCTTCATGGTCAGGCACCATCTTATCTTAAAGAGCTCATTGTACCATACTACCCCACCAGAGCACTGCGCTCCCAGAATGTGGTTCCTAGAGTCTCTAAAAGTAGAACGGGAGCCAGAGCGTCAGGCTCCTCTCCTGTGGAACCAGGTTCCAGTTTGGGTTCATAGAATTGAATATTGTTAGGGAGTGAGGAGTCGCAGCGTCCGCCTAACCCGACCCACCTGCTTCTCATCATAGTTGTCAGATCTATCTATCATATAATCAATAATATAATAAAACTAGAAGGAAGCAGGACATACAGCCCGAAAATTGGGGAGAGTTCTAGCCTGACCAGGCTCCTCTCTTTACCCTGTTTCTCCTAGTTATGCTGTAATAGTTTTAGACTGCTGGGGGACCTCCTTAGACACACTGGGTTCCTCTCTCTTCTATCTTTCCATTTGTGTGCATCCATGTCCCAGAAATGCTTGTTACTAACCTAGCTCTGGGGAGTCATTCCCCAGAGTTCTTAGGTTCTTTTTCGCCCAGCATGTTTCCTTGGATCAGGGAGGCTCCAAAATCATGGTAGCAGCTGTCGCCATGGTCGTCACCGTGTTCATCCTGCTACGTCCTGCTGTGCCTTGTAATGCCGCACAATCCCCTGCTATGCCATTAACTACTACAAACTATTATTTTTTGTGACTGTTATTGCCACTCTTCATTCTAACCCCAACCAGTCGTCAGACACCGCCTACCAAGAGCCTGGGTCTGTCCGAGGTTTCTGCCTAAAAGGAAGTTTTTCCTCGCCACTGTCGCACTGTTGCTTGCTCTGGAGGAAAATACTAGAACTGTTGGGTCCTTGTAAATTATAGAGTGTGGTCTAGACCTACTCTATATGTAAAGTGTCTCAAGATAACTCTTGTTATGAATTGATACTATAAATAAAATTGAATTAAAATTGAATTGAAATTTAAATCTAAATCAAAAATCTAAGTTATTATTACATGGTTGCTACAACAACCTCTTAATGCTTTGGCTCGTGACAGTGACAGTGACGCCTGGTTTAGCTCACGATACATCCAAAGTAGGCTAAGTTACCGTATGCATCTCTAGCTTATTCTTTTAATGTAAATGAATGATTATCTTTTGGAGCAAAACATTCTTTACAACTATATGAGCTCACGGTAAGACTAACTCCTAGACCTTTACAACAGCAGGTGTAAAAACACTACCGCCTTTGTCCAAAAGGGCCGCTTGAATCAACACAAACTGAAAGTTACATACAGCCACTTTAAATAAACACAAAACTGACAACTACCATCAACAGTCATTCCCCTTAGGACCTAAGCTAATGTTAGCAATTAATTGCAACTAAACAAAGAAATGGCGATTATGTAAAAAGAAATGCAATTTGACAATTATGTCATAATTGTTACAAGCCTAAGGACAAGACATCTTTGCTGTTATGCTCATACCTGGCTTGTAGATAGCTTGTAGTGTAAGGCTTTGGCGTAGGCAGTGTCTGTGTAGATATCAGGTATGGAGAGTTTTTCTTCAACCGCCACCATCTTAAGGCCTAGGAGATGTCGGTCTATGGCCTGGCCAGTAATTGCCTGTAGGGATGCAGAGAATTCATTTATTGGTAATGTTTCTTTACCAGATGTTCACTTCTAAAAGATGAGGCTCACATTATTCTGGATTTTTCTTAGTAGAAAAAACAGTAGGAAAGTGCATTAGCTCTGCATCGGTGTGTGTGGGATTGAGTAAAAAAAAGCTGTTTTTGGACACCAATGAAGCTGTATGGCACAGAGGGAGAAGATATATTAAGCTTTTACACAACACATACACAATACTTAGTAGTGCTGGGACAATACGCTTTTGTCCTGATTTGACACGATTCTTTTATATGGGTGACGATTTGATTTGCATTTTTCTTTTATTGCGATTTGACAGTACTGAGTACTGCGAATTGTTTTACAATGTTCTGTACATATACTATCATCCAACTGTACATTCGTTGGTGTTCATACTGTAAATATCATACCAATACATTTTTCAATCCCTACAGTCTATATTTCACTGATACTGTATTTCTTGCACTTATATATATATATATATATATATATATATATATATATATATATATATATATATATATATATATATATATATATATATATACACTACCGTTCAAAAGTTTGGGGTCACCCAAACAATTTTTGTGTTTTCCTGAAAAGTCACACTTATTCACCACCATACGTTGTGAAATGAATAGAAAATAGAGTCAAGACATTGACAAGGTTAGAAATAATGATTTGTATTTGAAATAAGATTTTTTTTACATCAAACTTTGCTTTCGTCAAAGAATCCTCCATTTGCAGCAATTCCAGCATTGCAGACCTTTGGCATTCTAGCTGTTAATTTGTTGAGGTAATCTGGAGAAATTGCACCCCACGCTTCCAGAAGCAGCTCCCACAAGTTGGATTGGTTGGATGGGCACTTCTTGGTACCATACGGTCAAGCTGCTCCCACAACAGCTCAATGGGGTTCAGATCTGGTGACTGCGCTGGCCACTCCATTACCGATAGAATACCAGCTGCCTGCTTCTGCTCTAAATAGTTCTTGCACAATTTGGAGGTGTGTTTAGGGTCATTGTCCTGTTGTAGGATGAAATTGGCTCCAATCAAGCGCTGTCCACTGGGTATGGCATGGCGTTGCAAAATGGAGTGATAGCCTTCCTTATTCAGAATCCCTTTTACCCTGTACAAATCTCCCACCTTACCAGCACCAAAGCAACCCCAGACCATCATATTACCTCCACCATGCTTAACAGATGGCGTCAGGCATTCTTCCAGCATCTTTTCATTTGTTCTGCGTCTCACAAACGTTCTTCTTTGTGATCCAAACACCTCAAACTTGGATTCATCCGTCCACAACACTTTTTTCCAGTCTTCCTCTGTCCAATGTCTGTGTTCTTTTGCCCATTTTAATCTTTTTCTTTTATTGGCCAGTCTCAGATATGGCTTTTTCTTTGCCACTCTGCCCTGAAGCCCAGAATCCCGCAGCCGCCTCTTCACTGTACATGTTGACACTGGTGTTTTGCGGGTACTATTTAATGAAGATGCCAGTTGGGGACCTGTGGGGCGTCTGTTTCTCAAACTAGAGACTCTAATGTACTTATCTTCTTGCTCAGTTGTGCAACGTGGCCTCCCACTTCTTTTTCTACTCTGGTTAGAGCCTGTTTGTGCTGTCCTCTGAAGGGAGTAGTACACACCGTTGTAGGAAATCTTCAATTTCTTAGCAATGTCTCGCATGGAATAGCCTTCATTTCTAAGGACAAGAATAGACTGTCGAGTTTCAGATGAAAGTTCTCTTTTTCTGGCCATTTTGAGCGTTTAATTGACCCCACAAATGTGATGCTCCAGAAACTCAATCTGCTCAAAGGAAGGTCCGTTTTGTAGCTTCTGTAACGACCTAAACTGTTCAGATGTGTGAACATGATTGCACAAGGGTTTTCTAATCATCAATTAGCCTTCTGAGCCAATGAGCAAACACATTGTACCATTAGAACACTGGAGTGATAGTTGCTGGAAATGGGCCTCTATACACCTATGTACATATTGCACCAAAAACCAGACATTTGCAGCTAGAATAGTCATTTACCACATTAGCAATGTATAGAGTGTATTTCTTCAAAGTTAAGACTAGTTTAAAGTTATCTTCATTGAAAAGTACAGTGCTTTTCCTTAAAAAATAAGGACATTTCAATGTGACCCCAAACTTTTGAACGGTAGTGTATATCCATATATTCTTGCATTTCTGGTTAAATGCTAACTGCATTTCATTAGCTCTATACTTGTACTCTGCTTAATGACGACAAAATTGAATCTGAATCAAAAATTTCTAGAGACAACATATCATGAGACATTTCTAAAAAACAATTGCTTTCATAAATAAATGATCAGTCAGTCTGACATTTATTTGCTTGGTAAAGAAGAACATACATGGGTTTTCTGCTTTTGGTTGGTAAAGTATGATGTAGTCCCCGTTATTGTTGGTTTGGCTCTGCACATGGGACTTATTGACAAAATAGAAAAATATAGAATACCACTGCACTTGTCCTTAACACATTCAAGATATAATTTTCTGCCGCTAGGAGTCCCTCAATCAAAACAATGGATGTAAACAGACTTTTAATGAAGTTGTGTAGTGGCATTTTGGGAGTTGTAGTTTACCACATTTGCCAATTAAAATATATCTGTTCAAGGATAGGTGTATCCATTACGGTTTTATCCATGTTTAGAAACGTTTACTCATGTCATTCTGTTAAAATAGCTGCAGTGTCCCCCACAAAATAACGTTTTCATGATTTGATTTGTATTGGTAGCTTACGTGAGCTAGCTAGCTAGTCAGAGGCAATTTCTTTAAGACTGCAAGGTAAGCTTGGCTTCCCCTAAAATGTCATAAAACAAATGGTCAAATATGTACTTCTGTCTTAACATTTGATTGACTACAAATGCTAGAACACGTTCATCTCAAAGACAAGTTCGTTCAAAATCAGCTACATATACTCGATTTTCTCCTTATACATTCCACAGTGCATTTTTGTTTTTGAAGCCTGGTGTCCATGGACTTCAATGGGGCTGCTTTGAATGTTTTTTTTTTCAGTGCATGAAAGAGATAAATGCTGCAATTATGTCCTGCCCACGGATGCTCAGCTTCTCTGGAGGTGAATGGAGGAGTGGGCTTCTGGGTGATGCTTCTGCGTGATGATTGGAGGGTCTGTTGAAAGGCTGCATCTCCTTTTGATTGACAGCGATTCGAACTCGGTCCCATCGCGGATTTTGCAAGTGCAGTTGAAAGACAAACCGCTGTAACCTATTTCTTGGTATTTGCTTGGAGAAATTGCCAGCCAATTGTCATCATACATTTCATACAATTATACCACATTCCAAGTTATGGCAATCACTTGGATTCAGGGAGACTGAGGTCTGAACTTCAAGTCCTGTATTCAGATCATGACTTGCAGGGTAACAGGGGAAAGCTGTGTTACTTGGTGTTCCTTAAAGACATGGAGTTGAACAGTGCAATGCCTCAGCTTTACAAACTGCTCTCATTAGTTGCAACAATTGGAGCTATATCTGCAGGTATAGTAAGGAGCTGCTCCTGTTCAAAGCAGCTCAAGTCCTACGCCTGTAACACAATGGGCCAAGGCCGTTAAAGCAGCCTAGCTCTGCTGGCCATTGAGAGAACACTTGTCAAGTCAATGGAAAAGACGCCAGTTGGTACAACAGGTTCACAGAGCATTTTCTTGAAAAGGAACGTGGGGCAGAATTTACGTATAAATAAATGGATAATTCTTATGACGCAGGCCGATAATGTGGTTCCCCTCTTTGAAAGACCAGCAGCCGTTGAGACTGCCGGGTGTTGCTTTCAGACTCTCCCCACCTTTACCCTTTTGTTCACAGGACAGTCACCATTTGTGGGTCAAACCTAACTGTAAAGAAGACCGCTAAACGCTAGAGGTGGGAGAATTTAAGCACAACACCGCCAGCCAGACTCGGAGGCCTGAGGGGATATGGTCTGTTTCCCCGACAGAACATAAAACTTTCTGTTACTGCTGTTAGCATTGTTACCACCCAGAGCTGGAGTTTGTGCTGGCTGGGTTTGGATTGCTGTAAGTTAATGATAGTGTTTGGCTGCTGGCTAACTGTGGATGTGTTGTGTCCCCGGGGCTGTGAACTGCTTTAATCCCAACTGAAGTCCCTTAGCGTTGGGTACTGAGACCGAAAAAACAGGGTTGGATAGCTGGCTAAATTAGCATTTGTCTTCTATCTATAAAGCTAGCAACGTTAGCTGGCGAACGCAATAGTGGGTTAGCCCAAAGCTGTTTAACGTTAACTTTACCTTGATCAAAACAATTATACTACTATATACTATATATATTAACACTTTTATTCCGATACATTGTTATGTGCTGCATTGTTACTCGTTGCTTTTGTGAATTTCTCATTCTACGCAGACTGTAGATCACAGTGTGTGTGGTTACGGCTATGTTAGTTACGTACAATAATTACGTAAGTTATGTAAGAAATCCCCGCGATCACCTCGCGTTTCTTTTCATTACAGCGGTCGCCTGTTCAGAAGTCAGAGACGATGTACGTTTGTACTCTGTCTATTTAGCTATTGTTGCAGCACATTGAGTTCTGAATGTTAACCGTTTTACCCTGTGATGTGAAGCTGCTAGTTTATCTGTATTTTGCTAGCTTGCTAACTTTCCATCATACCATTCCAGTTACCATTCCATTTTCCCATAAAAAACGTATCACACAGTAGCTAGTATATTAGTAGCTACTGTGTGATACATTTTTTGAGGCTTTAATTGTTGCTGTGCTAGAGAGGATGTGACATTAATGTACTTTTTTATTTTTCAGAAACTTACTACCAAGTAAAACGTTGAACTCCAACGATATGGTAGTCAATATCTGAATGCTTTCTTTAATAACTACATAACACAATACTTGTACTTTTAGTACATTTTAAAATATACTACTTACAATACAAAAAATACTAAAAATGTTGAATACTTTAGTACTTCCACTTCTTCTACTTAAGTCACTTTTTTGAGTGACTTAAGTAGGTGTAGTGGGTCTTTAGTACTTTATGCATGTCTGGCTAACTCTAATGTTACTTGTCAACGTAGCACGTTAAAGGTGCCCTGCTACATGTATTTCATGACTTTGTGGTAATGTCTGAAGTTCTACCATGGACTCTGTATCTTGTTTACCTTGTTTCAAGCCATTCTAGCATGGTATAGCCTGCAGGAAGACTGAGCTCCATTTGTTCCAGTTCTCATTGATATTCAAAGAGCTAAGCTGATTGACTCTGATTGGCTAACAGCTAGCCAATGAGAGCCTGGCTATCAGAATCCTTTACCTAGTGCAAGTGGGCGAGCTGCTGAATAGTAATAAGCTCAGGCACCATGACGTCAGACTGACCAGTTGATGTAATTGGTCTGATTTCTCCTCTTATTTCTTTCCAGTGGCCAGAGCTGACAGAGGAGGTAGCAGCTCATTTTTACATTCACCACATAACACAAACACATTTGGACCTAACATATTTAAAAAATGCAAGTAAAAACGGTTTTGTGTAGCAGGGTACCTTTAAGATTGATCAAAGGATATTTAAATAAGTATCAAAAATGAAGATGTCTGCTGTATTCCTGTGTAAGTGGCATGTAATCAATGACAAAATGATGCTGTGTGTCAGAAAGCAAGCTGTATTACAGTTACTGAGTATTATTGTTTCTGTGACATTGTATGATTTACGATCATTATGAACTATCATCTGGGTATCGTGTTTGGTTGTGACGGAAGTTAAGAGCAACAAGAGGGGTCAAAGGTTTTATGACACCACTGACGGGTGACTTAATAAAACGTCCCGTCATTAAAATAAAATAAACCGATTTCTCTGGGTCTGAACGTTGTTGGAAACATTTAGGATAGTGCAAGTACACAACTCAACAAATATATATATATAAAAAACATAAGTATAGTCGTTACACATTTCAATGCAGAGATGTTACATGTTGTACCTTTAACTCCCATTGCTGTGAATACTCACCATGTTAGTATATGACCTGTGTGCATTTACAGCTTTCTCCAATAGATCAACCTTCTCAGTGTTCTGTGATAAAACAGAAAGAAGACAGGAACGTTATAGCACATCTTATAATAGGTTATTGTTTCACAGTGTTTAAATATATTTGAAAACCTTTGTTTAACACTGAAAGCCCTCAACATTATAATAAATAAATCCAAAAGAACACCATCACTTAGTCTCCTAATCAAGCATTATCTTTTTCTAGTGATGTTTCTAGTAGGGATGAGCATCTCTTACACAACAGATTTATATGCAACCAACACAATGCTATGCCATTCAGCGCGAGATAGTTCTTCCTTCCATGCACACTTTTTGATCGTTGCACTCGCATCATGCACTGTCTGTGCACCGCTGCAATCTTCCCATCACTAGTTTCCAGTGATGTTTCTGTTGTATGGACAAAGGCTCAGTGAGTCATGTGCTGCTTCATGAAACAGCTGTGAGTGGGGCTACAACTAAGGATTATTTTCTTTTTCGATTAATCTATTGATTTTTATTGATTGAAAAAATAAAAATAAACTAGAACTACAAGCAGTTACGACGGGGTCCAAGCCTCATTGCGGCAGTCATCCTGATGCGAGTCGGCATTGGCAAACGGGAAGGTTGTGAAAGCGGAACCCAAAGCTTAACGTGGGGAGGCAAACGTCAGGAAATATCGAAAGGTGTGGGCCGCAAGGCCGTTGCAAATATCCCAGAGCCCTAAAGGATTTTTGACAACCTTTGGTCAGTCTGGTTTCATTTTCTATAAAAGCTTGTAAAGCATCAACTCTGTTGTCCAAAGTCACTCTATGAACATCATTTCTTATCAGGAAAAACTGGGCTATTAGAATATTTGTGCTGCACTGAGGTCACTTGAATGTTAAAAAGGTTGTAGGACCATAAAGACAAATGAATAAATAAAACGGAACATGAATCTCACAGATATAAGTTATCACACACTCACACACACAGCAATGCCACACAAGCATTTGTGTTGTTTAAAACAGTTATATATATATATATTTATTTTTATATATATATATATATATATATATATATATATATATATATATATATATATATATATATATATATATATATATATATATATATATATATATATAAAAATACAAATTATTTACATTTCTAACATCCAGTGTATCAATCTTGCAACAGTATAGCTTAATTGCACAATGACCCCAAAAAACTCTGGGCTTCTAGGCTGGATACAAAACCTTCTGTAAGGGATTGGAAGACAACAAAGACATCAGCAGAACGGGGCCACTGTTAGCTCCAAAAGACAGTATGTTTCTACTAGTTAAATTATTAAGTTACAAAGTTATGAATCAGAAGTGCCATTTGGCGTCATATACGACGCACTTGACCTCAGAAGGGATAAAATGGCCCAAAATTGTCTACGTTGATTATAGCGCCCCTACCAAATTACCAAATTTGATACAGAGCATCCGAGCGGCATGCCAAACAATCAACACTGGTGTGGTGTTGATAGCATTTACTGTGGCAGACATATTGCAATAGAAAATTTCCAATTTAAATGTATTGAGTTTTTCGACAAAACCAACAAACAATTATAGCGCCCCCTAATAGCCAATCTTCACCAAATTTGGTATAATGCATCGTGGAGAGATAGGAAACACTGTTTCTAAGTCTTTCGCTGATAACATTTAATTTGGCCGAGATATGATATGCGTTTGGTAGCTTGCTAGAGTAAATTTGTTTGGTCGTCAAATCCGCAAACTTTAATATAGCAAAATTATGTGAATAACTTTTTGTCTCAGCTATCTGGAGATGCTAAATACCACGTTTAATGCGGATCTGTCGCACGGCCTAGGACTAGTTCGTAAAAGTTGGTTTCAAGCTTAGTGCGATATTACGAAAAAGACTGAGCAGAAATGGGCGTGGCCTATATCAAGTGACTCGGCTTGATTCAATGAACACGTCAATCTAAAGAGTTCTAATGTGTGATGTATATTGTGCGAGTTATAGGCAAAAAAACGGTTTGAAGTCATTGTGGTGCCACCTAGTGGTCCACGTGTGTAATATTTTGTACCTCTAGTCAACTACCCGTTGTACATCTACCCTGTTAATTTCAGGTAATTTGTGGTTAATCCAAATGTGGGTCCCATAGGCCACGCCCACTTTCTCCGACCAATACTCCACTGTAAAGGGCGCATCAGCAGTGGACCTATATGGTACTCATCAAATTTTGTAAAAATCAGATGAGATATTAACTTTTTGTATCTGTAGCGCCCAATCTCTGTAGTGGCCAATCTTTGTGAAATTTGTTTTAGAGCCTCAGAGGGTCATACCAAGGAAGAATCTAAAGTTTTGCTTCGACAGCATTTCTTTTGGACAAGATATGGCAAAGTTGGTGTTTTCGTAGTTAGCTACACAAATTTGTTTGTGCGTAAAATGCGCAATTTTTATTTTATAAATATTCTTTTAACAACGTTTTGTGAGGTCAGTCTGGAGATGCTATGTAGCAAGTTTCATGCAGTTCAACTGCACGGTCTAGGAGGAGTTTGAAAAAGTTGGTTTTCGATAAATCGCAATTTTTCAGTTATAGGGTCAAACGCTTTTTTTCTGCTATAGTACCACCTACTGGTGGAAGTGGGTCAATTGTTGCGTCTGAGGTCTTCGATGAGTTTTGGACCAGTCTTGAAAATGGCACACCGCCACCATGTATGGTTTAAGCTGCAGCGTGAGTTTTAAGTGGAGAAGGATAATACTATGGAGGAAATTAATCCTCAGAAAAACAACAGGGTTCCACAGCTCTGCAGTTTGAACCGCGTAGCTTTGCTTCCACAGTTTCCAGCCCCCTCGGGCTTGGACACCTAAAAATATATAACTCAAACCAATTATCAAAATAGTTGCTAACCGATTGGCCCTAGCTTTTATTTCTCAGTGAACTGACCGTTATGCCACTAACTAACTCATATCATAAACCAAACGGTTGTTGTAAATAGGAATACATCCCATTCATTCTTGTCAGACCTGCTTGCTGGGGTCATCAAAGGCTCTGACAAAGGCAGCGGAGGCACTCGAGGCAGATCGGATTGTATCTGTGCGGCCCAGTCTGAACATACGCAGGGAGGCACTTTCATATGTGGAACAGCAGCGCTGGTACATCCTGTCGAAACAAAGAGGACAGACAGTGTAAGAAAACTGTCTGGCGGTGGTAAAGTAAAGATACTATATTGTCACATACATGTAATGAAAGTCATTCTGTGCATTTAACCCATGCCTCAAGGGAGCAGTGGGCAGCCATTTACAGCACCAAGATCTGAGACATACAACTATGGGGCATACAATACTAAGGCAATAAAACAATATGTATTCATATATTTATAAGTGTTTTAGTGTTATAATGTGGCCCAGTGTATCCTTAAGCTCAACTGTATCTGTGGATTTCTACCTTATAGGCCAGTATGCCTATAGGTAAGATCTGAGCCAGTGCCATGACCAAGGGCACTGACTGGAGAACATAGTACATTGTGCTGCCTGCACAATCTGCCCTGCGCACGCGCAAGATGTCAATTAAACGCGTTAACGGCGTAAATGTAAACTCATTTTAACAGTGTGAAGTTTTTTTTTTTTTTTTTTTTAAATCACAAGATTAACGTTTTTTTCACATGCCATTGCAACAACTAGTAACGTTAGAAAAACTACAACACCACACTGGATCTTTCTAGACTGGAAACAAAACAGGCACGCTGCACACACAGCGTTTTCACCCTTTTATTAATGGACAGTGTTCCATTGTGTGAGAGATTATTTGCTCCAAGTGAGAATGTTAGTGTGAAATTGAACACTACAGTAGGTTATATGCCAATGTTGTTTTCATAAAAAACATTTGCACAAAGCAAGCTGGTCCACTTTTCATGTTGAAAAAAAATAATGGGACAAAAAGAAATCAAGGGACATTTAGAATAGATAAAAATGTGTGATTAATTGCAAGTTAACTAAAATATTAATGCAATTAAATATTTGAATCGTTTGGCAGCTGTTACGCCAGTTCTACTTGTGCTCATTTAAAATACAATCAATCAATATTTGTCTTTATTATTACTATTCTTAACACTTGTATTGTCTTCACTTTTGGGATTGTTTAGGGAATGCAATCAGTCTACTAGAACACAAATAAAAATGGAAGTGCGATTTCATTTGTCATGTTAAAAATGTGATATCTTGGAAAAAACATAAGTGGTCATATCCAGAATCATTTTCTGAATTGAGTCAGGAATACATGTTTCTAATAGAAAATAAAGGTAAGGCCATTCATTTTCCGGTAGACAAAATGTATACTTGTACCATTTTTCTTCTTGTAAAAATTTGAAATGGGTCAATTTGACCCGTTTACCATAAAAAGGTTAATTTAGCTGTAACCTGTTTTTCCCATTGTTTAGTTTGAGCAACGTTATTTTAGACTGAATCAAGCGGTTTGCTAGTACTGCATCCTGCGTTACGACTTTGTTCTCAGTATGTTAATCCTGTGCTGCGTTACAAACTCTGCGTCTCTCACACACACACACACACACACACACACACACACACACACACACACACACACACACACACACACACACACACACACACACACACACACACACACACACACACACACACACACACACACACACACACACACACACACACACACACACACACACACACACACACACACACCTAGTTAGCCTTGGTTTAGAATGTAGAGTAAATGGTCTGCATACACCACTTTCTAAACCAAGGCTAACTAGAACGCTGCATTTAACAAACTTTTATCACAGAGTTACAGTAAGCTGCAACAGAGATTCTTTTATCAGTTCACTGAGATGAAATGGATTCACCCAGTTTTCAGGTAATTATAATTAGGGATGCGTGATATATCGGCAATCATCATGTTATACATAGGAATCGGTCCAATGGGCAATGCATGGGGCAGCTGTGGCTCAGTGGTGGAGTGGTTGCCTGCCAATCAGAAGGTTGGTGGGTCAATCCCTGGCCCTGCAGTCCCATGTCAAAGTGTCCTTGGGCACTGAACTCCGAGTTGCCCCTGATGCAGCCGGAGTGTAAATGTGTGTGAATGTTTAGCTGATGAGCAGGTGGCACCTTGTTCGGCAGCCTTGGCCACAGTGTATGTGAATGATGATTGGTTCCTGTACTGTGCTTTGAGTAGTTGTTAAGACTAGAAAAGCGCTCTATGAATACAGCCCATTTAGAAAGCTTTTCAGTCTCTCACCTGTAGTAAGCCAGTTGTAGCGCCATCTGTATGAAAGCATCTGGGCTCATCTTGTAGGCCTTTGGAACATTTTTCCCAAAGTGGCTAAATACTGTGACCATCATATCCAAGTCCTGAGCCAGTCTGTGGTGGCATAAATGGTGGAATAAATGTCAGAACAATGTATCTCTATGTCAAATGACATGATGTAAACATTTATAGACAGCCTACACAATACTGTTCACGGAGTGTCGTTAAATTTAAAACTCTATCCTCACATGTTCATGGCGTGCTTGGCCTCCTCAATGTCCTTCTTAATCTCGGGCGTGATGTTAAAGTGCAGTTTCTGGGGCATGGGCAAAGGCACCATGGGAGTCTGCACCATCTCTGGCTTCCTCCTGTTCCCACAAACAAGAAGGAAAGGAAACAACACATGAGATGAAAGAAGAACACACGTTAAAAATCAAAGAGATACTGAAAGGGTAATTCTGTTTTGTTTTTTTTTCCAACCTGGACTGTATTTTCCTAGGTTTGTGTGTGTGAGTGACTGACTGATATGAATATGATGTCAATATTTGACATTGGTCCAGTATTAAGCGTGAATGCTGTAACCGGGCAGCAATGTAACCCTATGGAGCAAATGTTCAGCGTCAATTTGGTCCACTAAAAGTGCTTTATTTTGAAATCATAAAAATAAAATGGATAGAAAGGCCATTTCCATTCAAATCTACGGAGCAGAATTGTCAAGGCAGCAGACATTTGTATGTGTGCCATTGCCATGGTAACGTATAATTTTCCGATAATAAGCCGACTTCCAGCAAGTTGCGGAGCTGTGACTGTACAATAATTGTCGGTAAAATGAGCAGAGGAGAAGTAACGTTACGAGGCAGAGAGACAGACCCTAAATGAGTCAACTTAACTTCATGCTTCATCCACACAAAGGACATTGCCAGTGCCACGAGTGACGGCTTTCTTCGGCTCGTTTTCTGTGAACGAAGTGGCGAGGGGGTAACATTCAGGCAGTGTTAGCAAGCTAACTTTAGCCAACTAACTTCGGCTGACTGGCATCGTGCTTTCATGATGCATCACTAACAGAAAATGAGCTGAAGAGTTCCCTGACCCACTGCCGCAGGGTCTAACTGTCCCCACTCCACACTCCCTGCAACTCCGAGAACATCTCCCGAGCTGCGCTGGGCGAATCTCCTCCCAGCAAGTTGCGACACACTTTACGGCTCCACAGACGCGTATTGTCGCTATGACAACTATCGCCATTTTGTTGTGTACCAATCAAATGACCACGGGAAACAGTTCAATGGCCTTTCTATCCATTTTATTTCTATGTTTGCCACTGACAGGCTCAGATTAAAATTCTACGTGTCCGACAACATTATGGAAATAATCCCTTCAGAGAAAACCTCTTTGAGACCTTTTAGTTTAAACAGAAACAGCTCTGAGGTCGATAGCGCTAAACCCACCAGACTCCATTTAAAAAGCAATACTATTAGTATGCATAGAGCCAACATATTTTCACATGTAAATCTGTAAACTAGGTTTATTTCAACCAAAACTAGAGTTGGTTTGGTTTAAAAAAGGAAAATATGACCAAAACAGCTTTTCAAAGTTTTAATTTGTTTCTGTCGCCTTTGAATGAAGTGTATTTTTTACGATGCTAAAATTACTGTTTAACTACATAAAGTCTGGTGGGTTTAGCAATCGCGATTTTGTGAATGTTTTTGTGTTTAACAGAAAGGTAGACGTCCTTAGAAATCCTTTCCATAATGTTGTCAGACATTTAGAATAATAATCCATTTGACATTGCCAGTGGCAAAACAAGCACTTTTGTGAAGGTAAATACAAGCTGGACAATTGCCCCATTAACTTACATTGTAGCGTGCAACTCTGCTCTGCCGACTGCAGCGGTCCCGCTAAATACTGGACCAATGTCAAAGATTGTTGTTCCCATCAGTCACTTAGACACAAAAAGATAGGAAAACAGGCTTCAGGTCGAGAGAAAAAGAAAAAAGGTAGTTACCCTTTAATGAAACCGTGGATTTCTAATTGTGATTTTCTGTCTGTGATTAAACCTGTCCATGCCAGTGGCAGAAAGTCTCTGTGTACTCTATGTCTTGTTGCTGAACTTTCAAAGATGTTCCAACAACTAGACATTCAAATAGACACCTACAGAGTCCAAATGATCTTTCACCTACTTACGTGTATTCTACAGCATGGTCGATCAAGGCCACTATGGGGGGGCCCTCAGCTGGGGCATGCTCATAGTTCGCACCACATACCCCATCTTCTCCAATAATAAACTGAAAGAGAGATCAGAAATGTTCTTAAAGCATAAAGCAAGAATTTGCAGGACATCCAGCGTGAGAAATTTGTAGACAATGTCAAATTATTACATAAGCAATTTTACATTACCAGAGCTACTGTATTTTAAAAATATAGTGTGTATTTTTTGTCTCTCCCAGGAGGAATTCTGAATAATGACAACAAAACTGTTGGCGTATCCACATGATACATGCCGTATGTGTTCACGCACCACCCCCGCCCTTCCTCCACGCAATTGCTAGTAGCCAAGGAACATACAGAAGATTAAAGAAAAGATGATGGACTCTTGAGATGATAAGATAATCTTCACTCTAGCTTCTGCGCGATAAAGTGTGGAGAATTGTGTGGAGCTGATAGTCTTTAGGCTATAGGCTTTAAAGCAACTCATTTTGCAAAGGCTTGAATGTGACGGCCGTTCATTAATATCAAAATTTTACGCATTAAAGCTTTAAGCCCTTCTGAGCCAGTGTAAGGGGGCTTTTACACCTCTAGTTTGGTAGACTTGGTGCGATTCAGGAGTGAAATTGCGACATTGTTGCAGCTTTTATGCTGCACGTTGTCAAACACAAAGAACATTTTAAACGTTCACACAGTCAGAGCAGTCGCAGAATATCGGAGTGAAACATGCAGACACTTCTGTTTTCAGAAAATAATGAGGCAACATCTTGGGATTTCTGGTTTTCCTTTGGTGTTTCTAATATTTTAGAAGGCAGAAAGGGCGGCCGGATGAGAGAGCAAGATGATGTGTTGTCACACAGACGACGGGCGCCGTATGGTCATAATAATTTATGGATCTGAAAGTTATAAATCTTTGAATTATATACAAGTCTTCTAATTACGTGCCAGTCGACTAATCAAATAGAATAGTCTTTATAGTCGATTAAAGTAATTTTTCAAATCAGTGTTGCCAACAGGGACGTTGTAGAGCACCCTCTGGTGGACAAACTATGCAACTCACAACATGGTTGAACATCCGTTTTTATTTATTTTTTAAATATTCATTTATCAAAATCATTATTTGTTATTAGAAATTATTCTGATGAATGAAAATTTAAAAAAATATATATTCATTTTATTAATGTTAATACCCATACATTGGAAAATGCCTAATATCGATAATATCGGCTCGCCGACATAGCAATATCTTTGGTTTCTGAACTATATCTTTAGGTTCTGAACGGACAATACAAAACCTTGGACTTTGAGAAACTTGGATGGACATTTTTAACATTTACAGACATTTTATAGACCACATGATTAATATGCAGATTTATTGATAATGAAATTAATCGTAAATTGCAGCCCTACTGGTAATCTTGCTTTAATGTATCAGTTTATATCAAGCCTATCTATTGGATAAGCTCTCAATTTATTTTTTTTATTTTTTTAATTTATTATTTAAAAAGGTATTAAAATAAACAAAATGCCAAAACAAGTTAGACAGAAAGGAACACACTTTAAGGCAGAACCAATGCAAACATGGCACCTGAGCCTGTTCAGAGAAGGTAGAATTTGTTAAATGCAAATATTTGGATGCAAACTGCCATTATTGCAACTACAATTAGTTAAACTATAATTTATAACTTTAAATAAGTTTTAGGGCTGCACGATATGAGGAAAATATGCAATAACGATGTTGAATATCACAATAATAGTGTTAAAATCTTGTCTTGTTCTCTTGTGAAACCAATCTTGTGTCTCATCTTGTGAGCTGAGTGTCTCATCACACATCTACCACTTATTCTGTTAAAAACAACCCCATTGCTTGTTGAATTTGAAACAAATTTAAGGAAATCATTTAACAAATTAATCATTGAATTGAATTTATTATTAGTCCTTTATTTAACCAGGAAGTCCCATATAAAAGGCCCAACTAAAACAAGAATGATTGTTACGTAGGATCCACGCAGAGGTTTTGCTGTAGCCTACGTAAGGGGCCTGAAGTTTATACTTGCATTTATACGTGCATTTGTGTGTGCATCGACCCGGCGTGTGTGTGGGTGGAGTGTGTGGTAGAGCATGGGAGAAGTGAGAGAGTGACGGCGATTAGCTTCGGAGCGAGTAGTGGCTCTACAGTCATAGTGAGAGAAACAAAGTGTCACCCCTGCGCTTTAGTTAACCCTCTCCTGGATTTTATGTTGTTTATGTAGAAGGAGAACCAGGGAATGAGTCGGGGGGAAAATGCAACGCTGCCAAGACACAACATGCGTTGCCATGACATGTTACATTTGTAGTCAGGACACGGCATAGGGTGCGGCATAGGTCTCTGTCTCCAGGTTCCTAGATAGAGATTTTAGGTAGAAGTAGAAACCATGCTTTAGTGGTCACCTGAAGTGTTTTGTCAAACCAGCGGTTGCCACTGTTCCACTGGCTGCCTCCTCCATGCAGCATCTGGACGGCAGCACAGCTGCGAAGCATCTCATCAGACACCTGAGGCATCGCTCCATCCAAACACAAAGTGAAGATGCTCCTTTGGATAGCCGACACTGACTCTCTGTTGGTCTTATCTGACACATCACACAACACACACACACAACAACATGATGTTCTTATGTAATCAGAATGTGACAGTTGAACTAATCTAGATATCCTGTTCTACATACTGTATTTATTTATTTATAATTTTCATATTGAGGTTGCATTCCTGTTACAACTTCATTTACCTGACAGCGAAATCTTACTGGTTACCTTGCCAATTCAGATTCTACTCACAAAATATCAATATTAAAATATTATTATTCATTGAACTATCTAGCATTATATCAGAGCTGAAAGCTCCACCTTATACTGTATGTATATTTATGGAAGGTTGTCAATACAGGCGTTAATAAAAGTCTGTTGGATGTCTTGGTTCAGGTGCCGAGATAATTTCTGGGGGTCGCCAGATGGTTGGGGAGAAACAAAATAAAATAACAGTCTAGAGACTAGAGTATGTCTATAGACTAGGGAATGGTTTTTACATGACTGTGTGAAGTTTTTTGTAAATTGCATGTGTTACATTCAGAGCTTCATTGGTAAAGCAGGAGGTCCTAGAACACAGGAAGGGGTCTGAAGGCGGGTCGGGACTCTCAAAGGATGAAGCAACACTGAATTAAAGGACAAACTGTTCTCCGATGGTTGGGACGCATGCGGCTGTAAGTTAAAAAACAAATACTAAAGCGCACAGTATCTCTCAGCCCAACAATCTCAGAGGTCCATTTGCAAATGACTGACTGAGTACTGCATTATCTATTGCAGAGCATGTTCACGACATTCCATAATGAAGTTACTGCTAGTAACTGTTCTGAATCCTTCTGCTCTGAATCCCTCTGTTGGCAATGACGATCACTCTCACTGGTGCCCCATTGCACAATGCTTTTCAGCTATGTCTAAGACTCAAATGTCCTTTAGCGTCAGTCAACATCAGTGGTCTGTTGGCTCACCCTTGCTGAGGTTGATGTAGGCCTTGCCCCAAGCATCGCGATGCTGGGTGGTGAGGATGCCGATAGGCTCTGCATTGGTCTGCAGCGAGGCGCTGCAGATCTTCTCCAGCTGAATAAAGAGCTGATCGGCTGTCAATGGAGTCCCATCACTGTTGTACACCTCCAACGCAAAGAACTGATTCCAAGTGGAAGAAGGAAGAAGAGAAAGCTCAGTCAGGCATCTCACTTTTAGTTGACAATTGTCAGTTTGCCAGAAAAACAATGGTAGAAAAGACAAAATAATATAGTTGGTTGCTGTCTGGTTAGTGTGCTCCCTGCAAGCCCATATCAGTATCCAAAGGTGGCAATGAATCGTTGGTCATATTTTTGGTCTCTTTGATAGGGCTGAACAAAATCTAACAACAACTGGTGCAATATACACATCGCTTAAGGCTGTGACATATCGCAATAGACACTCAGAGACTTTTTGTTAGTCAAAAGAAAATATCTGTAGAAAATTAAAGTTTAAAAACAAACTCATTCTTGTTTAGTGGTGCCTTTTATATTCAATTCAATGTTAAATTATTTCCTTTCACTAGTTTTAAATTCAACAAGCAGTTTGGTGTAATTTACCAGAATACTGAAAACTGCAGAAATACAGAACTGAGAACACTTTAATATACGTTTATTTATCACAAGAAATATCTTTATTGCAATATTCAACAACCTAATTGCATATTTTCCTCATATCGTGCAGGCTTATTCTTTAATCAAGGCTATCTGTAGTCCCATGGCCTCGATGTTAAAAAGGACTTTTAAAATACAAAAAAGTAAGACAACACAAGCAAAACAGAACTCAAAAACACAGCACAGAAGCAAAATAATAATTGTCATAATTATACTACTCAATATAGAATCTAGACTTCTGAACTACTGTAATCTGACTCCACTGGGCTTGTTGATACCAGTTGAAGCCAAGTAAGCCAAAGTTGAACTTGCTTTGTGATACAGGCAGCTGGTCCCAGAAGAGCCCAGACACACATATGGGACTTTTTCCAATGCTCCTCACCTGAAAGTTGTGTACCACAGTAATGTGTTTGGAGCTCTTGGCGTGGTTCACCACCGAGTCTCTCTTCAGACCAGGGATCCGGCAGGAGGACATCACTTCGTAGTACTGGTTCATACACAGGGACTTCCCTCCCAGATATTCAACTGGTAGTGTCTCACTGCAAGACATTAAAGCGCTGCCATTAAACACCAACTTAACCACATTTGCAACATTTTGCCATTTACTCAATGTCCCTGATGCGACTACCTGCACTGTGTATTGTAGGATTACATTGAGTGATGTGGTGCTGCTTCCATCTTTCCATCACAGTGAAGTGGTTAGTTACACTACTAAACACAGTCCAAAGATTATTATTCCAAATAATATTATCAATAAAATATATAGGGTATATTACACAGTTGGGTAAAAGACCTGTTTTAATTCAGGTTGATACATTTAGATTTTAGAACCTCAAAGTGAAAATCACCTGACTTAGCAATTGATTGTGAAGAATGCTAAAAAATGTTGAAACCCTTTAAGCCCTGCATCATCATACGTTAGCAACAGAGCTCTTGTAAATGATAATAATAATGTTTACTTTATTAATCCCACAAGGGGAAATTTCAATTTACACTCCGTTGTTATTACACACAGGTCTGAATTACACACACTAGTGGAGCTATCTTAGATGCACGCAAGTCAACGCTGTGGGTAACTGTGCCAAAGACAATAAACATTTCTTTATTGCTTTTTATTTATTTATTTATTTATTTTTGCACAGAGATACAAAATGACAGGGGCAGAAATAAACATGAAAAGATCCTGTGATATTGTAACAGTCCCACCCATCCTATTATCCTACTTAACACACATTCATATTCTCATATGGCTTAGGGAAGGCAGAAGGTGTAGACAAATATACATACTGTATGTATACACACCAACCTGTTGTTTACAAAATGTAAAAGGAGGTTGTCTGAACAGGACCAGAACATGCTTGAATTTACTATAGGCATTAACAGCCACCAGTAGCTGAAAGACAAAACTATAAATAGGGGAAAAAAAATTAGTGGGCTGCATAGGTCAATAAGGGGAATATTTGCACAGTACTCACTTGTCAATCATTGTCTTAAAATCCAAGACACCTGCGGTCAGTTTGGCAGCAAACCTAAAGAAAGCAGGATCTGTTAACTTCTATTCTTATGTTGGTAAAATGATGGAAAAACCGTTAGTGTCTAAAAGTTTACATCACAGTAAAAAACAGAACAAATCAAGGCACAGTGGAGCAGCGTGACTTGGAAAATACAGTACATGGTAGGTGGTAATCTGTAGCAAAACAATATTGAGACATATTGTAATAGAGTACAGATGTTTCTTTGTTATGTAAAGAGTAATGTAGAGAAGTGATAATTAAATTGGTGGGGCTAAATCATTCAGGTATATGCATCAACTGATCAGATCAACACACATTTTCTTCTAAAGGGGTTATCAAACAGTTGTAAAAGGGGTATACAAGGGCACTTGTGTCGACCCAGTTTTATACAGTCTTTAACTGTGACTCACATTTGATTAATGTTTTTTTTTTATAAAAATACAAAGTTAAGATATGAAACTTAAAGTCCTTCGAACAAAAACAAGATAAAAAAAAAAAATAGTGTCGCCAACAGGGACATTGTAGAGCGCCCTCTGGTGGACAAACTATGCAACGCCAACACTCGTAACAGTGTGTTACAGTTTTAATTTTATTTTTTAAATATTCCTCATTCATTCATCTTTTTTTTTTTTTATTAGCCATTATAAATGCCGATTTCGGCCCACCAATGTATCGGTCAGGCTCTACATGACTTCTTAAAAGTTGTCATAACATGCTCTGTTTGTGTGGTCACCTTATTTGTCCCTGCTTATCACTGAAGTTCATGCGGGGCAAGACCAACCCAGGACTTGAATGAACCACCACAGGCAACCGGTAATCGAGATAAGCAACCAGCACCCACCACTCTGACAACTACAAAGACACAGAGACAAACAGACACAAGTCAATAACAGATCTAGGGGTGGCACGGTTCACAAAACTCACGGTTCAGTTCGTATCACGGTTTTAGGGTCACAGTTTTTGAATTTGTACGGTTCTTGTTATTTTTCATTTTAATCCTTAACACTCCAGTAATATACTTCAGCATATGATACATAGCTTACTTGTTAAAATTGTTCATATTATGTAATCATGCACAAACTCAATTTGACTTGACTTTACTGGGACCATCTCTGAGGACCACTAGGTGAGATGTTGATACAGCAAGAAGGAAGACATTGATGATTTCAACAAGCTTTGCATTTATTTGGCAAAAAAAAAAAAAAGGAGAATGTGTATTATCATCTACACAAAGATTGAAATATTACAGAATATCAATTGAAATAACTGCCAACTTCAGTGTAGCTCTTACAAAAATGTTATACTTTAAAAGAAAAAGAGAGGAACTCTTAAAGCTCCATCTTTTGAATAAGTCAGAATACGACTTTTTTTTTTGTTTAAAAATGAAAAACTTCTCTAGGCTGAGTTTTCCTAGTAACCTTACCAAAAAGGCTCAGGATGCTGCAAATGTTGGTAGAATATGAAAATGGCTGGTGGTGAAGACAAAAAAATAATAATTTATTGAATTAATAATTGATTGAATTAATCAAATCTGAACATGCATGATCTTTCCATTGTTAGTTAGTTTCCTATCCTGGGCTGGCACACACATTCATACAGTTTGATAAAGGACTTATTGGACTTTAACTTATCATTGCACTTACAATAATGTAGCGGTTCTCAATTCAGGTCATCCTGAAAGTCTCATCTCCGTTTTTTTCCGCATCCATCGTGTGTGTGTGTTCGTGTGTGTGCGCGTCAGTCGCGGGGGGAAACTGCCGACAGGATTGAACCAGCAGCCACTTCAGCGACAGAGTAAAAATCTTTACAGCAGACATTGATGTTAAAATGTGTAGTTTGGCAGGAAGGTCTTTCGTGGTATGTTTTGTTGGTAACTTTTCCATACCTCTTTTTTCGGGCAAAAGGGAAACACACTGAGGTCACAAGCGGACCGAACGGTTTGGATGTTTTTTCATGAACCTTACCACCCCTAAACAGATCAGCATAGCAGCGGAATAATAACTTTTATTTAAAGGGAATAAGTCAAATGTTAGTGGGCTTGCAATGAAATTGTGCAAACAAGTTGCGCCAGGGAAGTAAGTTATAGGTTTCCCTTATATTTTTCCCTTTAATTCAGAGTGTCAGAGTCTCACCCAGTTCTCCGTGTTCTGTGCTCTCTTTTCCAGGCTCCTCTGAAGTCTCTCTCCAATGCCTCCTGGTTTCTGAAACTCATCCACCAGCTCTTGAGTTTGCTTCAGCTCATCCACCTCCAGGATGGGTTCCAGGGCACGGACGTAGCGCTCACAGGTTTGCTGCAGAGGAGGGACAGGCAGAGTGGGCAGTCCCTTCTGGTGGGTCAGGTATCTGCCAGAGACCCGAGCCGCTGATACGGGCTTCACCAAGTGACAGGGCTTCATTAAGCCACAGGGCTTCGCCATCGCCACCTTTATATGACAGACAAGAGAGTGTACATTAAATACATGTCTGTGGTGGCATTTGAAGTGAATTGTGACAAAAAACATGATTGGATGTCCCATCATTTTCTCCAGTTATATAAAAAAGGACAAACCTGAGACTATTTTTGGTCCCAAAAATTAACAATTACATGTTAGTGCTCATCTTGAAACCCTAATGTTTAGGAGTTTAAACCATGTCATGAATATTAGTGTAGTTCTGGACTTAAATCTCAAAACCCACATCAACAGGATTACGAATTAGCCTACTACCATCTCAAAAACATAGCAAGACTTAAAGGACTCATGTCTAGACAGGATTTAGCCTTTTTTGTTTTTAGCCTGACGTCCCTAAAGTACCACAATATTTCATTCAGAATGGTTTGACACATATTTGGCCTTTAACAAATATGGCCCCACCCCCTGTGATTAGGATATTGCATTAGTCGATATTGAAATTTCCATATAATTGCGATTAATTGTGCAGCTCTAGGTCACATGACAGTGCGACAGTACCAAATGATGTATCCTGGGATTCGTTTAAAACTTTTGCAGAGTAATAAATAAATAACTTTTTGACTATTTTGACTAATATGACCAAAAGAGACAACTATATTGTTAACTGCAATTACTTGCAATGATTTGTACAGCAAAATTTGGACTCTACTTCTATGATTTTTAAACAGTAATCGCTGCATCGCGGACATGGACTATGCTGCATCGATAATCAACTGGGCCATAATCGATTATTTCTGTTTACAATTTATTGTAGGCCTGACAATTTCTGTTTACATATTCTGTTATGTCTTGCACATTCAGGAAGTGCTATGTGCTCAGTGGTGTAGGTTTATTTATCCAATTTATTTAGTATTAAGGCACTGCAAAATGTTTTGTTTTTGATGCTTTAAAAGCTATAAATTACATATCCTATATGGATTTAATAGCAAAATGTATTTGATGCATCGTGATATCAAAGACATAATCGTAATTGAATAGAAAGATCGGTGAAGATTCACACCTCCATTTAAAAAGGTACCGTTTGTTTTTGCTTTGTTTTATGATTGTTGAATTTGAAGTTGTATTTGCTCTGTATGTGTCTGCTCATGTAAAGCATTTTAAACTGCCTTTTTGTATGAACTTTGCTATATGAATAAATTGCATTGCCAACTGTGAAAAACAAAACTAACTGACTTTCTTTCTAGTGTTATGCATTACAATTGAGAGACAGTATAATATTCTCAAATTCTGAGATGACAGTAACGGTAACTAGTAATCTATAATTAACTTGCCCAACACTGCAGATGAAGAATATAAACAATGTTTATATTCTTCACCTGCTAGCTAAATTGTTAAGTTAACTGGTGAACGAAAATCACCAGTTAACTTAACAATTTAGCTAGCAATTAAAGAATACCAACACTGTTTATATTCTTTACCTGTTAGCTAAATTGCACCTGTCTGTTGATTCAATATAATAGTGATTGATGAACATCCTCGCTCACTGTTGTATTTTAGGTGCATTATTTACATGCTGAAGTAGTCACACTGCATTAAGATAATGTAATTAACAGTAGGTTTATTGTTATTTTTGCTCTAATTCCTATGCATTGTATATGGTAGGTTTTACAACAGAATCGATTATCGAATCGTTCTAGAGAGAATTGCGATGATTTAAGAATACATTTTTTTACCCACCCCTAGTCAGAATATATTTATGCATGTCATTGACTTGAGTCTTGATTGTTTCTTCTATGACCTTGACTGAATTTAAGTAAATGGTTTACTGAAATTGTATAGTGTGTTTTGAATCTACATTCTTAGATTCTACAGTAAGCCTAACCTGAAACCTGAAAGGCCTTTTTTGTTTTGCTTAGCCAGAGTATTCCACCATAAGGGTTATTATATTGCCAGATTCCAGAAAATCTCACTTACAAATATATATTTCTACTGTTATGCTTCCTAGTGACATTAATGCAAAAATATGAAGAAAAAACTATTCCAGCTGTGTGTGCATGGTAAAAATTCTGAAGTGTAAAATAGTTCAGGCTACAGCACAAATATTTCCATCCATAGATAAAAAAAAAAGTAATCAAGTCTAAACTCTGAATTTCTTTTCAAAGTGCACCAGATTGATGCATTTAAACGTTAAAACAAGATTTTCTTACAGGGGAGCGTGCCCATGGACTGGCTTGTGCCCCATTGCAGGTCTAGGTCTAGTGACGCCCCTGGGGCAGTGTCCCCGTTTTAAGTTTACAAAGATAAAAACACGACCTGTTTTGGACATATTTACGCTTCTGAGCTGAAAATGTCCCCGGATTTTGTCTCAGAAATCTGGTCACCTTAACTCTGGTGTCTCTTCTTCCTAAATAATGGTGTCTTTTGAGCCGGACATATTTATGCATGAGACAATAATGATAACACTAATCAAATCATATAGGAACCGAACTGCTTTGCCAGACCTTTGTCCACTGCGCAATCAGTTCTCAGAATATGTATGAAACACATGTAGAGTGCAGTGTGTACTCATTTTCAATAAGTCAACAAAAGTACTAAGAAGTGATTGACACAGATAAAAACAAAACATTTCCAGAGGCTAAGCTAAAAGGTTTCCATATGTTCCCATCTAACCGTCAAATGTTCTATTTTAAAGAACCTGACGTTCAGGTACAAAATAAAAAAACAAACAAACACGAAATTAATTTTAAGCAAGACTCTTGCAGCATATGTCTCTGATATCTTATAAAAGTAACAAAGCTTAAAAACACATTAACGTCAGTAAAACTGAGGCTCAGTCAAGCTTGCCTTTTAGTGTCTTATATATTGAATCTTAGCTAACCCCCTAAATAAACCTATGACCCAGTTAGCTAGCTAACTGTTCACTAACAGTTACCGCTACTTCAGTTAATTACGAGCTAAGCTAGCAAACTTTGCTAACAGCTAGCAAACTCCTTAACCACCGAGCGTTAGTTAGCAAAGTGTTAACTGCTAAGTCACTACAATCATATATTAAATTAATAAAATAGTTATAAAAGCAAGTCAATTGTATTAATACGTGTCAATAACTTAACCTCTAGCTAGTTGACTTTTGGCCCAGCATAGTCAGGTGCTTACTTACCATAGTTCTGCTGCAAATGCCCCACATTCTGTATTCAAAGAAACGCCCACAGACTCAGGTCAGACAGTGCTCGAAGTCCAGCCTAAAACCTAAATTCTAGGTATTTTATTGGCGTTATACGGCAGACCCGTCGTTCGTTAGCCCCACTTAAGACCCACTGGAAGCACACTGACCTCACACAGGTTGTCAGCTGCAAACCACAATAAGGTCAGGGTGAGGTTCTCTTCATACAGGGTAGGGTAGAGAATTGTAGAGTTGTTGTAAATGTACGGAAGAGGATTAGGGCCATTTTGGAAAAATGCATTTGAGTTCTGAGTCAGTGAGAATTCTGACTTCATTAAACTACCAGTACTAAACAAGACTGAAGGGGGTTCATTCTGCATTTGAGTATTTATATTTCTGATACTTCCTGTAAATTTTTGCTGATAATACTTTTGTGCGTAAGAAAGTAAGTAAAATTTAGAATGCACGGCATTCATTTATGTATTTTTGGTAGGTTACACACATAGCCTTTATATATATATATATATATATATATATATATATATATATATATATATATATATATATATATATATATATATATATATATATATATATATATATATACTGCATATATACTATATTAATAATAATAATAATAATAATAATAATAATAATAATAATAATAATAATAATAATAATAATCTACAGTCTATAGATACTGTCGGTACAACAGAATCTGGGATGCCATTTATTTTTCGAACCATTGAGGGCAGTAATGAGTTATGGCGGTTTTTATTCTGCCTGAAACCCACGAAGGACACTGAATGTTAGCCTCACCATGGCGGAAACAGAACAACAGTCAGGTAACGTTAAAGCACAGTTGAATGCTGTTGCACAGCATTAGCCAGTTCTGTGTCGCTTTTGCTATCTTTTGGTAAACGCTAACAACGTTAGCGGGTTCACCACTAGCTACATTGCCACATGGGGCATTTAACCAATTAACTTTACGTGTGCTAGATAAGCCCAGAAGGCATAACTGTTATCACTGCTGTCTTCAGGCAAAGCCACCCATATGTCGTTAACGTCCCATTTTGAAGTTTCTATTTTGGGCTTGCCTCTGTTGTTATATACTTGTACAACTTGAAGTCGTGCTCTGTAATGTTCTGTGACAACCGTTGTCAAACTCTTAAAATACCTCAGTTGCTTGCTTCACTGTGGAAGGTGTTAGCTAGCACGTAGAGTCAACCGCAGGGGACAATTTGCAGTGTGACGTAAGAAACACATCCGTTTAGTCCTTTATCAATAAGTACAACGTCAGGACAAAAAATGCTTTTAAAAGTTGTAGAATTGAATTATTCTACGCTTTACAAGCGCTAACCAAACGTTGGCAAAGACTGATAGGACGAGAGGAGCCAAGTCTACTCCAGCAGTCTCAGTAAACAAACTGAAGCAGCATAACCAATATGTCATGTCAACTTCAGAAAATACTGGATTCTAAACTTCTTCTAGTGCAACTCAATAGCATCCTTTTATCAGAGCTGATCTGCCTGGTAAACATTCAAGTTGGAAAAAAAAATGGAACACATTGGGTGAATACTGAATTTACTTATCAAGAGAAAAGTTGCTAAAAACAAACTATCTGCTGCATAACTGAACTGGAATTATCTCTGAAGTCTGTCTCTTCCTAAACTATTTAGGATCCACCCCTGAGGATGAAACACCTCAAGTCCCAGACAGCGTCACCTTCATGGTACCCAAGAAAGAGATCAGCATGGTGCCTGATATGGGCAAGTGGAAGAGATCTCAAGTAGGTTGCTGCCTGTGGCTAACGCACTTTTTTTGTCTGACTTTCCAATAGTGTTGCACGATATTGACAAAATGTGATATTGCCATATTGATTAGAGATGGTCCAATACCATTTTTTTGCTTCCCGATTCACAATTCTGATACCTGAACTTGCTTATCGGCCGATACCAAGTACTGATCCAATACCAGTGTGTCATATATTTTATTATGTTTTAACAGCTGTATACTACTATCCCTGTATGGATATGATTTCTATCTTTGTTATTGGTCTGGCTCAGGTTGAACTCTCAAACAATGAATAATATATCAGCTTTTTAGGCAGTATTGGAGAACATCTGTAATATCAGTTTTGAATATTGTAATATCTATTTTAATTTCGATATTTTTAAACATATGTAAATTTACAATTTATGGTAAAACGCATAAAAATAGATTAATAACAAATAAAACAAGTTTTCTTCCAACACAAGGTTTATTTCCACTGACGGTCATATTGGACTGGTCCAACATGAATAAGGACCATGTCTACAGAACAGGACAACTTTTCTTTTGCTTCTCGGATTTTGTTGTCTTTATCTATTTCTTTACTGACACCGGCACTGTGGTCACGTGGTACAAAGTGGCTGCTAGAATCAACACAAACTGAAAGTTACATATAGTCACTTTAAGTAAAAGTACTAATACCACATTGTAAGAAATACTCTGTTACAAGTAAACGTCCTGCATTGAAGTAAGTAAAATATCTAGTAACTTGAGCTGTCAGATGAATGTAGTGGAGTAAACCGTACAATGTACTGTATGAAATGTAGTGGAGTAGAACTAGAAAGTGGCATGAAAAGACTCAAAGTACAAGTACCTCAAATTGGTACTTAAGTACAGTACTTAGTTCCACCACTGAATGCCAAGTTATTATTAAAACCTGGGAAAGTGATTGAAGTTTCTGAAGTGCACGTGTGAAGAGTTTTTGTCTGATGTTGCCCATCACTGTTGAACAATTGCCTTATCGCGATCAGTATAAATTATGTCAAAATATTCTTCTAAATTAATATAATATTGATTTTAGTTTTTGTTGCAGTTCATCTGACTACACGTCTTAATACATTCCAGTTTTCAACACATCTCTCCCTCTTCCAGGCGTATGCTGACTACATGGGATTCGTTCTGACACTGAATGAAGGTGTGAAGGGAAAGAAGTTCACATGTGAATATAAGGTGTCAGAGGTATGTTGTCTTTGATAACAGTGGCTTCTAAAGCGTGATTTAGGCTTCTGCGGAGGCTCCACGCAGAGCTTTGCCATAGCCTACGTAAGTGGCCTGAAGATTAACCTTCATACTTATACTTCATACTTAGTTCATTGGTGTGTTTGTCAATCCCCTACGATTATTGTGGGTGTGAAACAAAGTGCTTTGTGACCACGGTGGGAAATCTGTAGCAGGAAAGGTTTACCCGCTCCTTGATTTCATGTTTATGGAGAAGAAAAACCTGAAAATGAGTTGTGGGGGGGGAAGCAACATGTAGTTAAATTTTTAAAGAGGTGCTGGTCAGGCTATGGCGTAGGGTCAGTGTGTCTGCATACCCTACGTAAATAGCCACGGCGTTAACGCGGAAGCATAAATCACGCTTAAGGACGCTTTCACCTCACCTACCTCATGTGCGACGCACTTTCTGACTCTTCAGTTTGATCCAAATCAAAATTACAGGTGGGAAACCTTCCCCAGACCACGGTCTGGACCAAACAGGTACAAAAATAGGTGGTCTCGGTCCAGATCAAAATTGGACTCTGGTCTAATTTGTTTCTAGTGAGAAAGCACTTTTTTTTGGAATGGTTTGACCTTTCAGTCCCATGACAGGAAGTTCTGGCAGGCATAGCCATGTTATAAGAGTAGGGAAGCTCATATAAGCAATAGATTGGTGCTTAGTGTGTACAATAGTCCAGCACAATATATAGTTTTTTTTTAGCGCAATATACATATCACGAAAGGCTGCAACATATCACGATACACTCAGAGATTCTTTTTGTAAGTGGAAAGAAAACACCAGTAAAAACTGCACTTTAATATGCAACTGTCATTCTTTTTTTATTTATATTGTATATTTAATTCAATGTTCAATCTGTTCAATCAAAATTATAGAGATTATTTCTTTTTATTTGTTTTAAATTCAACAAGCAATTTAAGTATTTGTTTATTTATTGCAGATAATCGTTTCAACAACATGGTCGCATATCGCACATGTTCCTCATATTGTGCAGCCCTAGTGGACATAACCTGCGACTGAGAAAGAGAAATGCGGTTGTAGCAGACAGCTGTCGGCAGTGGGAGCAGAGACGAAATTAGCAGTTAAAGGGTAGATGACGATCAGCACACCCCCAGTTTGGAAAAGCAGGCACGAGTACCGACACAGAAGCTAAGCACAGTACTGCTTACTGCTGTTCTATCCATCCCTGCTCTCTTCAAATTCACCAGACTCCTTTTGAAGAATAGTAAATTTACCCCGCAGAACACGGGTGTTGCCCGTCTGCCTTTGTTAGCATTATTGTGTCACTTTGGTCAGGGTTTCCCCCAGAAATGTTGTTAAAGTTATAGTGTGTAGTTTCTGTAGAAATGACAACAAAACTGTCGGCGCCTCCACATGATACAAGCCTTCTGTGATCATGCACCACACCCACCCCTCCTCCACGCAGTTGCTTGTAGCCAAAGAGGACACGAAGGATTTAAAAAAAAAAAAATAAAAATAAAAAGAGGTAGTTATCTTTACTCGAGCTTCTGCATGGGAAAGTCACCGGGCAACCCAATTTTCTGAACCTAGCCATACTGAGAGATACAGAGAGAGCTGTGTGGAGCTGATAGTCTTAGCTTTGTAGCTTAATTAGCTTTGTAGCTTTTTTTTAATATATATAAAAACCTGTAGGGTGCCTGGTCGCACTGTTGCTTGCTCTGGAGGAAACTACTAGAACTGTTGGGTCCTTGTAAATTCTGGAGTGTAGTCTAGACCTAATCTATCTGTGATGCAACGCTACCAAGCCGCGGCCGAGCGAAAAGCTACACTTTTGGAAAGGTGTACGTCAGGCTACAGCGTAGGTCCGGCGTGTCTCTACATACCTACATATGTAGCAATGGCGTAGATTTTACGCAGAAGTATAAATCAAGTTTAAGTTGGTGCTGAAAGCTAAATGGAGATTTGAAAATATGACTACATATAACATTCCAACCGAGCCGCCCCACTGCATCTGTAGTTAAAAAAACTTCTTGGAAACACATTGAAAAAAATAATTCCCAGAGACTTAGGCCCGGTGGGCCACCAGACTTACAATGCACTGGGGGAATCCTTGATGGTGAGTTCAAACTAACCCAAAGTCACATAATAACAAACTAACCAATAAAGGCAGCGGTTGACCAGCAACTCCTGTGTTCTGCAAGGTAAAATCATGTGGCACAGCAGTGACCATAGCTGGCAGTTTGGTTGTCATTACTTTGAATTCTCGTGGGGGCAACAGAAACTACACACTATAGCTTTAATAATTTTAACTGGAATTTCCATTCCCTACGAGCTGCAGTCATGAGCCTCAAGTTAATCACAGTTTAATACTTTTAATTTGTCTGAGAACAGACACCTATGTCAACGATAACAACTTAGTTGAAATTTGGCTACATTGAAACGCAAAGTGATCACAGAAGGCTCAGTAGAGTAAACCATGCTGCGTCTGTCTGATGGCACCCACCACCCTTGACCTAAATATTCTTGTTTGCTCTTCATTCCTTTTTATACTCTTTAAACCCCTCATGTGATAATGTGTTAGTGTTGCTCCAGTCACTGTTGTCTTGTGTGACAGACAGTGGAGAAGTTACTAGATCTTTTGGGAACTCTGGACCGGTGGATAGACGAGACCCCTCCTGTTGACCAGCCATCACGCTTTGGTAATAAGGCTTTCAGAACCTGGTACGCCAAACTAGACCAGGTTAGTACGCACGCACGCACGCACGCACGCACACACTAATTAAGTTGTTTTCTGCACTGATGCATCTCTAAAAAAAGTTACCTATTTTCATTTTGAGTGGAAACTTTTTTTATGAAATTTAAAAGAAATGTATAGGCATTAACGGTAAAAAAAAAAAAAAAAGAAACAGGAATTAAATTGAAATATATTGGTTATTTGCTCAGGCTGCAGTTACTATGTCATATGCAGATAGAAAGAAACATTTGACTAATTAATAAGCAGATAATAATCCATTTATTTGCCGAATACATACAATGTCAAATGTGTCTTGTGGTGAGTTAGCTAGCTCGTAAGTTAACAAACATGGGAAGGTCCTTTGAAAATTTGAGCCGTCTGTGGGCAGTGTACAAACTCAGGGTTCAAAGTGAAAGACTTGTTTTTTTATAAAAGAATAAATTGAAAAAGATTAATTTAAAACTCCAAAATTTGCTCAATCAAGCCATACATCCCATGGTCAACAGCTAGATAGCAAAACAGAAGGTACATAAGGGGTTAAATATTGTGTACTTTGGTTAAGGCTACTATCATTTGGTTAACTAAAATATCATAAAAATGTATTTACTTGGCTCAGACAGTGAAGTAGTGTGCTGCACATGAGATTGGAAAATGCGCTGTGCATGTGACTTTGTTGAGCTGTATATGTTTTTAGCCTTGTAAATTGTTAAGATCTGGAAACAAATTGTCCAGCAAAACCATGTCAGTGACTCTTTATGAACTTTAGAGTCAACAGCTTTTTGTGCAGGTTACAATTCAATGAAATGGGTTTACTTTTAACCACAACATGCCACATGATCTAGTATTGCTTTTGTGTATGTATTGTCCACCCAAATTAGTTCACTATCAAAAAAAAATTCTTATATTAAAATTGTGTCCCCTTGGAAAATTTTATGGAAGTTCACAGACCCTTTGTGACCCGAATATCTCTCTATGTGTAGGAAGCAGAGGCCTTGGTTTCAGCAGTGCTCCCTGCTGACAGATGTGCTGCAGCTCCAGAGATAGCTGTCTATCTGAAAGAGTCTGTGGGGAATGCCACCAGGATAGACTATGGAACAGGTAATAGTGCTGTGTTAAATGTGGCCCATGACGTGTACATGTACACACTGCTAGAAGAATGTGGTCATATGGTCGGATCGCAATTCGTCCTGGGTGCATTCACACTAAGAGCTAGGGTCGGATAAACAGTGCCAGAATTGATACTTTTTAAAAGATAATAAAAAAGCACAAAAAAACAGTTGGCGACATGAAAGACAGGCTTGTTTATTGGAAAGGCCATATTTATTAAAAATTTAATAACTTATTTTACCAGTAAATTGCTGTTAAATGATTAAAAAATATATATTTATAATAAATGAGAAACGGTATTTTACAATAACCTAGAATGCACTCCGATGTTTACCAGTAAAATTGTGTCCATAGTAGTACAGCAGTGACCATAGTGCAGCTAGTTTGTGTCTTTAGCTGCAGGTCAACCCATGAGAGAGAGACATCGTGGCTTTCAAACGAGCAAAGTGGCAGTTGGTCAAGGCCACACCCCCAGCCTCCACCTTGCCCCCCCCCCCCCTCTCTCCTCCTCAAAAGCTACAGACTCAGAAATGGCACATACTAAGGAAAGCTTATTGTGGGACTGGCTCTAGTGGCTGTAATTCTGCACCAAGCCAGAATTTTGAGAAAGAGACTTCAGATATGCTATTAGGAGACCACTAAGGTCTATACAAAAGAGACTTCAGATACAGTATTAGGGGACCACTAAGGTCTATATAAAAGAGACTTCAGATACAGTATTAGGGGACCACTAAGGTCTATATAAAAGAAACTTCAGATACAGTATTAGGGGACCACTAAGGTCTATATAAAAGAGACTTCAGATAGAGTATTAGGGGACCACTAAGGTCTGTATAAAAGCATCCAAAGAGCACCATGTCATAGGACCTTTTAACCTGTGAACTCCACAAAGTCAAATCTGCAAGGCCAGATTATCTCTCAGATAACGGGGAAAATGTTTTTTCATTTTGGCGGACGGACCATTCACACTTTAAAACCCACTTCATCATTCATGTGTAAATGTAATCATTTTTGATCGATTGCCCAATCCCAACCTTGCAGTTTTGCGGGCCTATCACAGCTCCGCTGTCCATAACTGTGGCGGGGTCTGTCATGTCATGTTAGCAGATTATTTCCTAGCTGCTGTGTTCAGAAGTGTGGCTGTTAGGATAATTATTCATCAAAGAATGGTCAAAATCATTGTAAGTATCTCAAAATTTTGTTTACTTGCAGCAAGTAGAGTCAGTTCAGTCACTTCACAGCATAAGTACAGCAAATAACTAAAGATAGTCTTTAAAAGTAGCTTTTATAAAAGAGAAAGGAACGATATTCACACAAAGAGAACTTTCTTATCTCTGGTCAGGCTTGACCTCTCCTCTGCATGCCCTGCCATTTTCGGTATGTCCCACAAGGTCAGTGATATTCACATGAGAAACATAACTGGATGCAAATAGTTATAGACTATAGCAAACATAATTGCTCTCACAGTAGTGCTTTCTGCAGATGTTACCAAGTGTATCATACTATATACACAACACAGATACTACAATATGTGTTTGGCCACCAGGCGGTGCAGTGATGCACTGCAACTCTGTAAAAAGCAGGCTTGATTCAGAGATGTATAAAGGCAGCAGACATTTAGTCCTACAGCAGTGAAGCTGTAAGAAACACTAGATGGGGAAACAGAATTTGTGTTAAGCTTAAAAAACTACATGTCTTTTAAATGTCTTCTTTTGCAATTTGTGTGAATGTCCTTTCCTGTACATCCATTGAAAACAAGGTTGCTACCATGTTAAAAGCAGCAGTGTATCCCAAAGAGTCAAGGAAACAAAACTGGATTCCTTGGAGCTTTAGCAAAGAGAACACTTGGACAAAAAACGGGCAGAAGTTAATATAGTGGTGGTGGTATCAATAGAAGTATAATATAAACTTAAAGCGCCCATATTCTGCTCTTTTTCAGGTTCTTAATTGTATTTTGAGGTTGTACCAGAATAGGTTTAACACCATATTTTTGTTTTCACCCTGTGTGTTTAAGCCTTTGTTTTAGCTACACTCGGCTAGTAACATAGAAAGCCATACAGATTTTGAACAGCTCACCGGGAAACACAAATAAAGTGATTTGTTTCATAATATAGGCACTTTAAAGTAAACTAAACCTAATTCATAGTATCAGTAGTAATATGTAAAGTAATGGCTAAAAGCAGATGTGGTCGCAATTGTTCGTCACTGTCAAATCAAAAAGTTGCACTTGTGGTGAATTAAAATGAAGCTGTATGTTTTGAAGCTCTTCAATGTGTGTATATTTATCTTCTCAGGTCATGAAGCTGCGTTTGCTGCGTTCCTCTGCTGCCTCTGCAAGGTTGGAGCTCTCAGGGTAGATGATCAGCTGGCTATCGTTTTTCAGGTTTTTAACAAGTGAGCTGGTACGGCTGTGGTCTGCTTCAAACCTCTTAGTGTGCTGTTGATGTACACTGTTCACAAAAAAAGACTACTTCCTGTATCTGAGTCTATCTAAAAGAATACAATGGTTGGTACTAGAGCCCGACTGATAAATTGGCGGGCCGATATCGACAGTTATTAGGCATTTCCCGATATATCGGTATCTGCATTTATAATGGAAGTTTTTTTTTTTTTAAACATACATTCATCAGAATCATTTATAATGACAAATAAGTGATTCTGGTAAATTAATATTTAAAAAATAAAAACAGACGGTTAACCATGTTATGAGTGTTGGTGTTGCATTGTCTGTCCACCAGAGGACGCTCTACAACGTCCATGTTAGTGTTGGCGTTGCATAGTCTGTCCATCAGAGGACGCTCTACAACGTCCCTGTTGGCAACACTTTATTATATTTATTTTTTGTTGCGTTTTTTTTCAAAGGACTTTAATTTCATATCTTAAGTTTGTATTTTTATAGATTTTATTTATTAGAACTTTAATATATGTTGATGTTCCTCTGTTCTGTTGTGACAATAAAACAAATTATTATATTATTTTAGTGAGAACTCATAAATAACTACAAATAACTAATGTTCGGGAAATCTGTTTATATTTTGTAACGCGTTTCTGGATTTTTTAAATTTTTTTTATATATATATATTGGCCGATATATAGGATTTTTAAATAACCAAATATTTGTATCGGTATCGGTCGGGCTCTAGTTGGTGATATTGTATTATTGATTTGGGTCAGTAGGGAGTTGGGTTGGGATAAGGAAGGTTGCTGTCAAGTCTCCATAACGACCAACGGTGGTGGACTTGTAGCTGAAGAGGTGCCAGTTCACCTCCTTTGAGCAAGGCACCGAGCCCCCAACTGCTCGGGATGCCTGTCCATCGACAGCTGCAGCCCCCTCACTCTGATATTCGTGCATTAGCTTGTCTGCTTATTTTATCTATAAACACTTTCTAAATTGAATTTCTAGAAAATGGACATTCAGTATATCATTGCAAAACAGGATAGTGTAGATTACATCCACATCATCACTTATCTCTGTGTAGCTAGCACAATGTTAGCTCAACTGTTCATATTGATCACTTTCTAGTCTTACCTTTTTTACTAGGGCTGCACAATTAATCAAATTTTAATCACGATCACGAGTTTGTCTTCCCACGATCAAATTAAAAATTAAATGCGTCATTTCATAGAACGTTCCAGGTTTTTTTGCAAAGCCAATCTACCGCTCCGTAAACCACTATCTGATCATGAGCCAGTCAGAGTTGTTCCCTGCACCGCGCAGCTTGGTTTCTAGATGTAGACAGTCACAGAGGACAGAGTAACAGGAGGAAAATTCAACAGATAGTAGTCGGTCTCAAAGTTTACCAGTTTACCAGTGAACGCAACATTTTGTCCCGTCTGTGGTGTTTTTCAAACAGCAGTGACCAGTAGCTAGTTAGACCAGTTAGTTAGTGTCTGTTAGCTCACAGGGCTCTAGGGTGCTAGTTAGTGTCTGTTAGCTCACAGGGCTCTAGGGTGCTAGTTAGTGTCTGTTAGCTCACAGGGCTCTAGGGTGCTAGTTAGTGTCTGTTAGCTCACAGGGCTCTAGGGTGCGAGTAATATTTTTCCTCTAGGTTGCACCAGTGCACCTAATGTCCTCGCATCCAGTGCCTCTCCACAAACAAAGCCATGTTGGTTATATAGATATGATTTTATTTTGCGTTACATGACCCATTTCTTCTGTAAAGCCGTGCCTGTGTTGGATCTCTCCTCTACTCTCCGCGCAGCCCCGCCACACAGTGGCGCCGGTCCACACTTTTGACATTTGTCTTTTAATTGTTATTAACACAGCTGTATATTGTTAAGCAGGAGAGGCAAACCTGTATTTGTACCAGTGTTTCTGCTGGGAACTCTTCTATCGCGGCAGTTACGGTGAAAAACACAGAAGAAGTTATTGAATGCAACCAAGTACAGTTTGTAGAGTAATAGCGTGTGAGACGGAGCCTGCTGGACCTGGGCGAGAGATGTGACCCATAGCCAGAATATCATAGTTCATAAAAATGCAGCGCAGTGACGATACAGACATTTCAAACACAGGATGTGTGTAACTCCGCTGACCCGCCATTCAACCTGTGCTGGACCCATTCATAATGAGTCAGCCGTCACTCTGTGAGTAGCGTCCATCGCTCTCCCTTTCTCTCCTTAGCTCTTTTAATCAGTTATTGTTGAAAACAAGTGAAGGAGCTTTCTCAGAGATACATAAAAAAATAAAAAAAATCCTAGGCTATTTACTCCAGATAGCTAATTTTCATTTACATGTGTTGCAGCTGTATGTCTATACAACATATAACTTTAACATACGCAGAATGTAGCATAATATGGATGTGAAAGCAGTTATAAACATCCTATGTGACAATAAAATATGTTTTAGTTAAAATCAACAAATAATCGTGATAATTAATTGTGATCACAATATTGATTAAAATAATCGTGATTATCATTTTGGCCATAATCGTGCAGCCCTACCTCCTACAACCGCCTGCTGCGTGTGTTTACGGTGTGTTTTTGCAGGTATCTGGCAGTGATGCGTAAGCTGCAGAAGACCTACAGAATGGAGCCAGCTGGGAGCCAAGGTGTGTGGGGACTGGATGACTTTCAGTTTCTGCCCTTCATTTGGGGAAGCTCCCAGTTTGTAGGTGAGAGCTTCGCTACAGAATTAAGTCAAAATGATTTGAAAACAAGCAAGTCTGTATTAGCTCAGTCTCACATTGCCAGACCTTCCTCCACAGCACTGTGTAGGAGGGTCTGGCAGCATTCCAGGATTGGTACAAACACGTGCTTTGGTTTATTGGCATTTCTTTACATTTTTTGCTCATTGTGGGACTGGCTCTAGTGGCTGTAATTCTGCACCAAGGCTGAATTTTGGGAAAGAAACTTCAGATACAGTATTAGGGGACCACTAAGGCCTACATAAAAGAGACTTCAGATACAGTATTAGGGGACCACTAAGGTCTATATAAAAGAGACTTCAGATACAGTATTAGGGGACCACTAAGGTCTATATAAAAGAGACTTCAGATACAGTATTAGGGGACCACTAAGGTCTATATAAAAGAGACTTCGGATACAGTATTAGGGGACCACTAAGGTCTATATAAAAGAGACTTCAGATACAGTATTAGGGGACCACTAAGGCCTACATAAAAGAGACTTCAGATACAGTATTAGGGGACCACTAAGGTCTATATAAAAGAGACTTCAGATACAGTATTAGGGGACCACTAAGGTCTATATAAAAGAGACTTCAGAGACAGTATTAGGGGACCACTAAGGTCTATATAAAAGAGACTTCAGATAAAGTATTAGGGGACCACTAAGGTCTATATAAAAGAGACTTCAGATACAGTATTAGGGGACCACTAAGGTCTATATAAAAGAGACTTCAGAGACAGTATTAGGGGACCACTAAGGTCTATATAAAAGAGACTTCAGATAAAGTATTAGGGGACCACTAAGGGGTATATAAAAGAGACTTCAGATACAGTATTAAGGGACCACTAAGGTCTATATAAAAGAGACTTCATATACAGTATTAAGGGACCACTAGGTCTATATAAAAGCACCATGTCATGGGACCTTTAATCAAACAGCAATCTCCTAGATGTGTCACTACACATTTTTCTGGCTGTTTTACAAGATTCAAACCCTTTTTCAGTGAGGAAAAAAAACTATTTAAAATAATTAATAAACCAAACAAAGGTCGGCTTAGAACATCTTCACTTTCTGCAGTGAACATGATCATGTATGCATCTGTGCATCTCCACATTGACCGCAGTTAATGGGAAGGTAAATGGTGACACCTGGTGGTGAACATGTGCACTTACAGCTCCTTCTCCCTTCAGATCACCCGACGCTGGAGCCTCGGCACTTCCTCGATGAGAGGGTGGTGAACGAGCATCAACACGAGTACATGTTTCTGGACTGCATCAAGTTTATAAATGAGGTGGGAAATGAAACACATTCTCGCAAATTTCACGTTTAAACAAATGGAGATCACAGTTGATGTACAGTATATGTGTTACAAAATGATCGTTACAATAGTAGATTACTTACCTGTGGGGTATATGTCTGACCAAATGTAATAATTTATATTCATTATGTATAATACATTATTATAGACACTTTTTTGTGATTAACATTTTTTATAATAACATTTTAGAAACATACATTTCACAACATGAACATAATCCCCCATCACTACCCACCCTCCCAGACAAAAAACAAGAAAAGGATGACACAACAGCCACAATGTACAATACAATACAACAATATAATAAACATTAAACCTATGTGTAATGCCAACAGCATGAGCCCATCATACAGGTCTCGCCCCAGCACAAAGCTTCCTAGGAGCCCTTCAGGAAACTCCGATACCTTCCCTATTTTTTAGTGTAGAAATTCAATCTGGAAAAAAAACTGCCACTCTACGCCAAGAAAAACACCACATGTGGAAGCGCCGCAAATAGCCGTGAAGCGTAGATTCGCGCCTGATTGTGCGTCTGGCTGTTCAAACCAGACTCGCAGTTCTCCGCGCCGGTCACAAAGCGATCCTTCTCCTCTCCGCTCCACTAAACATATCTCTCTGTGTGTGTGTGTGTGTGTGTGTGTGTGTGTGTGTGTGTGTGTGTGTGTGTGTGTGTGTGTGTGTGTGAGAGCCTGCCTGCCTGCCTGCCTGCCTCTGTCTTGTCTGTCAGCCCATCAGCCTCTCTCTCCATGTGCTTGATTGCGTGTCTCGCTGTAGACACAGCTGAGAAGTCAAGACAGCCAAAATCACCATAGACCAGGTTGTTTTATTTTGGAATTTGGTTTATTTTGTAAAATATCCAGCTGCACTGTGGCCTTCCTGTATGTGATTACCTGCCTGGTTTGACACATACACTCGTGGCTCGCAGAAGAAATAGAGGACATATTGAATAAAATGGGTGCCAAAATGAAAATAGCTCCACTTCACGGCTATTCACGGCACTTCAACGTGCGGTGTGTTTCTGGCCCTAGCCATCTCACAAGCCCACTCTTCATTCTTCATCCTCTTAAAATAATCTGTCCGGCTATCATTAAACTAGTCTGGTCCCTGCTTCTTATGTGCTTATCTATCCCATTTAGGGTTTACCCATCTCCCACAACATATAGTCTTGGGCTGAATGGAACCCGGGTCCCTGCAATCTGACATAGGTTATCATGTATCCTGGTCCAAAATTCCTGGACCTCACAGGACCATAGGACATGAAGTAATTAGCCGTCCTCTACTATGTAGGGCTGCACAATGTATCATTTGTTTATGGTCATCGCCATTTCAGCTGGCGCAATAAACGCAATGCATAAGGCTGCTACACACCGCAAAAGATACTCAATTTATGCGTTTAAGGAAATATCACTAGAAAACGGCACTTGAAAATGTAACTGTCATTATTTTTTTTACATGCCTTTTATATTTAATTCAATGTTCAATTTGTTCAATAATAGAATGTTGGATTTCATTTAATTTGTTTTAAATTCAACACACTATTTGTTGAATTTAGGAGAATTCTGAAATAAAGAACGGAGTACTGCTCAAGTTTAATATCTGTTTTATTGCAAGTAATATTGTTATTGCCTTGTTTAACGAAATGTATGGCATATTTTCCTAACATCATACAGCCCTAGTACTATGTGTACTTTAAGTAGACATTGCACTTATTTTGTTCTTATTTAGCGGTTGAAAATGAATGAGTCCATCTCAGCTTGTCCAGGAAAAGGGCTACGGGGAAAAGGCAGACGGATTGCATAGTTAGAGTCCCAGAGCAAGAACCATGCGCTTTGTTTTTGGTTTTGAAAGGAAAAGGAGTGTAGGAAAGTGGAACAGGGCGTTGTTGGAGCAGCTACATCCTTTTCCTCCTTCCCATTCTGGGGCAGTCCCTCCTTCCCTCTTTTTTCTCCTTTTCCTGCTGTTTGACCTCTCCCTCCTCCTCGCGGTCACTAATGGATGCTGCCGTTGTGTCGAGAAGGGAAGAAGTGCCTCCTTGGTTCCCCTCGTTAGTTACTCTGTTGGATCAAAATAAGATCATGCATGAGGACTCTTGGTCATGATCAGCCTGATAAACGTTGGACCAGCATTGAAAAGGTGAAGATTCTCCAGTCTTGTGTCAAGTTGTAAACAATCAAGTCAAGCTAACTTACTGTGGAAACACTTATAAAGGGCCCAGCAGTCCTGTATTGCTATGTCAAAGGTTCAGCTGGTCTCCTGAGTATGCTTTGGTCTTTGAGCCAAATGGCTTATTTTGTTATAAGAGAAGAGTAGAAAAGCAGAAGATGGTACGTCAAAATGAATCCGAATGAATGTTTGGTTCTAGAAGCTCGGTGACCTTGTGACCTCTGGCGTTTTTCCACTGCATGGTTGACTCGCCTCGACTCTACTCGCCTTTTTTGGTTTTCCATTACGAAAAAATTGTCCTTTATTTAGTACCACCTCATTTAAGGTCCCAAGCAAGCTGAGACAATACCAAAAGGTGACGTGAAACCCTGCAGGCTCCTGATTAGTCGGAGAGAATCGTCTAATCACTGCGTCATCATTACTAGCGACGGGCGGGGGATGAATCTCCAAATACCCCCAAGTTAAAATGCCCAACTTTACAATGAACTGAACATATTTACAGCATAATTCAGGGTGTGCCACTTTAAGTGACAGGTCGGCGCCTTCACTGCAGGTGAGCATAGACTGTAGGCTTCATTGGGCCCTCCTCAGCTCCACCACGCTCCACCTCTTTGCCCATCTTTGGATGTTGGGCACTGCCAAGATGTGACAGTTTCTTTGAGTTTCATTTTTGCTCTTCAGAAACTCATGTGTGACGTCACGGAGACTACGTCCATATTTTATACAGTCTATGGTTGTGCCTACACTCGCTAAGTTTGTGTAAACTGCTGTGGCTGGCCCCATCAGTCACAATAGATTGAGATTGTCTCAATTTTCTCTCTATTGTTTCGTTTACCCCCCTCCCCTTGGTATTTTGTTCACCATTGCTAATGCTGGGTTAGTAAATTTGTTAGCTTAATAGCTTGGGTCGCTAATGGTGCAATAAGTTCACAAAGTTTATTCAAAGATGTATTTGTACTTTTGTCTCATAACCGTCTGCAAACCATTTCTGTTTTGTGGAGCAGTTTATACTCAGAGAGCAAAAGAAAAAAGTGGTTGGTGCTTCAGTTCATTTTAACTCTATGGCAAACTATAATGCATGTTTATATTTTTGTTATGCACAAGGACATACCATCTTGTGATTGGCTAGTAGGTGTATGTTCAACATGGGGACACCTTAAATGTGCTTCTAGTCAACCGCTACACATAATCTCTATTCCACTCAAAGTGCAGGGTTTATTTAACAGTGGGAAACCATAGCAATAAAACTGAGGCTTAATAGTTAATACCACTAAAGAGTGATTTATTATATAGCATTTTCAGGTTCATACTTTTGTGTTTGTGCTAGAACATGTTTACATGCTTTTAATGTTCCAAAAACGCTTTATTTTCTCATCCTGCCCATGGCTGCTGCACCTGTATTCACCCTCTGTATGAGACGCTCTGTTGGATCGTCTGTCTCTTTAAGCCCCCCTTTCGAAAATGGCCAGTCTGCTCTGATTTCGTATCCGCGCAGATCTTTCTTATTGACCAAATATGACACAACCGGCACGTTTCAGCATTAATGTGAACCGACACATGGGAGAAATTAACAACATTGGCAACCAAGATTACATATTTCCCTGTCGTTAGCATGGAGCTACTATAGTTAGCAGCAGACAGTAATAGAATATAGCAGCACTTTCTATCGTCAAAAATCACAGATAAAGGCTTCTGAACCAATTACTACCCAACCGGACAAGTTTTAACAGTAATGTGACCCAAAATTTATGAGAAATGACCAACATTGGCTGCCCAGATTACATAATTCCCTGGCGTTAGCATGCAGCTACTATAAATTGGTTAGCAGTGCACAATAATAGTATATAGCAGCACTTTCTACCGTCAGAAATCGCAGAAAACAGCTTCTGAACCAAAAACTACATAGCTGGACATATTTACCACTATAGTGACCCGAAATTGGGGAAAATGTAACATTAGGTGCCAAGATTACATCTTTTACTGCCATTAGCATGTTGCTAAAAGCGGCAATGTTAACACTGCAGTAGCGTAAAAGACAAAAAACATTCCAGTCCTGCCTACCTGGAGCAGATGACCAATCATAGCAGGCCAACTCTGTGTTACGTGACACTGAGTCGAGAGTAGAAAACAATATGTTGAAACCAGAGCATTCAGAACAGTGAATAATGTCAACGTTTTAGTTCACTGGGATTTTTCTGAAATGCGTTTACCTCATTATTTGAAGCTCTGGCTACATTTAACTTGAAAATCCGACATTTATAGATATGACAGAAAATACAGAAAAGCAGAATAGTTCACCTTTAATTCTCGCTGTTTAAATCAACCTGAAGTTTAAACAGATTACAAAAACATGTTAAATGTGCTTTTTTTTAAGTTTGGTAAGTGGAACCGAATAAACACGATTACACACTCTGGGCGTTCTTTTTCCTCTTGGATCTATTACTTGCCTTCTACAGTCTTGACTGCAGTTGTTTACTGCTGCTCAGACAGGCTTTAAGCACGCAACACTCCATATGTACACCCAAGTATTGTCCTCCTATTCACACACACGTGGATACTTCATTCTTGTGTTCTTTTTTTGATTCACACACAAGGCTCTTGTGTGTGTGTGTGTGTGTGTGTGTGTGTGTGTGTGTGTGTGTGTGTGTGTGTGTGTGTGTGTGTGTGTGTGTGTGTGTGTGTGTGTGTGTGTGTGTGTGTGTGTGTGTGTGTGTGTGTGTGTGTGTGTGTGTGTGTGTGTGTGTGTGTGTGTGTGCGCTGTCCTAAACATGAGTCACTTCCTTCCCCACATGCTGCTGTGAATCACTCCTTCCTCCAGGGAATATGGGCTGTCTCCACCCCCCTTTCCTCCCTCTTCCATGCCCTTCCCCCATGTGTTCTCATGCGAGGCCCTGGAAAGTGTCTAGAGCAGTGTGAGAGGGGGGTGGATGGGGGGATGGAAAAAAGAGGGGGTTGTTAGATTGATGCCCCAGGGTCTAGGTTTGGGTCCCACTGCCTCTTGGGAAAAATGGTGGGAAAACAGTCTATAGTCCTTAATTCATTTAATCTAACACACTCTGATTCCAGAATCTTTTTATTGTTATTTAGGTGATTGCTGGAACAACAATCAGCCTTTTTTTCTGCATGTTCTTCTATTGGAGGAGAGAGAAAAAGAGATTTATATTAAATAACATTTGAAAAACCTGTATAATGTGAACACCAAAGAACAATATTGGCTATGCAAATTTTTACCTGACATACCTAAGTAAAATAAATTGCCAAAACTAGAACACTTTTGTTTTCTTTGTAACAAAATAGCTGTTGAAAAACAAACTTCATTCTTCATTTTTCTTCAGTCAAGTTCTCTTACATTTACAAAGTACATTAAATGGCTGCTGTTTCCCAGTACTGTGCAGGGTCCGAAATTAACACTTGCCATTCGCCAAATGTGGGGACAGGCCAACATACAAACGCATAAACACTGGCACACACACCCGCCACCAGCCACTACCTTCTGTTTACTGATAGCTAGCGATTAACTCAGGCTAATTAATAAGCTAGTTGGCCTAAGGAGCGATTTTTGGCAGCCAGCCTTCCAAAAGAAAGCACAGAAAAAAGAGTCTCTGTTAACCTATCTGGGAGGCTCTGCCTTGCACACTCTGTGTCCACGGACACATGCAGCCACTTTCCTGAAACTGCCTGGAGGACACAAGCGGTTTCAGGAAAGTGGCTGTCTCAGCCTGTCACCACCGTTTCCACCTGCAGGTTGTCAGCTGTGTGTCTGCCTGGTTTACTCTCGGACGGCCGATTTAACTCGCCGGTCCTCATCAATATAGTTTTGTGTGTCAGATAGCTCTCCACAAGCAGAAAAAAACAGAAGATTAAAACAGCCAGGTTGGTTCAGTGGTAGAGCAGGCGCACATGTACTGAGAGCTTTATGCCTCGACGCAGAGGTCCAGGGTTCGAGGCTCTCACCTTCTCTCTCCCCTTTCTCACCTAGTTGTCCTGTCAAAAAATAAAGATGGAAAAACCCATAAAATGATAATAAAAAATAAAAAAAATTAGCAATTTGATCTGGTTAAATCTGCTTCTCGCAGCGCGACACAGGTTCGTGGACCTGAATGTTGCGCTTTCGGTTTCATATTGCATATCGTTATAGCCCTAATAAGCCTACTTAGTCGATTTCTTTAGGAAAAGTAGCTTCTCCACTTTCTCACATGAAAGTCGGGTCCTCGTTACATGCGTAGCGTAAAGCTTGATTCATGGTCCTGCGGAGATTCCAAGCAGAGGTTTTGCTGTAGCCTACATAAGTGGCCTAAAGTTTATATTTGTGCACTTTAGAGAATAGCATTGCTGGCATATTTGTGTGCGTGGGGAGTGTGTGGTAGAGTCAGTGAGAGAGTGATGGTGATTAACTTCGGGGCGAGTGCCAACTCCAGAGTCATAGTGAGAGAAACAAAGTATCTCCCCTGTGCTTTCTGACCACGGTGGGAAATCTTTTGCAGGAAACGTTAACTTCTCTGTGGGTTTGTCACAACAAGTGACATCTTTCAAATACAAGTAGAGATGTGATCTATTTATATAAAAATATTGATTAAATCCTCAAGTCTTAGACCAAATATCAAAATGAAGCTTCAGTCATTTGCATAGAACTTTCAAACTTGTTCTGGTCACACGCTGTAATGTGGGATGAATCCCACAGCAGGAGTTATCTTTGGATTGCTTACTGCTTTAGGCTCAAGATCTTCCTTTATTGACAGTACAATCTGTTTCTTTACAGGACATATTAACTTTGTAGTCCTTTTTCTATCACTAGTGCTGCATTGCTCACATTCCCTAGTTGAATCAGTCGTTCCTATTGAAAAACAACAAAATCTACTGCAGAAATCAGACTTGGATATACAAAGTTTGCCATTTGTTTGTTGATTGAGAAAAGCAGCTTCAGTCAGCTTGAATTGCGTTATTTACAATGGCTTCACTGGTGACTTATTTTCACTGTGTAAAAAAGAAATTGCCTCAAGCCAGGCCTGCAACATAAACTACCTCTCCACTGTCCATCAATAAGCTCACTACGTTCCAAAACCGTTCCAAAATGTGTCTTTTTTTTTTTTTATGCCATGAAAATGGGTCATCTTTGGGAACCATTATAACTGACTCACCTCAAAAGTGATACACAAAACGTTTGAAAGCCACTTTTCCAGCCTACATAGGAAGTGTTTGCTACTCTGGAAACTGATTTTTAACAGCACTAAAAGGAAGCTTCGAAAGCTATCCTGTTGAAATCATTAAAACTGTGTGGTGCATTCAAATTACCTAAACAGATTAACTATGATTTATATAATATATTGATTTTAATCAAAGGTTGGAAGTTAGTAATTAAGCATCATTTTTGTGACTAAACCTGCACACAAACAATAAACTTTGCTTGCTTTTATGTAATAATGATGACAATAATAAACAGCAATGTCCTTTCCTTGTCAGTCTCCACCATCTCTCAAATATGGATATACAGTGGCATTGAGAAAGTTTACACACCCAGGCTAAAGTTGATTTAAAAAGAGGAATAAAAAAACATCTTTTGGAAATTGATTTTAATGCCTTAATTAAAAAGAAAAATCCAACCTTTTAAGGACACCAATTTCTAGGAACCTTTCATAAGATCATCTCTAACTGACTAAAATAACACCATGCCAATCTCTAGGTATGGTGAAGGGTATGTGATGATGGGGGGCTATTTTAATTCTAAAGGCCAAGGGACCTTTATCAGGATGCATAGTATCCTGATCCATGAAATAACTGCCCATTTAATAATAAAAATGTGTCTGGCTCTATGGCAATTTAACATTGGGGTATGTATACTTATTCCCTTGTATTTTAGGGAAGAACATTTATTTATTTACAATACATTATTCATTCACAAAGAAAATTGGTGTCCTTAAAAGGTTGGATTTTCCTAATTTTTTTTAATTAAGGTATTAAGATCAATTTTCCAAAAAATAAATGTTATTTCTCTTTTTAATCAACTTGGTGATAGGTTGGCCTTGGTGTGTAAACTTCTTCAAGCTACTGTATAACTGTGCATGTGTTCCTATACATGCAGCGGGTACGGGGAGTTGCTGAATCCCTACTGTACAAGGCTCATTGATTGCAGTTACCCCGGCTACAGGTGTCTTGCCAAAACGCACTTTTCCCCGGGCCGTTCTGCGCGTCACTCAGCCAGGTTCCAAAACTACCACGATGCGTGACTGCTACACAGAAAAAGGCACCTTGAATCTCTCCATGAACCGCAGCCGAACCGTGTTAACGGTTGAGTTTTATTAGAAACAGCCTTTTCGGATGAACAACCTAGACTACTACAGTACTGCTGTATACCCATAGAATTCACAATAAAACACACATTCATTAAACCTTTATTTGTCCTCGGGCGACCATTGAGGGGCGACCCACATTTTCAATGTCATCAAGTCAGATTACAAAGACAACAACACAGAAAATACATTTCAGAATGTTTTATTGTCCTTCTGTTATTCTTCTGATTGGAATTACAGAAAGACAATAAACCATTGTGAATTGGAGAATGATTTGATAAATAAATTCAAATGTGCAGGTTTAAATTCACAAGGCGCTTTACTTTTTTTTCATTTAAACCGCCTGTCACCACACAGTGCATCTTCTGCTTTCAAATGGTTAAAGTAAAAAGGTGGATAATTTCAACTGTAATATAATGCGTAATAGTTTAATGTCAGTTTAACTGTATTAGTAGAATCTGAATCTGCAACTTTCTCTGTCAGGTAAATGTATATGTTTTCCTCTGAAGTATACAGTAAGTCAGTAGTATAGTCCTACAATTGCATATTTAGTGCTTCGGGGGCCTTCTGTAAGTTATTTCAGAGTACGATGGTTCTGGAGAAAGCTGCAAGCAGCAACGCAGGAGGCTAAGCAATCGGCCCATTCCAAATAGGCAGGTTTTGAACGGGCACTGCATTAGTAATCAACAATGTATGAAATACCATTATCAGTTTGTTTTTTCATTTGCACTGTACTTTCTGTAACTGAGTTCCACCAGATGTATCTCACTTTGCCCCATCTATGTCACTCTTTCTCTGTTCTTTAGATGAAGACCGGTCCATTTGCAGAACACTCCAACCAGCTGTGGAACATCAGCGCTGTTCCATCTTGGTCCAAAGTCAACCAGGGCCTGGTCAGAATGTACAAGGCGGAGGTACGCTTGCTTCATTCTCTCTCCCATCGTCAACTAATCAGTCCAGTTCTTCAGTGATTTATCAGTTGGATAAACAATTTGGTGGAGAAAGAGTCCATGCAGGTTTTAAAGCATTAATTTACACTAACCCTAGTATCACTGTGTATCATCTAGGCTGACCCCAAACTAAAGCACTAAGTGAAAAAAACTTAAATTACAACTTGCATAAAAAAGATTTAATTGCAGAAATACAAATTTATATGGAAGATTTCTTTCTCCTTTGCTAGTGAAACAATACTTTACCACAATCAATATAGGAGATTAGAGCTGTCAGTCTTCCTTTATAATACCATTTGAATTTCTTTTCTTTTTTAAAATATTCAAATAATATTCGAATATGAGAACTCTGTAATGAAACATTATCTAACAAGTGTATTGGAGTGGCTCTGTTGTTGAGGCTATGGTGCTTGGTTAGCACAATGACATCATGTTAGAAAGCACAGCTGAAATGATGTCATAAACTAAGTAGCAGTAGTGTTAGCCACGATGCTAACGGCATTGATAACTACGCCGTAGGGTGCTTTCGCTACTGTTTTAGTGATTTATAAGCAACCTGCTTCTTGCAGATTTTCACATTACTGAGAATACAGCTGTTAGAAAGTAATTTATGAAGTCAAGGACAACTCTGACAGCTGTAGGGCAGCAAACATTAACTCCATGAAGCTCCTAGCTAAGCTCCTATAACTCGCGATACAGTTAGGAAACTAGATCGAGCTAACCAATGATAACATAAGCGTTTTTGCTCGGTAAATGTTGATTTTAAAGTCATGTTAAAAGTATTTGCCATCCTTCTTCCGAGTTCCAGCCGCATTCTGTTACTCCCCCCTGTACTAACGTTACTCGGTACGTAACGTTAGCTCACTATGTCTTGTGTTTCTCACTCCTGTAACTTATTGTTCATCAGACGTGACACAAGAAGACGAATATTAGTTAATGTTAGCCAACCTACATTATTTATAAGAAAAAATTTGAATAGTATAGATTTTTTACTATTCAAATTACATTTGACTTTCGTAATTCATTCCAACAGCCCTAGAGGAGATGTATTTGTACTATGTACTCCTGTCTTAACTGACTGCAGATCATGCTGTATGTCTTTAGTAGTTCATGCTCCAGGAGAGAAGGGTTATATAAAAATGGATGGTGTGACAGATATAAATATACTTTATATCCAGTATATATTCATATTCATCCAGTTTTGACTTTCCAGTTCTCTTGGTTCCCTCAGAGGTCAGAACTGTGGAGGTGGTTTGCAGTTGCTTGATTTGACCAAGCCTTTAGTAGAAGATTTTTACAGCAAGTGTTTAAAAACAAGACTAAGTGTTATAGCTCGTATTTTTACTAAATACATCGATGTTGATATTGCGGCGACATAGTAGACTATTGGTTCTTTCACTAAATATTCACACAATAAAAGTTTTGATGAATAATCAGCAATAATGTGGATACAATGACTAAGTGGGTAAAGGCAAATAATAAAACAACTAGTAAGGTTGGTTCAGAAAGTGACATCACTTTGCTGTAATACAGCCTTTAAAACCACGAAAAGACATGTGTCGTAGGCACGATTAATCGTTATAAAATCGCGATCTCAATTCACCCCGTTCACGATTTTATTTTTAAATAACTTTGATTTCTTGTTTTATTTTATTTTTTTAAATAACTTTGATACGTATTTAATTTTATGAGCCAACTGCATCACAAACACTCCTACTTTCTTCTGTGAGTTTTAAACATAGACTGTATAAAATTAATTTTAAAGCACTCCCGAGCGCGGTGATGCTCTCCCTTCTCTTCATCAAAACCACTCTGGTTACAGGCTTGTGCTGATGATGTATAAAAGGTGCCAAATAAAATCTGTTTGGTACTGCCAATTTGTTTTGTTTTGTTATGATTCATGTGTGCAATAAACATTACACTTCCTGAGAAAAAGATTGTGACAGAGAATCATGATATCTATATCTATATCTATATCTATGATTCTAAGCTAAAAAATTGTGATTCATATTTTTCCTCGAATCGTGCAGGCCTATCACAGTATCATGATATTCAAAATGTAATGCAGTATCCAGCCTTTTATATCAATGTCAAAATAATATCAATATACTGCCTAGCTCTGAAAGGGGCTACACGCTACACGCTAGCGGCACTGCATGGCTGTACTTTGCTGGGCTTTGAACTAAAGGCTTTTGTCAGCATACTAACATCATTGTCCTCAGAAAATGAATATGTATATTGGCTGATTATAAGTTTGGCATTGCTCTTATATTTCTTTTTAGTCCCATTACTTTGGTTTATGAGGGATTAATTAATTTTTTTAGAAATACCGGAGAAACTATTAACCTTCCCATCATCTGTACATTGCGTAAAATGCTGATACGCAAATTTGAGCATGCTAACACACTCAACAAAATGGTACGCATGGTACAGTACACACTAAATGTCAACATGTTAGCATTTTCACTTCAGGCATGTTAGCATGCTGATGTTAGCATTTGTCCCAAAGCACTGTTGTGAAGCAGTACAGCTTCACAGAGCTGCTTGGGCAGTTTTTTTTTTACATTAATACGAGTCCTCCCAGCCAGTAAACCGAGCCCTGGGTATCCTGCTCTGCCTTTGAGAAAATTAAAGCTCAGATGGGCCAAAATGGAATCTTGCCCCTTATGAGGTCATAAGGGACAAGGTTACTTCCCCTTTCTCTGCTTTGGCCGCTCAGAGAATTTGGCCCACCCATGAGGGAGAGACATCATGGCTTTCAAACGAGCAAAGTGGGAATTGGTCAAGGCCACACCCCCCCGCCGGTCGGCATTGGTTGTAGATTTTGGACCGATTGGACATGAGACTTTCTATTTCAGTTTTATTGTCATTATTTAGAATACAAAAAGGCGTGACTACAGTTTATGGAATGGACTTTTTTTTCCTTGAATATTTAGCTATGTAAACTGGATGTCTCTCTTAATCTTTCACCCTGATAATAGGAACTGTTTTCATGTTTACATGATATTTAAGAAATCAGATTACTTCTGAAAGCCAAACTGTAACTAGGTTCCTTATGAGCAAAAAACACCCGAACAGACCTGTGTGGTTGTAGAGGAGAGAGGCAGGAAAGGGTTAAGAGAGGAATGGAAGTGTGTGTGTGTCTGTGTGTGTGCGTGCGTGGGCGTCGGGGAAGGGGGTGGGGGTGTCTAAGCCTGTTCTCCCCGCCTGCATGCCCACATCCTGTGTTTTCCAGAGCAGCCTGTGAGTCTTCCCAAAGAGCTGAGGGGCCAAGCTGTCTGCCTCTCCCTCCCCCTCCTCCTCCTTCCCTTCATTAAATCCTCCCCTCCCTCTGTCCCGACCTTCCTCCAAGCCTGGAGCAACCATCAGCAGACTTGCATTCCTCTCTCCCTTTCCCTGGCCCCACACAGGGTTTCGGGAGAGAGTTGTACTATTAGACCCAGAAAGAGCAGAATCCACCATTTTCAGTCAGAGAGAGGAGGCAATTCTTGGGGGCCTTGTCGCTGTTTTGGAACATAAACTTGATTGTGTGAAATGCTCAGGGAAAGATAGCGGTCGGACTGTTAGGTTGACTGTTATAAAATGTTCTTTCTATGCATGAAAAGATCGGCCACCCAGCTCTCCTCTACATTTTAAAGGCCCCTACATGTTTTTTTCACATTTAGCTCATTTACTACCCATCATGTATAAGTGTTTTTTTATTTTTTTCATTCTCCTTCTCCAGTCAGCTATTGGGTTTAGTAAATGTACTATACAAAATCTACTTGCACAGACTTGTAAGCGATAGATGGTTCTTCACTGAGAACATCATGTCTGATTTATTTTTGTACGTCACAAGCTAATTTAGATACTGGAGAGAAATGAATGAATTCCAGACACCAAGCTTCAATAACACCAGCCACACAAGGCTGGTGTTATTCTATATTTTTGTCATGTTTGAACATTTTTGAAACATTGAACATTTTGAAAAGACCAAAAGGAACATGTCACCCAGTGTCACAGTGTGACTCCTTGATGTTTTTGGACAACAATGGAGCTCTATGGCACAGAGGAATGAGATATACACACACAATGCATGGTAGTAGATACATTCAGTTTTGGTTTAGGTCTGTTCATGGGATTTGTTGACAACAAGAAACATCTCATCAGATTTAACCTTTCAACACTGGTGTGCTGTCAGCAGTATGTGAGATTTGTTGGTAACAAGGACTAAAGTGTATAAGCCATTTTGCCTCCAGAGCAACAACGCAGATACATATGTGGATCAAGTTAGAAGGCATGTCATCAATAGGGTTGCCATAACGTTTTTCAGCAATGTTGATTTCATCTTTATCACTTTGCAATAGGCTAGTTTTATCTCTGAACTGATAATATAGTACAGTATTTGAATGTTTTGAATGTAGAGTTTATCTGTGATCAATGATCTTTTGATGATTTTACAAATTTCCATTGATTAAATATGCATTTAGACCAGAGTTCTCCGAGGCATGCGTTTCCACCCCAGTTCTGCCCAGATGATCATGACTGATAGTGTCACGGCAGAGACCGACTGAGCACAAGAGTTCAATTCCACTGCGCTCCCCCAGCACAGCCTCCCAACCCCCAATGCAGACACCCATCACCCCCACCGCCGCAGCTCCCCGAAACTGGGTCCATGTCAGTACGTGCAAAGGGCTTCCTCTGGGTTGATCCACAGCCATTTTGAACATGCTCAAAGTGAAAGGGCAGTGGAGAGAGTTATCAGCAACACTTAAGGTGTAGGTTAACTTTTTGGGTTTGGGCTGAATGTCTGCTTTTAAAGAAAATGACGTGTCCTGTCACTAAACCTCAAGCAATAGACAGTCCAGTACATAATCCGATGCTGCCTAACTGACCCTGGCACGGAAAGTGCGAGGAACATATTGGTTTTGTAAAGATTATTTTTCTGCTTGGGATATTCAAACTCACGATGATTGGCACACATGTCGGGCGTAGCCAGCAAGCTCCAAAGCTCACTAACTCACTGAAGTTGGCGCACGAATTAAAGGTCCCATGACATGGTGCTTTTTGAATGCTTTTATATAGGCCTTAGTGGTCCCCTCTGTGTATCTGAAGTCTCTGTGAGGTGTGGCCTTGACCAACTGCCACTTTGCTCGTTTGAAAACCATGATGTCTCTCTCTCATGGGTGGGCCAAATTCTCTGGGTGGGCAAAGCAGAGAAAGGGGAGGTAATATGCAATCTTGCCCTTTTATGAGGTCATAAGGAGCAAGATTCCAGATCAGCCCATCTGAGCTTTCATTTTCTCAAAGACAGAGCAGGACACCCAGGGCTCGGTTTACACCTATCACCATTTCTAACCACTGGGGGACCATAGGCCGGCTTGGGGAACGCATATTAATGTTAAAAAAAACTCATAAAGTGATATTTTTATGCCATGGGACCTTTAAAACTTGCGAGACTTTCTGCACCACATATCTGGAACAACCTCCCAGAAAACTGCAGGTCCGCTGCAATTCTGTTCTTTTACATGACGTCTGAAGACTTTTCTTTTTGATGCTGCCTTTCTTCAAAATAATTGTTTAACTTTAATTCTCGTTTTTCACAACTGTCTTATTCTATTTGAGCTGTTTTTACGTTTTAACAGTTTTTAACTGCTCTTTAATGTTTTATGAAAAACACTTTGAATTGCCTTGTTGATGAAATGTGCTAAGAAGTAAAGCTGCCTTGCCCTGCCTACAGCGATCTAGTTTTGTGAGGGAAATTACTTTATTCTTTGATTATGTGTTACTGGAAAACAAATCCTGACAATGGCTTAATTTCAAAGAAGGGCATCTCAAAATCAAGCATTGCTCCTGTATTAATTTGGAAAATATATCCCCACATAACTCCCACATTTGTACCTTACATCGGTAGCTATATTCCCAGCTAACGCCCACACACTTCAGACACATTTTTTTTTTCAAGCTAAGTAAAGACTTGTGAGACTTTTGTGTCATATATATCACACATTTTCCTATTCTATTCATTTTCTTATTGGGAACAGTTAAAGTATCTGGGACGCTGGTGTACTGCACTTCAACAGTACTGTACGTTGTTTGAAGCATATTTCTTTCTAATGTTGGTAACAGCCCTTCTCTTCTCCCCCCCCCCCAGTGTTTGGAGAAGTTCCCTGTGATCCAGCACTTCAAATTTGGTAGCCTGCTGTCCATCCAGTCGGGAAAGCCTTGACGCTCATGCCACGCACACAATGGAAAGACCAAAATCCCAACAGTTGGAACCAACAGTTTTCCCTTTCCTCTGGCATCCTCACATGCAACCACAACAGTAGCAAAAATAGACCACATGTAGTTTGACACACGCATTCCCACATTTGAACGCGTGTGGTCATGAAAGCTTGCAGCTATTCCATAACTTTAATGCAGAGCATGTTGTGGATGACTTTTGTGATTTTGGAGCATCTTTATATTTTGGTCATTTTATTTATATTATGGATAGAGTTTAAATCAGGCTCCTTTTTTTGAGGAATTTCTTTCCTTTTCCTTAATTTTTTTATTTTTATTTTAGAAGTGTGCTCATTTATACTTGAATTTACCTTGAAGTGTGGATTCTCGTGAGCAGTAGGCTCATCAGAGTGAGGTGATGCAATTAAGAGTTTGTGTGACTTCTACTAAATCCTTTGAGTTTAACTTGAGTTCTTTTGCTTTTAAGATCAGATGTTTTCATTTTGTTACAAATGTACCAGTATTTGAATTACCCAGTTCATCCCAACATGTAAGTCACATTATAATTTGCAAAGAAATAACTGTGTGTGAGTATTTTTTTCTTAAACAAGATGTCTCTTCTGCAGAGGGAAAAAGTAAAGGACTAGATTATTAAAGCTTCCATAACAGCCCATCCAAAATGGAATGTACATAATTTTATTCACCATAATTTCATGAAATGTCAATTTAGATCTTATATCTTGCATATTTGCCCCTCACAGTCTGTCCCATACCAGTCACTGTCAATAATCTAGGCCCATCTCACCCCAGTCTTGAGTTTGTATAGGTTCAGCTATGGTAAACATTGTAAATTGACAAACCATACTTGAACACATTCTTGGGGTTGTGCTGTGCAGCTTTTCCTCAAAGTTCTCAACCAGGTAAAATAATGTAGTTTTTTTTACACCAGGTTTTGAGTGTTAAATCCTGCATGTGTTTCAATTGGCACATTTTAAAGATCATGGCATGCATTTTTAATTTAATAAAAGAAACGCTATTTTTGTGTGTTCACATTGATCTGTCAAACCTGATTTAATAAATTCTGTCACCCACCATGAATTCTGTTCTCAGTATCCATGTTAAAGGTGCTCTAAGCGATGTTGGTTGACGTTACTTGTTGACGTTCGAAGTATTTTGAAACAAGACGAGACTAGCCCCCCAACCCCCACCCCCAAATTTTCTTTTTGTCGGTTATTGGCTGGAATGCTGGAACACTGTTAGTGTATGCTTCGTGGTGCAGGTGGGCACAGATTGTTTTTGTTGGCGTTTGTAGACACTGGTCTGTCTACAGAGACTGTGTTTTTTACAGTGTGTTCTGGGGACAGGCAGCTAGCAGATAGTGAGATGTTTTTTACAATGTGTTCTGGGGACAGGCAGCTAGCAGATAGTGAGATGTTTGCTGTATGTGACAACAAATGTTGTAACCTAAAACACGTGTGACATTGCGTAGAGCACCTTTAAAGCCACTACAACAATGTTATAACAGCAGTGCTCACTACTAATTTGAAAAGGGCTCTATTCCATTCTGCACATAGTGGCATTAAGCCAGAAATGGGTTTTGTCTTTTAATCTTAATTCAACTAATTCATGCAAGTCAATTTTTGGATAATAATACTAAAAATACTCTCACCCTTATTTTCCACTGGCCCCATCTGCGCTGCGTTCTGGAGGCGTAGCGGGGCCCCGCGTGCAATAATGGCAATTCAAGTCAATGCTTGATATTTCACCAGCTGCGCCACAGCGCGCGTCCCAGAAGTGTACGTGATGCTGTGTGTCCATTGTCAGCGTCATTCCACGCTTCCCATTCACCAACCAGTGTTGACTTTGTGTTTGAAAGAGTTAACTCGCAACCCTGGACAAAAGGTGGGTCGGACGCAGGTCATTTTCAACGTGAATTGTACACGACCAGGGTTGCTAGCAACCGGGGCGGGACAAACTATGTCATTGGTTGGAAATGGGAGCGCACAGTCATCATAGGTTGCCGCACACTTTGATAAAAGCCCAACAACACAGATTTTGTCTCACTTTAGAACTTACCTTGCACAGCAGCTAGTTTCTATATGTATTGTGCAAAAAACAAAATCATCTTGTCAGGCTCGTATATAGCGCTTTACATCATCCAGCAAACCAACATCAAGGACAAAGAAAGGAAAACGAAAGGAAAAATAAAAAGAATAAAATAAAAATACAGTTAAATCAGAAAAGGTTACAAAAAAACAGGAAGAGAGGAGAAATATCACGCCGCTTCTATGTGTTAAAAGCCATTATTTTTTTGGGCATTTTTTGCTTTTATTTGACAGGACAGATGAAGACATGACAGAGAGGGGGGATGACCTGCAGGATAGGGCCGCAGACCCCGGCCCACTGCGTCCAGGAGTAAACCTCTATGTTCGCCAGCTATCCGGGCGCCCTGTTAAAAGCCAGTCCTAATAAAAAAGTTTAAGAGCTACATCTGTAATAGCGTGAATATCGGGGTAACTTGGAAGTCTTGGGGAAGCAACTGCGAAAGCTTGATCACCACCACAATTTGTACCGTGGCCTTGGGACTTCTAAAACCAGTTGATTTGAAGACAGCAATGACCAGCGGCGCTCGCGAATGGTTTAAGTCTCAAAAACTCCACAAAACTCCTAATGGGTTAGTGTCTGAACTACCAGCTTCCAGAGCCAATCAGCGTCCAGTGAGGAGCTACTGGCACCTAAAGGCGTGGTTTAGGGGTTGGATGGCTGCAACTGTTTGTTCAAAACAACAATGGCAGACAAATAGTTCATCCAATCACCTGCAAGCATTTTTTTAAAGATCCTAGCCTTCTCCCAAACGGTTTGCAATGATGGCTTCCGAAATGGTTCTGCGAAACAAACCATCTAGCTTTACAGATTACTTTAGACCATTAGAACATATTAAAATATAATTTCTCTCATCTTCTTTAATGCTCCGCCGTCTTCTCACTCGGCCGAGTTAAAACTCGCACATGCCTTAAGAACCAATCTGTTTGCATGAGTAGGACTAGGCATTGAGAACTACTTCCAACTTGAAATCGTTTCAAAATGTACAATTCCAGTGCAATCGTTTCTTTATTGGAATCATTTGGAAAATTTGGTTTTGGTTTCCGTAGAGACGACCGAATTTCCAGGCACTTGTTGTGTTGCAGCCACGGAGCACAGTAAGCGGTGGCACTCTAAAGTGTGGCCCATTGTTTTATTGGGAATAGATGTTGACTTGCTTGTGACCCTGAGATGAACCCTGCAGTGAGGCAGATACTGTAGATTCTGAGATGAGCGGAGTAAGTGTTGAATATTGCATGAGTCAGGATACTGTACACTACACTACTTTATGTGAGGGATGATTTATTTATTTATTTTAACATGTTACCAGGAGTAGAGCAACTCCGATTTATGTCAAATTTACAATTCCAAAACATCACTAAAGTCCTTTTTTACCCCTACTTACTACAAGTCCTTGTAGGGATTGTGGTGGAATTCCCCCATTACGTACAGGATGTTGGACTGCAGTGGAGAGAGTGGTGGAATAAAGCACAGCATTCCAAAGCAGGCGACTGAGGGACTTTGAATAAATGTTGCTCAACTAGACTAGCAGCTGTGTCGCATTTCAGATGATGCCTGTGTTGTGTTGTGATGAAGGTGTGTCCTTCATAGGAAATGTCATCAGCTGAGAGACGCTCTACAGATCAATCAACATGTTGCTCAGCACTAGACGACATTTATAGTTATGGTATAGTTACGTTTTATTGACAGTGTATAAAGCAGCAGTGTATTTAGGGGAATCTATTGGCAATTTCATTAGCGTATAATCACCTGTTCAATGCAGTTGTTAGAATCATAGACTGTATAATAATAGCTTCAGGGTCTGAAAAGTGAAGCCAAGCGGAACTGCCTTACACCTGCATTTTATCTCTAATATAATAAGTTAATTTCTATAGAAGTAAAGGTACTTTATTGTCACATACATGTAGCAAAATTCATTCTCTGCATTTAACCAATCCCTCAAGGGAGCAGTGGGCAGCCATTTACAGCGCCCAGGGACCAACTCCAGATCTGAGCCAGTGCTTTGGCTCAAGCGCACTGACTAGAGAACCGACCTAGTACATGTTATTTTGATGGTGGGGGAAACCAGAGCACCCAGAGGAAACCCACGTAAGACTGGGGAGAACATACAAACTCCACACAGAAAGGCCCGGAATGACCTGGATTCAAACCCAAAACCGTCTTGCTGTGAGGCCACAGTGCTAACCCTATTTGTCACCTGATTTACCTCAATAAACATTTTCATGAGTTAATGGCATAAATCACTACTTTCAAGACAGCATGATGTTCAATTCCTTTCATTTTGACTGGAACATTTGATTGTCTTGTTCAGTGATCTGCCAACCAAGCTAGCTAGCTAGTGCTAGCACAAGGCATGGTAACTTCGGGGAAAGTTAGCAATTTTCTGTACTTCCGTACATGAAGTTTAACTACTATTAAATTGTTTTAGGAACTTGCTGAGTTGTCTGTGTATGTGTATGTGCGTATTGTAATGGCAGCAGCTTGGGCGTTGGCGCAAGCAACATTATCCACATTGTGGAACAATAAAGTTTACCTCATCTTATCTTATGCAGATGAATGGCAGCAGCAGGCGGCGATCCGTATTTACCCGCCAGTAAATCTCCACTGGAACTGAAAATCAGCATCTTTCTCTCATTAGCGTTTAGCTTAGCGCAGCGCCATTGCAACCATAAGCACTGGTGGCTTGGCCCCATCCTGCCCCTTCTTACCCTCTCATCAAAAAACGTCACATACGGTTGGTTGATAAAGAATGACATGGCGACGCCTGAATCGCCAAACTCGAAGGCGCCCAATGTGAGTCAAGTGCAGATGTTAGTCGCGCATGCTCAGAGTTTAACTGTGTGCATGGTTTTACAATCCGTGGGGACGGATTGTCAATTTCCATCCATGTGGACAGATTGGTAAACTGTACACATGATAGAGTTTATTTGAAAACGGATGGGATATGAAATATACACTTTTTTACAGTGATTTTGTTCCCCACAACGTGTTAAATCCATTCTTTTACTCCTTTCTCTTTCTCCCAGTCTTTGTTAGATTTTTTTCCGTATTTCACCCACTTTATCCCGGGCATTTATTCCTCCAAAAACTCTCTTACATTCAAGTCACCATCAGCTGCTACTCACGCATTTTCCTGACCAGAAAAAAACAGATTGCCCTGCTCTGCCTCTGATTGGCTAGTAACTCGTTGCCATCTGGGTCAGAGCCAATAAGAAGAAGGAAGTGGGCAGGGAAAAAACTCTGCTCCAGTGTGTATGGGGAAAGGGGAGACAAACACCTACGTTTAAATAACATATAGAAAATACCTGCTTGACAACTTATGATGGAGCTGGGGACAAGCCCAAATAAGCAACTACACTTTAGTAACAAGCCAAAAAAACAATACTACCACAACCAATACTAGGCTACCGCAAACTACCAATATTTGTAAGCAACTTTACAGAAAAACAAGCCCAAAGTCACTTATAATAAGCAGACTTGGCAACGCTGGTAGCTATCTATTACAGTTTAATTGTTAACGTTAGCTCAAAACACCATTCAACTGACAGCCTTTGTTGTGTTTGATGCTAACTTGTAGCCAGCGGTGAACCAACTTCGTTAATTATGTTCCTTTATACTGTTAAGTAGGTCAATTTTTACTGTACTGACATTAGCTACAGATCTCGCTAGCATCTTCTATGCTAACTACTTGTTGCAAAGTGATACATGCGCAACTCAAATCTGCACTCTCCTCACATTGGGCAGTGACAGACGTCATGGATGGTGCGATGGGTGAGGGGGGGGGGGTACTTAGTTGGTTGCAATCTGCAACTTTGCTGTTAGATGCCAGTAAATCCTAAGCACTGCTCCTTAAATTTTTGTTTTCCATTGACTTGATGTTGACTGAAGTGATATAATACAATTAGTATTTTCAGGGTTTACTGCTCACGTGTAAGCAAGGACGTGATCACCTTTAGAAATGGATGTATGTGCATGATGGATTGAGGGTACAACTCTGAGGGGAAAAAAGCCTGAATTTGTTGTTTTCCTTTGGAGGAATCTTTGGAATGGGACAGCTGCGTCGACCCGTTCTGACATGTCTGGGCTTGAAACGTGGACGTCCATGGATGCAGCTTCTGAAATGGGAGGCATCTGCAGATTTAAGATGGTAGAAAGCAGTTGTTGTTATTTCCATGTAATGCTACTTTGTTCTTGTACTTCATTACATTTCAGATGGACATATTGTAGTTTTTACTCCACTAAGTTTACCTGACTAAATACTAGCTGTAGGTACTTTAAAATACAATACATTTTTATATACCAACCTTTTGGCTTTTGACCCCTTACGTGGTGGCCTATGTCAAATGTTCCAGATGTCTATCAATAGTTGCAGTTCCACCAAAGAGTGATTTTCCACTCTTAATTACTTGGTTTTATTTAAAGTAAATATATAAGGCTAAAAGACAAATTTACTCAAATTACACAATCCTTCTCAAAAGCAAAGAATAGTGAAAGTATTGGTTGTGTTGATTAACCTACCTGTAAAGTAGCTGGGCTAGTCTAAGTAGTCCAGTCCACAGCACTGCGGAGGAGGGTCTCGCTAGTCCACACAGCATTCTGGGATTGGAGAAAAATGTGCTCTGGTTTATCAGCATGTCTTATCAATCACAATCATCTTGAGTTAGGGTTAGTGCCAGTAAATCCTAAGCACTGTTAGAGAGCAGCAACACACGCTAACACTAACGCACTCCATCCAGTCCTAATGGCCGACCCTTTCTACTAACAAGCTACACAGCCACGTATATCACTTTAACCTCAGCTAGACTGCTTATTGCCCAGCTACATGTGGTGAAAACACAACAGATTTACACCAAAAGATCTTTCTCAACAGTTCAACTCAATCATTCATTCCATTTTCTATTTTTTTGTGTGCAAGTAAGAGTGTGTCCTAATTAGTTTTTATTATGATATGCAAATAAGATACAGCATAGCTTGTCCCAAATATGCAAATAAGAGCATAACCTAGTTTTCAATATGCAATGGGCTAATTAATATTGCCTGGCCTGTTTCTTTTATTGTTAAAATCTGGGTTTAGTTTGTCTTTTTCATCAATATGTACCAATTATGCACTAGAGGTGTGGTCTATCTGAGAATTTCAACTTGTGAAAATATGGGCGTGGTCTATTTTTTCCCAGTATGCAAATAACAGTGCAACCATGTATTAGAATTAATCTGTCATCCTATAAATAAATCCTATAAATATGTGACCAAGGGCATGGCCTGTTCTTCTTTTATTGGGCAGTTGTCGTATTTAAATTCAATATGCAGTAATTAGCAGCTCATTTGTGTTTTCTACCAGTTTTTCTCACCAGTTTGGAATTCCAAAAGCAACATTTTTATTGTATTTTGCGGTGAACATTGTTATCTTGGATGCGTGGAAACACAAAATGAAAGTCATTTTAGTTGATTTGATAATTTGGTAATGGAAATTGAGAAAAACCCAAAACTGATGAATCAATTCACAGCAACCCATGTTCGAGAGGAATCCATCTGATTGGCAATTCCATTATGACATAATATTTTTTAGGTCAATGACCCCTTTAGCTGAAAGAGAGACGCTGCTCTGACCCCCTACTATATATATTGTATAAAATTGGTTGGATAGATATTCATAAGATAAGGTGACTTTATAAGAAAATTTGTCTTGGACAAAGAGAAGCACTGGCAACAGTTGCATATACACATACACCAGACATGAACAGACAGTAAGTACATAACAATATACAGTATAACAAAACAATGTGCTCTAAGATGAGCAATGAATAAATTACCAAACAAAGGATGCAAAGTGTGGACATAGGAATTGCACACAGTGACTAATCATACACGGGTTACATTGGTTAAGGCCAATAAATGATTGTAGTAATGAGAACAGGACTGGTTGTTTGTTCAGTAGTGATACCGATATGGGGACAAATGAAAGCTTAAGGCGGTTGCTTTTGCACCTACTGGCTCGATAGCGTCTGCCAGATGGGAGGGGTTTCTGTTCTTTGAAGAGAATGTGTGAAGGATCTTGGTGGAAGGAGCCTGTGTGCATGTGTGATTACGCTTGACTCAAAGATTATTTGAGGGGATGGGTGGGATTCCCCCCCTCCCCCCTATTACTTTAATTGCTGTTTTGATCACGTTTGCTACTTTAGCTTTTGACTGGACTGAGATGGTTCTGTACCATGCGGCCATGCGTCCTGTTACGCCCTGCTATGTCTTGTTACGCCCTGGTATGTCCTGTTACACCCTGCTACGTCCTGTTACACCCTGCTACTGTACCTCCTGTTACGCCCTGCTACGTCCTGTTACGCCCTGCTACGTCCTGTTACGCCCTGCTACTGTATGTCCTGTTACGCCCTGCTACTGTACGCCCTGCTATGCCCTGCAGTGCCCTATTATGCTCTGCAGTGCCCTGCTACGTCCTGTTACGCTCTGCAGTGCCCTGCTACGTCCTGTTACGCCCTGCTACTGTATGTCCTGTTACGCCCTGCTACGTCCTGTTATGCCCTGCTACGTCCTGTTACACCCTGCTACTGTACGTCCTGTTACGCCCTGCTACGTCCTGTTACGTCCTGTTATGCCCTGCTATGTCCTGTTACACCCTGCTACTGTGCGTCCTGTTACGCCCTGCTATGTCTTGTTACGCCCAGCTACGTCCTGTTACACCATGCTACTGTGCGTCCTGTTACGCCCTGCTATGTCTTGTTACGCCCTGGTATGTCCTGTTACGCCCTGCTACGTCCTGTTACGCCCTGCTACGTCCTGTTACACTCTGCTACTGTATGTCCCGTTACGCCCTGCTACTGTACGCCCTGCTATGCCCTGCAGTGCCATATTATGCTCTGCAGTGCCCTGCTACGTCCTGTTACGCCCTGCAGTGCCCTGCTTTACCATGAACTACTACAACTACTATTTCTAGTCATAGTTCCATTATCTTTATTGTGAGTTCATCACACCCCCAACCGGCAGCAACATACACCACCTACCAAGCCCGGGTCTATCCGAGGTTTCTCCCTAAAAGGACATTTTCCTCACCACCCAAGGTTTCTGCCTAAAAAGGAGTTTTTCCTCGCCACTAAATGCTTGCACTTGGAGGAATTACTGGAACTGTTGGGTCTTTGTAAATTATAGAGTATGGTCTAGACCTACTCTGTAAAGTGTCTTGAGATAACTCTTGTTATGATTTGATACTATAAACATAATTGAATTGAACTGAATTAAGCTTAACTTTATCTGTGGATGGCTACCATTGTGGTTACCTTAAGTATTAAGCATCATCAGTGTTGTGTATACTAAATGTTTTTTTTTCTTCACAAATAGGCCAATTCAACTTTGCTAATAACATGTTGGATTCATATTGATGTACTGTATATTTTCAGACATTTTCATGGCGGCCCCCTTGGAGTAACTCTCCCCTGTTGAAGATCTTTGGGCTATTCAGTTTAAGTGAATTAAAGCACTCGAAAGAAAAAGATAGTGAGGACAGCAAGCAAACAACTGAAGTCAACAGGGCACCCACAGAAGGCTCTTCTTATTTTTCATCTTCATTTCATCTGACTAATCCATTACACGTCGGGCTGTCAAAACTGGCTTAACATGCCGATCGAATGTTCCATCAAAAAAACTGTTTAAAACTATTGGAATATCGATTTTTGCACATTATAATCATATAAGGGCAAACTTCTAAACTTAACCAAGATATGACTTGTTTAGGTATATTTATTATTATTATTTAACATAAATATCTCTTGCTGATATATTTTGTTTGACTACAAGCTTGGGTTTATTTTTCTCTGTGCATTATCTGTTTCAAAACTGCTTTAAGGGTTGTCCACAGTCAGACACTTTTTTTAATACTTTGTTTTGTTACATTAATCTTATTTCATGTCACGCTATTTACTTTTTGGGGGAGTAATTTCCTTGCAATGTTTGAGTTGAAACTGGTAAAATTTAACTGGAATAGGTTTAATTTATAACATTTTAAAGGGTCAATGCAATAAATACTTTGATTTTCTGCACTCAAAGTTGTTATTGCAAATGATATAGCTTTCTGATTTAGCCACTTTCCACAATAACAGAAGTTGCATACTGTCAAAATGCTTTAGCTTAACTGACATGTAGACTAGCCTAAACATAAAACTGACTGAAACTATGTCTGCACAGAACAGCCAATAGGAACGCTTTCTCTCTCTGAAATGACCTGTGATTGACGGCTAGATTTTCAAAAGACTACAAACAGAGCCGAGTTGAGCTGCAGGAGTCGAGTTTTCTCTCAGACAACTTAGATTAGTATGGAATTTTTGCCCAACGACACCAAAAATACAGTGCCTACCCCGGCCTGAGTACAGCCTCCCAGAGCCGATAGCATGGCTGAAGACGTCTTGTGTAAATTACACTTTTCAACGCTGCAAGCACCACAAAGTGAATGCCTAATAAGCTCCAGTGAGAAAATGAGTTGTGTTTATTTGTCTGTAATTAAAATATAAAATACCCACAATGCATAGCAAAAACAATTCTTTTAGGATTATTTTTGGGGCATTTTTCCCTTTATTAGATAGTGACAGTGGATAGACAGGAAAAAGGTGGGAGAGAGATGGGGGAGGACATGCAACAAAGGGCCGCAGGTCGGACTCGAACCCGGACATACATACGATGCACCCTTCCCTTTCCCCCAGGAGGAGAAGAAAAAGCAGAAGCACCCACAGAAACTGATAAAGATGGAAAATGTAACATGCAAAATATGTACACAGATTTATTATTCTCCTGAGTGCTTGGTTTCTTTGGGAGATGTATTAGAAGTATTTTTGTTTCGGTTTGTTTATATAGTATTAGGCACTCCCACTTTCATCGCACACATACTACTAACACAACTATATTTTCAGTGTAGTGTCCAAAATCTTTGTTGGCCATCAAACTGTATAACTCCTCGATCTGAGTGTCTGACACACACACACACTTAGTGAGTTTGAAACTGGACAATATTATCTGTTTTGTGCAATAACACTATGTTTTTAACTATGTATATACTGTACATATCCACACTCCTTATATTTTTTTAATTTTTATATTTTTACTCTGTTATGAATATACTTCTCTATTTAGCACTATCTTTATTTATATTCCCTTTGCCCTTTGTGCAATGTGTGCAATTGTAACACAGAATTTCCCTTCAGGGATCAATAAAGTATTTCTTATTCTGATTCTGTTATATAGTTCACTATTTAATAAACACTATATAGAGAATAGTGATTGAGTGAGGGAGGGGGGGAGTGGTGAACACAGCTCTGGTCTGCACCCCCCCAAACACACACACACACACACACAGACCTCAGACCTGGCTGACCTGTTCGATCTCTGCTGCCACAGTCGCCGCCCCCACCCACCCAGAACACCTATTCCCTACAGTCCACAACCCCCCACAGCCCTCCCTCTTGCTGTCACATTTGGCCTCCTCCCCCCTCTGAAAAGCCCCCCCCCCACCTCCCAACACACCAACCCCCCTCTCCTGACAAAGAAGGCCTCCCTCCCCCCTGCTAACCCCCCTCATGACTGCACCTCTCCCCCCTCCCCTCTGTTGTCTCCCCACCCTTCCTCCCAGCAACCCAACACTAGACACCACACCCCCCCCCCCCAACCCCCCGCACCTCAACCCCCGCCACCTGGTATTGTCCTTCAATGTGGATCATTGGAAGTGAGTGATTGGTAAAATAAATAAGAACAATCTGGAAATAAGTTGACTTGAGAGTTTTTGTCCAAAGCTGTACTTCAAATCTTTTTTAATCTATTTTATTTTAGTCACATACAGAAAAACATTTGTGTATTTTTATTTTACATATATTATGTTTATATTTTAACAGAGTCAAACCAAATCAGAATATTGAGTGAAAAAACTAAATGCATATTTAAATGACAAATCAACGAAAAATCACTGATGCCAAACAGGAAATCAAAGATTGTGTGTGTGTGTGTGTGTTTGTTTGTTGTCGTTTAACTACATTCGTGGAATACAGTATACTTGTGGGGTCCGGACAGCTTTGTGGGGCCAAAATAAGGGCTGTTAAAGGGTTAAGACTTGGTTTTATTACTAGGGTTAGACTTAGATTATGGTGAGGGTGAGGGTAAGGGTTAAGGTTAGGCATTTAGTTGGGATGGTAAGGGGCTAGGGAATGCATTATGTCAATGGCGGGTCCCCACAAAGATAGTAAGACGCACTGTGTCTGTATGTGTGTGTGTGTGTGTGTGTGTGTGTGTGTGTGTGTGTGTGTGTGTGTGTGTGTGTGTGTGGTTGTCTCCATGGGTGTGACTCTTTCCCAATCCAGATGGAGGAGCTGTGTATACACCACGAAACAAAACATTTGTCCACACCATTTGTCAGTAGCGGGGAGGGCTGAACCATGGCTTTTTTTCTGACATCATTTCTTTTTTTGTCTTTGTTGGAATCTTTATTCTCAAGCAAAATGCATTTTGTGTCCAAATACAGTAGGCACATGTAAATAATCAAAAGACAGAATCCTCCCGCACTCTATTTCTGCATAATTACACCATGCATTCTTTCTTCTCCTCTCTCTGCCTCATTCCTTCCATTACAACCTACCTACTGCGAGTTGTTATGGGTAGCGGGAGCTGGAAAAAGAGCTGGAGGAGGAAAGGCGCAGTAGCGGTGGATGTGATGTGTTGAGGTAGAGTGATGTCTCCCCGAGCCAGCCAGGAAGAGGAGGAGGATGAAAGGGAGGAGGTGGAGGGGGAGGTGGAGGGGGAGGGGGAGGGTCAGCCTGAGGTGGCTCTGCTCTGCATACACAGCCCTAGTGATATTTTCATTCATTGATTTTAAAGAACACCACCAAGTGGCACAGAGCAGAGATAACAGGACTCAAACTTTTACTAGGGGAGGAAAACGTCCAGGCTGAGAATTAAGTACAGGCCAAGTCACATATGGGCAGAGGTAGTGATAATAAATAATACATTTTATCTATGGGCACCATTCTTGATACTCAAAAAAGACCTTATGTGAACAAATAGTATAAAAGATTTAAAAAAAAAAAAAAACAGACACACAAAGACTACACAGAGTTACAAAGCAATGAACAACAGACAAATATGAAATGACACGGAGCATGCAGGTTCAAAGAGGTAGGGCTTTAGACGGGATTATTCTCAACATGACAAATGATACTTATGAGGAAAATGCCATTTTGACAAAAAAAGATAGAAAGATAAGGATTTGGAAAAGAAAAGATATAGATAAATAATTGACACAGGATCACTTACGTGCTTTTCCTGGAGCTTTTGACTGCCTCTTAGATGGATTTTGCTCATGGAAATAGCTCAGTATAGTCATAATATATATATATATATATATATATATATATAGTGCATATTCCATCTATCGAAGAAGATCATGACATGCAGCTGAAAGCCCAGGAAAGAGATGATAAGTGAGTTAAGTTCTTTAAGTCTATTTTGCAGATTTGGTTGCCCTTGGACAAATCCCGGCTAGCTATTTCTACCCTTAATGCTAAGCTAACACCTGCTAGCTGTAGCCTCTTATTTAATGATATCAGAGTGATACAGATCTTTCCCTTTAACCTTTAATGCAGACTTGATGGATTGTTGTTAAAATACCCTTTATTAATTATAGGCTAAATTAACTTGATAGCTGTGGACTTATAATTATATTATCTAGTCATGATATTGTTTTTATAAAGCATTGTGCAAGTATCGCCTGAAAATGTATAAAAGTGTTTTTTGTGTGACACTGGTCGGCCACTGTGACCGTATCAGTCTTTCATTACAACAAATGGCTGTCAAACACAACAGTTACCATTAAGGTTTTCATTTTTTATTAAGATTATAAATTTTCAACAAATATTTTCTGGAACAGTTTTGACCCGGTGATATACATTTTAGTAAGCACAAAAAAATACAAGAATAACAGCAAAATATGTAGAGAATGGCTGAATATTCTCTTTATTTTGGTAGCTCATAAAGCTAATGCGTGGATTCTCAGGTTATGGCGAAATCATGAGTTTTGCCTTTCTAAAACAAAAGGACCATGATCATTCTTTTACAAAACAAAGTAAAAACACACACAAAACCAAGACGTGTTGGAATGATGGAATTGCTGTGAAGGCTTTGAGCGACAACCATGATTAAGAGGGGGGTGTCAAACTGCCAAAATAAGCCAAACTGTTTACTATCACACACTGGGAGTGGATGGTGGAGTGGTAACCACGGTAAAAGCCCAAAAAGGGTTGCAGTATATGTACGTGTTGGCACTCCATTAAGTGATATGAGTTGGTTCTGAGTCCATCAATGTACCTCAAAAGTGTTACGGAGAGAGTCTTGGGCGTTGTGGTTCACAAACTGCTCATGTGCAAGGTCCAACTTTAAACTGGAGATGTGTTTCCACAAAGGCTCCGTTAGCCCAGAACAGGAGAGACTTTTGGCCACTTTCCATTTCTGACATTAGCTACACTGTAAACCGTGGATGTGAATGTACAGCTAGAATCTCACAGCATCATACTGTTTTATTGGTATACAGGATTGTACTGTAAATGGCAATGCATTCTGGGAGAAAATAATAATATCACAGCACTATCTGCGAATGTTACAAATTACAGGTATTTACTGTTATAAAGCATGTTGGGAAAATAAAAAGGAAAAGGCAGGAATTACACTGGCAGCCAGTGTATTACTGTAAATTCAAATAATACTGTAAGAAACGGTGTCTATTTACAGTAAAATACCTTAACATTTAAAAACATGATGCTTACTGTAAATAAACAGTAGTTTACTGGCGAAGATGCTGCCGGTAAATTACTGTAAATTTACGGTGAAAAGTTTTACAGTGATAGCAGTTGTGTGCATTTGATTTAAGGCAATGGAAGTCAATCCATTTCATCATGTCATTACCATTCTGACAACAGGATATATATATATATATATGGCACAAACTCTGTCCTCTCCCTGCCAAAATGCTCTTTTTTCTTTTTTTAAAATACCTTTTCTTTTTCCTGCAAAAATAAAAGTTGATAGGGGAGACCGGTTCTGTTGTAACACCTCCAGATCCTCCAATGAGAAACGAGTGGGAGTGATGTCACACAGTACACACCAATAAGCCACATTCACATCTGTTATCTGTTCTTTCTTTAAGACAAAAGGTGTGTTTGGGGGTCTAATTCTTGATACTTATGTCTTATGGATATTTTAAAAATCACAGACACCAAGCTGAGGATAGCCAATCAAATATTCAGAGTTTTCAGCACATTACTATGCCACCGAGAGGCCAGTTGTAATGTATAATGCTTAAAAACCAACTAAGCTGAATGGTCACAATTCCTTGTCAGTCATATTCAACATATTGGATAATAACCAATTCATGTTTAGAAATGAAGTTACTGAGGATACAGTTTGGCCAATTGTGATGTTTTCACACGTGCTGTGTTCAAAGTTAATTAATAAACCTGTTTTGGCCATCACTAGACGTTAAATGACATCTGCTGACCAGATGGTGACATTATTGGTGACAAGAAGAGTTGATTTTTTATTTTTTTTTAGCGTTACAACTGACCTCACACATAGGGGCTCTATTTGTAACAATGCAGAGCTTCTGTAGAAAACACTGATCTCACCCAATCGATATTCTGCAGCACACTATTCACTATTTGCACATAGAAAGGATGTGGAACAGTACAGTCAACTAGCAACGTTCCCAAGGAAAACTTGGTCTATGAACATTCCCGGAAGGGTTTCAGAAAAAACATTGCATCATGGACATGTAAATAGTAGAAGGTGGAACTCTGCAATACGTTCCATAAATTACCTAGACTACACATAAGATGAATTTTCCTTGGAGAACAATTATGGGAACGTTAATTTTCATTCTCTTGCGCTTAGAAACATGTCCCCCAACAAAAACTGGCAGGAGAAAACGCTTCTCCACTGGGTTTAGTTTCATACTTTTGTGAGAAAACGTGTAACAACTGACCCCGGTCTCTCCTGAAACAGAATAAAGGGTTTGATTCAAAATGCCACAATCGCTCGGGTCCATGCCCCCAGACTGGCCAGGACCTGTTTACTACAGATCTGTTCCAAGTCCGCCTGTCTGCTCAGCAGCCCTGTAAACCCCGATCCGAAGATGGAGATCAGGTTGGAGATGTTGGAAGTGTCTGTGTAGTCTAGGTGGAAGTAGGAACAGTCCTCGCGTTTCGCCCGCTTGCGTGCCGATGTAAAATCCGACACCTCCTCTCCGTCGGATGTACAAAAGCCGAACTCGACCTTCCGTTTCTTGGCCGGGGACTGCGCGCCCTGGCCGCACTGGAGCGCGTCGCAGCAGCAGTCCTGGTGGAGGTAGCCGTTCTCCACCGTGGTTACCACATGCGTGTCCAAATCTAGCACTGTGGTTTTGTTGCAGTGCGTGCTGCCGTTTGCGGGAAACTGGTCACAGTGGGACACGGGGGCAGCCTCCATGCAGCAGCTTCGATAGTAGGAAGGATCCAGTTCTTTGCCTCCGTCCTCGAGGGGAGAGCAGCCGAAAAGAGCGCCCGCTGTCCGGGCGTGCGCCGCTGGTTGCGCTGCGTCTCGGTGGCACGCAGAGCCGCAGAGACTCGCCTCTTCGCCGCAGCAAGCAGCCCGTGTCTGGTCCTCGTCGTCGGCGTCCTCTGCGTCCAGATCCAGCGGGTTGAGCTCCTGGATCTCGTTGCAGACGGTCATCACCTCCTCGTACTGCTGCATCCTATAGATCTCCGCGTATTTCTCCTTGACGTAGACCTGCCTGGCGTTCCGCAGCACGTAGGAGACCAGCAGGTTTTTGTGCAGCTTGATCCCCCCTCTCTGCGTCCTGGAGTTGTGGATCTTCATTAAGGAAATGGAGATGAGGCTTTGCGCGTCCGCTGCGCATTCCATGGTGTGGATCATTGTGATGTTTCCCCCTCCCCACCCCTATAGTCCACCTCCAGCTCCTCTCCGGGAGAGGGAAAGCCGTCTCTCAGCTACCTCAGTGGGAATCGTTTTGTTCGAGGAGAAAGGTTCAGGTCCGCTCTGTGGAGAAACATTGGACTCACAACGATCCGCCTCTCCCTCCGAAAGCCAGCAATCATTCGCAGATGGCTCGAAACCAGAATACATATTTATAGTCAAGACAGAGGGCCCGCCTTCTTCAGGGAGAGCCAATCAGCTGCTTGTGAACTGTTGAGTGG
>JABXJD010002343.1:0-25000 GCA_013375575.1 Percina caprodes
CTATTGGCTTCAGAGCATCATATCTATGTCTGTGATGTTCCTTGATCTTCAGTGTTGCCAGGTATAGCACGAAAAAATCCAGACCCTTGATTTGTAGTTTGGTAGAAGGCTTGGCGCGGCTTGACCGTGAAGTTGCTGTTGTCAGAAGAAAAGCGAATCTTTCTGTCCCGAACTTGGGTGGAGATTTCTGCCTGTAGGATCGCCTGCCTGGTTGTGTAAGCGTGGGGCGTTGAAAATCAACGTGTGATTAGTAGTGGTGTTCTTCTTTGGGCGATCACTGTAAATTCAGTAGGTTCTCATCATCTCCATCTGAACATCAAGAGATACTGAATAACAGTAGAGCCTTCTAGCCCTCTTTCAGGCCAACGATGCAGATGTTGCGGTTCTGTCCTCCATCTCTTGAAAAGCGTGGCTTTTCTGTATCTCCAGTAATGCCGCTGCAATGGTATTCGTATTGCCATGTTGGGTTTGTTCTTGTTTGCCATTCTGTTGAAAATGAATCTATCAAGCACAATGGGGTAGAATATTGGAGTTGGAAACCAATAACAAAATTGGGCCAGGAGCTATACCTCAGGCTGTCATCTCTGTCAAGCTGATCACATGACTCCCGGCCTATAATTTGTTTATAATTTTTTTATCCCAGGCCTTGAACAGTGGAATTACTTTTGCTGTTTTCATTTTGTCTGGGAAGCGGCCCAATTGGAATGATAGGTTACAGTTGCATGAGAGAGGCAATACAATGGCTGAAATGACTTCCTTATTATAGTCATGTCTATCCCATTCCAGTCTATGGATATTTTGTTTTTCATTGTGTTTACCAGTTTAATTATCTCATTCTCTCCCTTTTCTCAGAAACATTGATTCCAAATTTCTACCTCCATAACGTTGTTCTCCTGCCCTCATCTGGCAGTATAATTTCCCTGCCAGATTGGGGCCTACTTCAAAACCTTCTGCCACTGCGTTCATGTCATCGACAACTTTTCTGTTCCAGAGTATGTGGTACGGATGATTTATTACTGATCGTTTTATTTAATATATCCCATGTTCCTTGAATGTTGATTTTATTATTTTTAAGTTTATCATCAAAGTACTCCTTAGTACTTTTTCTTATGTCTGTTTGTTTTTGTATCTTTTGTATTTGATTTATTTGTCTTTTGGAACTATATTTAATAAATTCTTTGTACATACTATTCTTGTCCTTGCATGCGTTCACTATACCCTTGGTGAGCTTTGCCTGACTGGACAGCTTTTGTAGTAAAGTGCTAGGAAGAAGTCAAGAAATCTATGGTAAGTGGTATTTACGTCCTTGGCCTGTAAGATATCTCTCCAATCTTGAGACATGAGATCTGCTCTGAAGGCATTCACAGCTTCAACGGTTCTTATTCTTCCGTGTCAAATGTTGCTCTCCTCTATTAATTTATGATTGCAGTCGTATATGGCAAAGACTGGTAAATGGTCCATAATGTCCTTCGCAAGAAGCCCGCTATTTTATTCTCCAACCTATTTACAAATAAATTGTCTATAATTGTATAAGTTGTCTATAATTGTGGCTGAATGTGATGTAATTCTACACGGTTTTGTGATTGTGGGATAAAGACTCATTGCATAAATGGTTTCCATGAAATCTTCTATTGCTTATTGCTTGTATGGGTTAAATACGGTGGTACATAAACGTGCTGCATATATACACACACAACACAAATACAAAAACCAAATACAAAAATGCATCAGATTCCACAACGGAAGTGCTCCAGGCCTTTAGAGGGCGCTAAGTGGAACAGCTGGATGTGAGTGAGTGAGTGAGTGAGTGAGAGAGTGGGAGAGAGAGAGCTACCTTTTTATTAGTCTGGCATGGACCTGCAGCCTGGAGACCTCCCGTCTCATGCCTCCCGTCAATAAACTGTACATTAAATTAATATTATTTATATAATTTCATTTCATGTCCTCCCGACTGTTGCCGTCACCGAGCTTTGACTTTTCAAAATAAAAGCTTGCGTCTCGTCTGCTATGTCTTTGAAGGCTACTTTGGTGTTTTGGATGTTTTTGAACTAAACAGTACAACAGTCCTGCTAATGAATACAACTTTTCAGCAGATGTCTTACTTACAACACAATGGAGTTAGCAGTTCTGTGTTTATATGTTTGGGTGGGATTTATTCAGTTTGATAAATCCCGCAGTCTTTATAAAGCTATCTCAATGACTGGTTTACAGGACTAGAAATCCTGTCTGTCGTTTTTTTTCTTTCAAGAGCAAATTGCTCCAGAATATGAATACAGATTGATTACTTATTTTATTACTTATTTTGTTGGTAACCGTTGTTGTATAATTACAATATGACACTCGAGGAGGCCTACACTACAGTGATGTGCCTTTCAGACGAACGTATTCCGCTCATGTAAAATGACTTAAACAAACGTCAATGTTAAACGCTGATGCAGTTTCGAATGTTTTATTACGAGTTTACAGACATGTCTCTGCTGATTGAGGATCACCTGGGACCTGAGCAGAGACACACCCACCAGACGAAAGCATCTCAAATTTAGACTTAATATTTGCAGTAGTACACTGCTTCACACCATTCTAAGATTGAACCATAGACTGTATATTATTATTATTATTATTATTATTAATAGTATATAAATAATTAATAACATACAATCTATGGATTGAACGTGTGCCATAGACCGGGTCCCGCTCGCTCTCGCTCTCGCTCTCGCTCTCGCTCTCGCTCTCGCTCTCTGATCCAGCTGTTCCACTCAGCGCTCCCTCTAGAGGCCTGGAGCACTTCCGTTGTGGAATCAGATGCAGCGGTTTTTGCATTTGTTTTCGTGGTTTGTGTGCTTTTGCATCGTTTTTTATTTGCAGCGCGTTTATGTATTTGGTTGTGTTGTGTGTATTTGCAGCGCGTTTATGTATTTGTTTGTGTTGTGTGTATATGCAGCGCTTTGCTGAATGCTGCATATGTGTTGCCAAATTAGTGAAGTTGTTTTCTTAAATTGTTTGTGTTTTGTCTGTGCATGTGTTTTCTGAAGTTGCAGGGCATTTGCCCGTGTCGGCCACCGTAGTTAAAGGTGCGCTAAGCGATGTCACACGTGTTTTAAGCTACAACATTTGTTGTCACTTACAGCAAACATCTCCCCGCTATCCGCGAGCTGCTTGTCCCCAGAACAACAACAACAACAATAACAATGGCAACAAAAAAAAATTTTTCCACCTGCACCACGAAGCATACACAAAATGTGTTCCAGCAATTCCAGCCAATAACCGACAAAAGGATTTGGGGGTGGGGGTTGGGGGGTTAGTGCACAAAAGCACAGAAGGGAGGGTATGGGGAGGAGGGGTGGGCAAGCTAGTCTTGTTTTGTTTGAAAATACTTCAAACGTCAACAAGAAGTAACATCACACAACATCGCTTAGAGCACCTTTAAGTAGGTCTATGTTAAAGGGGAGAAATTGCTATAACACTGAAAGGCCTCTTAAATTCACTTTAAAACAATTTCCTGGAAAGTCTTACTGAGACTATGACTATTGAAACGAATGATTGAAATGCTGTGTTCTGCTTTAATGTTATTGTTAAATTGGGCCACAGTAAAATAGTTGCAATTGTCTAAATTATTTAAAAAAATAATTTCAGGATCTGTATCTTGATTTATGTTCATGAGCTTGTTTGGTATTGGTATCGTAGCCTATATCAGTGTTACCTAGGACATAAGGCATCATCTTCATCTGTATATTCTTAGGTTTTCTAGGCATCTCACTAGCATCGCTTTAGCTGTTTCAGGAGTTCCATTTGTTTGTCCCCTTGATTTTTTTTTTTCTCTCATTTTTGTAAGATGCTTGTTTAAGAATACATCGGTCCACTTGAGCATTTTCCCTTGTTTTAATAGACTAATTTTGGACATTCTGTTGGCACATCTCACTATTGTGCTATCGTGCCCTCTTCTTTCTGTTTATTAGATTGTGGGGAGGTGGCAAAACTTCAATGTCCTGCTCATTTCCTAGGATTTTGTTTGACTGTAAGGATTTAATCAGTTGCTGACCGCTTGTCTTTCTCGTCTAACACTTTACGCCTTATTGAACTTGCTGCTTTGGCTTCAGAGTGAAGCTTTGTTTTCAACCCTGTCACCACTACGTCGTTTATACTGCTCTTGATTGCAACCTTGGTACCTTCGTTACAAACGGTACCTATGCTATGGCAGAGAAACAAGTACCGTCACGTTTTAGGAATGTTGGTACCAACTTATAACCGTTTGTGTGTGTGTGTGTGTGTGTGTGTGTGTGTGTGTGTGTGTGTGTGTGTGTGAGTGATAAATATTTCATGTTGAGAGTCTCGCTACATGCTCCTCACTCAGATCATGATATCATGTTGGGACCAGAGATAATTTCTGCATAATACATGAGGTCACTCACTCATCTAATCAAACTACCACTGATCAAACCATTGTCCTTGCTTTTCCCCTTTTGCCTCTATATTTCCCTTCCCTTTTTCTCATTGTGCCAAACACTGAGGCCATCTAACTATTGTGTGTGTGTGTGTGTGTGTCCGTGCGTGTGTGCTGTTTCAATCGATCACACATGCGCTAAAAAAGTGGCGAAGCTCTGTACACAGCGGGGGTGTGGAGTTGCTACATCCCTAGACGGCGCATTGATTGCGGTTCACTGGCTCTACCAACAGAGAGCCTACGAGGCTCTGTACAGCAGTGGCTGCAGGTTTAAAAGAGACTAGCTACAAATCTAGTGACTTTCTGTAGACGAGAGACGCATGTATTGTCCGTTGTTAGAATTTTGTAACTAACTTCGTGTTCACACAAACAACATGATAACACTGCAGCTGACAGCGGACTGATCCATGCTTCCCCCATGATGGAGTCACGTGAGACCAGAACACATTTATGCGCTGCACCTGGGGGCGGTTCCTTTTCACCTGGTGAATACAAATCCATTCTCATTGGTCCGTCGTTTCATGGCAACATGCCGGCGCATCTTTGCTGTCCAATGAGAGTGGACATGCCGTTAAACTGTGCCCCTTTTGTGGTCGCTTTTGGTCACAGAGCAAACAGTTGTGAAATTCTAACATCAATATAGTCTTAACCAACATTGTATTGTCTAAGCCTAGACTAAGACCCCAGGGGGTAGGTGTAGCAGGAAGCTCCTTTCCATATGTTAAATGCCAGACTTGACCAGATATATTCTTTAGAGTCAAAATGTGGAGAGGGGGAAGGTGAGGCCCAAATGTGCCGTCTTGACCTCTTCACAGATTTTCCTAACCTGGCTCCATCATACATACATACATACATGCATACATTCATAATTTTCAAAACATTGTTTTTAACTTTTTATAACTCAAAACCGTTGAGCGTGAGCTCTTTCTGTCTTGCAGCCGCCACAGTTACTTCTCTCTGTCACTTCTGACTGAGGAGCAGCAGATAGCTAACGGCCGCGTAATGTAGTGGGCCAGCGCCTTGCTTGGCAGCTCTGCCATGTGAATGGGTGAATGAGAGGCAAATAGTCAAGAGCTTTGTCCGGTTAGGTAGAAGGGCAGTATATGAATGCAGTACATTTACAATTTACCACTTGATGAAAGAATGCTTTGAGGGCACGCCATCCCACAACGCTGCAGGAAGCATGTTACTAGAGTGGTGTAAGTGTGAGCGAGAATTACAGGTGTGTTGAGGTAGTGACGTCTGTGCGTATGTGGTCGAGCAAGGAAGGCGAGCGGTGCCGTAGTGAAAGTGTGGCTGTGAGAAAAGCGAGAGGAAAAAAGATAGCAAAGATATGCCCATATAAAGCATCCCTACAATGTTCATATCATTTGAAAAAAAAAAAAAAAGATGTAATTAACTTTTCTTAGAAGATATAGTGTCAGATATTTTTTACCAGCATCAAGTAGTCAAAATTGCAATTAATCTGAGGTCATTTGAGCTTGATCACGGACTTCGTTCAACAGGCACTGCTGCATTTTCTTAATGAAAAAAACAATCAATAGTTGATTCTGAATTACCAGTTTGTTTAAAGGTTGTAATGTCACTCGAGGAGGAGTAGAGGGCTGAGGTATTAACAGGTGTTAAGGCATTTAGCATTTACATTACTGTTAATCAATCATCACTTATGATGAGTCATGTGACAGTGCAGCATGTGACAGTAGCAACAGGTGGCGTGAATAATCCTGTTTCAACAAACAGTGGCATATTCCTTTAAGCAATGATTTAATAAATTAGAAATTTTCAACATAATACACAATAGAAGATAATCAGATAATGTTGTGGGCGGGACATTAAGACGGACTCAGTGGTGATTGAAACCGAAGCAGCAGGAACAGACACAGAGCTGTAGCAGGTAACACACTTATTAATTAATTAACTTTATCGGTTATCAGGCAAATAACGCGGATACAGATAATCTGCAAACTGCCAAAAAGCGGCCCGACAATCGTCCAGAGACGATAATTGATCAACCCTAAAATAAATAAAATAATGCTACAGTCATACACAGCAACAGACCTGCTAAATGTCAGGTGCACCAGTGAAAATGTTTATGTTGCCAATAATATTATAAATATATAAAAAATAATTATCAAGTTGATTTTCCCATCTTCTAATAATCTAACATAGTAATGTGTAAAATTATAGCATCCTGCATAAAGCACTTATGCACAACACCAAGGGGTAAACCTGTTAACTATGACTTGCATTATTTCCCCCATTTTTGGGGTTATCTGAAAACCTCTTTAATTCTTAACTAAAGCAGTTTTAAATTAAAATGTGTCATTCTTTGTGTGTTTAAACTACTTTGATGACCCTGGGCCTGTGAAACACTTTGAACATGAGCCGTATAATTTGAAAACATTTATGAATGTCAATGAGACCTTTTTCCCCTCAAAAATTTAGTTTTTGTAGATGAAAGAAGCACATATCAGTCATGTTATAAGTTCAAGTCCAGCTTATGCCTGCTTTTTACATTCCATTCATCATACCCTTCTTAACTTTGAACTGCAAAAAAGCTACAAATTGCATGGAGCCAGGTTGAGCCACGATGCCAAAATTAAAAAAAAAGAAAGTAGCAGGGAATAGCAATTATGTGTGTTTATATGCGTATACGTGTGTGGGATGCAAACTGATTCATGGACCCCGACAGTGAGGCGGAGAGGAGTTTCAAGTCATCCTCCCGCCCTTCTCTCCACATTTCACTCTCAACAACTCCCAGGAATCAAGCTGTGCAACAGTGTGAGAAGGAGCGAGAGAAAAAGAGTAAGGGAGAGAAAGAGCATCAAACACTCTGTAATAACTGGACCTAATTAAGACCAGAGGGAATAGGGGAGTTATTAGCTGTCATAAGCAAGTTTATCAGACCCAGAGAGATACGTGTGTGTGTGTGTGTGTGTGTGTGTGTGTGTGTGTGTGTGTATGTGAGAGAGAGAGAATTACTTGCTGAGTTTATGCATCCTTATGTGGGTGTGAGAGAGAGAGAGAGAGAGAGAGATAGAGAGAGAGAGAAATAAATACTCAGGACTGCGTTTAACTGTGTGTGTGTGCGCATTCATGCATGCAAGCTGTAGTAGTTGAGCAGAGGTATTTCCTACAAACAGCCCAACTGTTAATATGTATGCATCTGAGAGAGATACCCTCTCATCTCCTAGCTCATCAAAAACACACAAACTCATTATCAATCCCCATTACATGCAGGCACAAACACAAACACGCACACAGACACACACACCCCCAGCATCAATCAGCAAACAAATTATAAGTGCCTAATGCAGTTTGAAGCTTTTTTAACTTTGGTGACTTATCGCTGCATTGTTTTATTTTTGATGGTTTGTCTTCTCTATTGTTGGATGTTTCTGTCCAGCTGATGAATCCAAATCTAATATTCACTCTTCTTTTAAGCTCTGTTTTGGTCCCCACCACTCCTCAGAGAAATCTGTCTCTTTAGCTACTAAATGCTCCGCTGTGTTCATTGGCTAATCATAACTTCATCTGCATGCTGTTTTGTGCAGGGCAGGTAGTGTACAGTAGGTTTAACAGAGCTTTTTTTTCTCCAAATAGTGCTGCCTGCATTTTTTGAAATCCGAATGTCATCCGTGACCAAATATACTGACTAATATTATAAATGCAACACTTTTGTTTTTTCATGACCTGACGTAAAAGATCTAAGACTTTTTCTATGTACACAAAAGGCCTATTTCTCTCAAATATTGTTCACAAATCTGTCTAAATCTGTGTTAGTGAATACTTCTCCTTTGCTGAGAAAATCCATCCACCTCACAGGTGTGGCATATCAAGATGCTGATTAGACAGCATGATTATTGCACAGGTGTGCCTAAGACTGGCCAAAATAAAAGGCCACTCTAAAATGTGAAGTTTTACTGTATTGGAAGGGGGCGGGGGGTCCCAAAAACAAGTCAGTATCTAGCATGCCCACCATTTTCCTCACACAGTGCAATACATCTCCTTTGCATAGAGTTGATCAGGTTGTTGATCATGGCCTGTGGATGTTGGTCCACTTCTCTTCAATTGCTGTGCGAAGTTGCTGGATATTGGCAGGACCTGGAACGCACGTTGTATATACCAATTCAGAGCATCCCAAACATGCTCAATGGGTGACATGTTCGGTAAATATACTAGCCATGCAACAACTGGGATGTTTTCAGCTTCCAGGAATTGTGTATGGATCCTTGCAAGATTATCCTGCTGAAACTTGAGGTGATGGTCGTGGATGAATGGCACAACAATGGGCCTCAGCATCTTGTCACGACATCTCTCTGCATTCAAAATACCATCAATAAAATGCACCTGAGCTCGTTCTCCATAACATACGCCTGTCGATACCATAACCCCACCTCCACCATGGGCCACTTGATCCACAATGTTGATATAAGCAAACTGCTGATGTTATCCCAGAAACCATGATTCACCCGTGAAGAGAACACCTCTCCATAGTGCCTATCTCTCCAAACTTACTGTTGCAGAAGCTGTTTGGGTGGCTGGTCTCAGATGATCTTGGAGGTGAAGATGCTGGATGTGGAGATCCTGGGCTGGTGTGGTTACAAGTGGTCTGCGGTTGTGAGGCCGGTTGGATTTACTGCCAAATTCTCTGACACGTCTTTGGAGACGGTGTATGGTAGAGAAATGAACATTCAGTTCACAGGCAACAGCTGTGGTGGACATCACTGCATTCAGCATGCCAATTGCACGCTCCCTCAAAACTTCAAAGACATCTTTGGCATTGTGCTGTGTGATAAAACTGCACATTTAAGAGTGGCCTTTTATTGTGGTCAGCCTAAGGCACGCCTGTGCAGTAATCATGCTGTGTAATCAGTATCTTGAAATGCCACACCTGTGAGGTGGATAGATTATCTTGGCAAAGGAGAGGTGCTCATGGCATAATGGGGGCAAAAACACATTCAAAAAACACAAACAAGTGTTTTGGTCAGTGTAGTTAAGTTGCAGGGTGTAAAACCAAAACAAGGAGCAGAATGAGGCTCAAATGGCCTGTTGAGCTGTTCTGCAGAGTCACTGAGCACTGAGTTTTCACATTGTACGTAGTCATTTAAGCCATTGTTTACATAATTAAATTGATTGTTGCATCTTTAAACAAAATGAATCTTTGCCATTCACTAGCGGAGTTTAAATACATCATGGTTGCAATTTTACGAATAAAAGTTCTGCATATTTCTTTCACCACTGCACACACAAATACACTGGATGCCAGCCAGCCTTTGTTTTTCTGTAATTTGAAATGTTTTTGCGTAGCCACTTGATGTTAGACACATTTAGTCAGTGTAAAGTATAAGCGAGATATTGAGCAGAAAGATTTTTCATAACCATGCTTTAGTGAGCAAGACTGAGCACTTTCTCAACATATCGGTGCCTGTCATTTCACTTTTGCTACATTGGCATAGTAAGTGGGTTTTGTGACTGTGACTCTGTACAGGGCACACGCTTTGTTTCCCTGATACCTACCTAGCTCCTTCTTCACAGCCTGTTCCATACAATTAAACTTGAAAACACAATTTAGCTCTGAGAGCACTCTGGTGTTTAAGTTAAAATACTGTATAGCATGCTGTTCCACTGCTGTTACTGCCATTAAAGTCCCAATGGAAAAAAGACCTAGAGAAATTTACTAGACCCCAAATAAACTCTACAGAAGTTGTGTTCTTCTTCAAGACATGGTCAATGTCGAACCCTCCCCCCCGCTGTTTCTCCTCCACATTGTCAGGTGATGGCAACCACACCTAAGCATTTTTAGTCATTAAATACATTCAATATTTAATCTTTGTCTCCTATATAAGTGCATTGTATTTGTTTTAAATTACGATATTGAAACTGATACCGTTGCTATTTTTAAGACCCCGTAGTTTACCATATTACCGCCCAACCCTACATCCATTTTCATATTATACTAACATTTGCAGCATCCTGAGCCTTTTTGGTAAGGTTACTAGGAAAACTCAGCCCAAAGTATTTTATTCTCTTCTTTTTTTATTTTAAAAGAACTACACAAAAGAAATCACAACTTTTTTTGAAACTTTCTCTGTTTCCCACAACTTTATTGCAACAACCATACAAAAAACATTGCAACTTTTATCGCAGTTTTTTTTTTTTTTTTACAAAAGCTCCTGCAAATCAGGCATTTTGGGCCGCAACTATCTCAAAAAAGGCCACAATATCTTGGAGGGACTAAGTGAAGCCACTGTAGCAAAGCGCCAAAGAGTGTAACTTGCTCTGAAACGTGTTTTAAACGTTGTTTTACAGTTCCCTGGGCATAAACCTGTAAGAGCTATTTACATGTACGTGTAAAACTCTTTGAAATAAAAGATTATGAATTATAATTCTGTAAATGATGCTGCAGCCTCAGAATGGGATTAGTAGGCCTTTTTCACCCGCAGGATTGCACCTAAATGTAATATTTTACTTATGATTGATGATGACTTGTGATGACTTATGAAATTAACACACCATATTGGAACTTACACATTTACTCTAGCAGCAATTTTGTCCCATGCAAACTCTCTCTCTTTTGCAGCAGCCACTGTTTTTTCAACTAAATACATGTGCAAACTCGCTGTATGTGCGCATGAGTATTTCCGCCGACCAGTTTGTTTGTGGTTGTTACTGTTGTTGGTGAATCGTAGTATCATGGCTCCATTCATGCTGCCTTTTTATAGTGGTGGTGCACACACTTAACTCTGAGTCAACCTACTCTGATTTGATTTAACCAACTTGAATCAGCTGTTCTGGAACCATCAACTCAGTTCTGGGTTAGACTCAGTTTGTTAAAACTCCTTTCTGACATGGACCCCGAGTCATGTCTGCACATCACAGGTCAGGTAAGCAAAAAAGAAAGATAAGAACTACCTGTACACACACACACACACACACACACACACACACACACACACACACACACACACACACACACACACACACACACACACACACACTGTCTGTCTGTTCTCTGTTTTTGGCTCTATTGTTAATTTTCCTGTATTGCTTCTTTTAAGCCTCACAGGAGGTTTGAACAAGCTCACTAAGGCAGCACAATTATACAGATATTTGCCTACGGGAATAAATGTCTTTCTGTTTTTCTACATCACACCTACAATTGCTCTCTCCCTTTTACCTACTACCATGAACTCATATTTTGTGTATTTTCTTATTTAAGTTAACTTAATAATGTATTTTTTATTTATTTGTATCATCAAATTCACATTTCCCCACCTCTCTCTTGGCCTAAATTAACATTTTTGTGTTTGCTCTCTACTTCTCTCTCTCTCTCTCTCTCTCTCTCTCTCTCTCTCTCTCTCTCTCTCTCTCTCTCTATTCTATTACAATTCAGCCAGCATTGATTTGCTCTCTGGCTGAAGTGCTATTGATTACAATACATGCACCAGTGCTACTGAGCCCAGGCACTGCTGCTTTGCTGAGATTGTACATATAAACACACACATAGGAGCAAACACACCGATCTCTCAAACATCTCTCCTCCTTTTCTCTATTTCATGTCCACTACAAAACATTTGGCAATGTACTAGATGCCTTCTTTATCTTGTCATCTCCATTGACACTACATCTCGGTATTCATCGGCATATTGATTAGTTCTGCACTACCAAATACATACAATGCTTTTTATGTGCAATTCCTTAACCGTTGTTTTGAAACTGATTGTTGTGAGCTGGAAGGACTTGACATTGGGAGAAAACGGCAGCTTTTACCTGAAAGAAAGACCTCGGAATAAACCTTTTTAAGATGTATAACTACATGTGAGGTTGTGTGTGCGTATTTAGAAGAGAAGAAATATGTTTAGAGCCTATCATCCAGCGGGCCATGAATTTATGTATTTATACTAACATGCTGAGTACAAGTGCTTTTTAATGAGAAGGAGGGAGGGAGTGATCGTGAGACGACGGGGCATGATAAGGCAGGAAACGTCAGAGCCTTGGTGTTGTTGGAAGTGGAATTCACATGCTATGGAAGAAGTAGAGGGGAGTTTGCCGATGTGGGAAACTGCTGACGGGCTCACGGCCACATGGACGAATCCATACATCTGTACTTATAAGTGCTTTTCAAGAACCTTTTCTCTCTCTCTCTCTCTCTCACCATCTCCCTTCCAGTTGTTTTCATCTAGGTTTTTATTTTTTATATGTTCACCTTTTATTAGAAAAAAAACTGAACAGTGTCTACTGGTTTGCAGACAGTCATGAGACAAGAGCATATATACAGATACTTCTGTACGTGAGGCCTTATTGCCAAATAAGTGACCTTAATTTTTCCCTTTCCAATATATATTATAATAATATTATTGAATGAAAGTGTGAACAAAATGGAGCTATTGTAACCAACTGATTAAACCTAGTATCGTTTTCACCTTGTCAGTCTGTGTGTATGTGTCATCATGGCAAGATGTGGTCCGGGAGACCCCTACTGTAGCGGGAACTACCTTGAAATTTGAGTACTTTGCCAAAGGGCTGCTCGATTATGGAAAAAAATCATTGCAAATACACTCAACAAAGCCGAAAACCATTCAGTATCTGGTGTTATGGTTAGGGTTCCTCTGTCTCTCTCTCGACCTGACAGCAGTTTGTTGTTGTAACTAACTTGAGTGGGCAAATGCTTACATTCGACAGCGTCTGGCACTTTGGAGAGGTGTTCTCTTCATGGACGAACCCTAACATAACACCAGATACTGACTGGTTTTCTAATTTTGGTCCGTGTAGTTAACGGTGTAAAACCAAAACAACGGACAGAATGACGCTCAAATGGCCTGTTGAGCTGTGTCTGCAGTCGGATGATAATTCTTTGGGTTTGTCACTGAGCAACCATTTTCACAATGTAAGTAGTCATTTAAGCCATTGTTTACATAATCAAATTGATTGGTCATCATCTTTAAACAGAATGAATCCTTGCTAATCACTAGCGGAGTTTAAATACATCATGGTTGCAATTTTACTCTAATAAAAGATCTGCATATTTCTTTCACCACTGCACACACAAATACACTGGATGCCAGCCAGCCTTTGTGTTTTCTGTAATTGGACATGTTTTTGCGCAGCCACTTGGTGTTAGACATATTTAGTCAGTGTAAAGTATAAGAGAGATATTGAGCAGAAAGATTTTTCATAACCTTGCTTTAGTGAGTCAGACTGAGCAGTACAACATAATCTACACTTTCTCAATATATCGCGCCTGTCATTTCACTTTTTGCTACATTGGCATTGTAAGTGGGTTTTGGGACTGTAACTGAATTCATCTCTGTAGAGGGCATATGCTTAGTGAACAATATTTGAGAGAAATAAGCCTTTTGTGTACATAGAAAAAGTGTTAGATCTTTGAGTTCAGCTCAAATGGGGCCAAAACCAAAAGTGTTGCATTTATAATTTTGTTCAATATTGAAAACACAATCAACACAATTACTCATTGACTTTTGGAAAGATTTTTTTTTTGTTAGGGGCTGAAATCAAAATTTTATTAATTGCACAGCTCTATTTTGCCTGGTGTTTATATGTTTCTCTGTCTTTCTGCGGACAGATTTGGTCACAGCAATATCATTGCAATCTTACAAGATGCAGTTATGAAATTTTACAGGTGTGGTGTTGAGATCAAAATGAAGGGTAATAATGGGTGTGGTCCAACCAGGGGTGCTGGAAGTACCAGGGTAGAAATTAGGGAAGGGAACCTGGCCTCCCCACTTTACACCCCTGGCCCGATGTAAGGTACAGTCTCAAAACTTTACAGGCGTGTAGCTGACAGAATGAAGGCCACAGCTGAAAATGGGTATTGTCCGAGCAAGGGCACCGAAAATAGGAGGGTAGCCTGTAGGAAAAGGGTCTTGGCCGCCTCGCTTTCTGCCCCTGGCCCGATTTTGGCTTTGCGGTTGGTTTGATCCTATCGCAAAATGGACTTAAGTTTAGATTTAATGTTCATGTAAATGTTTTAATAAGGACTTATTGATGCTGTTTGGATTCTGTGAAAGCTCACTCATAGAGCAGAGCATTTTCCCGCCCATTTTATTTGTATAATTTTAGATATAAATGGTCAGCTTCTTAACGAATGTGTCAGACTGAAGTCAGATGGTTTGGTTATGTATGACGGATAAAAATTAAACCACAGCAACAAGGAGCATTTTTAAATCTTAGCTTACAATATGGCTTGAATTATTGAAATAGGTCCCATTTGATAAGTGCAGATTTACTCAGTTTACTGTGTGTACGGTGTTATTGAAATATCCATCCATCCAACTAAATGCTCTGAGGTGAATTATGCTGAATTGAATTGAAGAGGAGATGTTAGGCAGTTTGGAAATATTTTTTATTAGTGCTTGATATGCAATTGGGATCTCCAATCTTCCTAACAATAGATGATCAATAACCAGTATATGAGCTGCAACCTCTAATGTGGCCAACAAAAGGATATCTATCAAGTATAATAATGGGCTGGGCAGTGAGACAGTGGACTGATCAGTAAAACGAGATAAGTGGGCAGGCAGGAAGGGCCGTCTCTATCGCCACACTTGATTTGTATATTTCAGAATTGCTGCATTGAAGATGTGAGCAGGAAGGATGCAGAGAGCAGGAAGGATGCAGAGACCAGGAAGGATGCATCGTAAAGGTGGATTCTTACCATGCAGATAACATGAATATCTAAAGTATCTAAACAGTGCAGAGGTTGGCGCAAAGTGTATCACTGTTAAGTGCTTTATTATTTAGACCTGAGAATTAACTGAAAATTGTTGAAACCTACATGTAGAGATTAAGTGACTAGACTGTTTATGTGGGGCACAGGAAGTGGCTGGTTTTGGATATTAGAAATGATTTGCAAGGCGAGTCAGTATTGAAAGAAAGCATAAAACCCCTAAACTAAATGTTGCTACTTTTTTTAACCTTTCCACCAAAGCTGGGTCACTGCAGGTAGATCGGAGGGGATATTGTTCAATTTAAATGCTTATTTGTGAGGGTAAAACTGGATGATGTTACACAGAGAGACAAATTATGAATGTGTGCAAGGCAGATGAACAAAATCAACCTTAAATAAAGATGACACCGGCAGACTTGACTGAATTGGATTACAGTGATTAAAAATACAGGCAGGTCACTCACTATAATGGCTACCACTAGCCGTCTCTCTCAAATCTAATTGTGCAGTTTCACTGCTTTCATTTGTGCCTATTATGCTTACGTTTAGGCTTTTATTCCTAGTTTTTTTTTTTTTGGGCAAAAAACATTCCTGCCTTTCAAGTTAAATTATGGTGCCCACCAAAGCAGCACAAACCGACACTGCCTCCAGCAGCGCGCACACACACACACACACACACACACACACACACACACACACACACACACACACACACACACACACACACACACACACACACACACACACACACACACTCTTATTGCAGGGCAATCAATAGCAGTGGTGATGGATGCTGCATACTGATGTACACGCTGCCCTCTGACCTGTAATTGAATGTGCAAGGTTCAGACAATTTATCATGATAGGGCCAATCGCTCCACAGGTCATCTGCTGCTAAATGGTTGATAAGCCTGCACACTCTGCGTCTGCTGCTCATACGTCTGCTGTCAAAGCAATGGGCTTTGCTGACTGATTTCCACAGAGTGCGAGAAAGCAAGAGTTTCTTCAAGAGATCTCACGCCTAAAAGTGTGTATGAACATACGCGTGTGGAGTAGAGTGTGTATGAGTGAGAGAATAAGTGTAGAATCCTCAAATCGATTCCTAATGCCTTTCTGCATCGGCCATTTCTCATCAGAGAAGACTTGGATGGTTCTAAAAACAAACAAGTTGAAATATCGCGGCGGAGCAACTATCAGCATTCTGCCTGGTCCATGAACGATTCAATGGCCTCTAAGTTTTAACACCCAACATCATCCTAGGCTTTTACCTCTGTGTTAAGACATATGCCCTGCCTGGCTCAACAACTGTTTTCAACTTCTGTTTGTTCAAAAATAATTTTGTATGGAATACTATGAAGATAATACTCTCTAAAAACTTCACAGAAACCTGTATAATAAATGTATTCAGTATGGGATACAATTCATAAGCAGAAAACACAGCGGAATGGAAATCATTAAAGTCCAATTTCATGTTTATGGTCATATTTCTTGCTTTGGTTGAGGAATCCCATTCAGAAAGCTCACAGAGCTGCAATAACTTTGGTAATTGGTAATGAGTCCCCGTATTAAAAGCAATTTAAGTTATCATTTCAAAATCACTCAGCAGGAATATCAGATAATTCAAACAGTAGGTGCAATGAAAACAGGTAAATTGAAAAGGAAATTAGAAACCACGGAAATAAATGTGTGTTTACAAACTGCGGTTTTCTTACATTTGCATCAGCAATTGAACGCTTTTCATTATTGGAGTCAGCTTTACTGTCAGTGTTTTCTTCTGAGGCATATATGGGTAATTCCAGAATTGGAGGACAATTTAGGCATCCATTTAGAAAAATCTGCCCTTTGTTTTACTATTTTTATTATGTATTTAATAAAAACAGATAATATGCTATTAAATAATTTGATTCGTCCAGCTCAGGTATCAAAGGTAAAAAAATTAAATTATCTGAAGAGAGTGACTATTTGAGTGTGAGATTAAGGTTTTGAGGGAAATTATTACAAAATCTGAACGTAATATCAGTGAGAAATGCTCTCAGATTGAAACAATGCACTCTTGAATAAATATAGGAATAAAACTCCATAAGCTCAAGTATAAAATATTTCTTACTTATAGAGGAGCAATAAGAGCTATTAATGATCTTCCAGTCCCAGTATGAGACCCAATGTTTTAAATTTGAATCTAAGGCTGACTGCCCAATATAGTCATGTCCCTTCAATCACATTGATTGCCTGTTTTAACTTGTCTGCAAGGCTGACTGGCTTGATTTTGTGGATAATCTGGTTGGTTCCATTACAATCTTTTCGGTAATGCTATATAGAGGAATTGCAGTTGGTATGATGTAATACAAACACTGTTTCTCAAAAGACATTGGTAGATTTTTATGCCTTTTGGCACATTCAAAGAGAATTTTTACAAGAAGGTCCCTGATTGGGATTGGACTTGATGTCCTTGGCAAAAGAACTAAACTTGAAGTAGATAGTTCACTTGATGCATTATTCTGGAATAACATAAAATATCAGTCATGCCTGGGTTTCAATGAGGCTATGCGTCCTTGGTTTTATATTTACAGCGGAAACATCCAAAAGCATGGAAGATTATATTAATCATGTCATAGTCTCCCCTCCGTGTGTGCGTTTGTTTGTGTATGGGCTAGTCTAAATGTTGTTCTGCCCTGGGTAGCGGCCTTTACTATGTTGTTATTTTATCCACTCTCTACACACACATACACACGCACAGGATTTAGCAGGACATTTGGAGGAGTGTAAACAGAATATTTCATCAGCTGTGTGAGCTGGCAATATTTGGGCCTGCGGTAACAGCATTACAGTCTATTTGTTTGAGGTAGTAAGTCTGTTGGTGTGTGTGTGCGCATCAGCAGTGCCAAAGCCTGTGGTGTCGGAGGCAAGCTCACCTGAGTTGGTTTGTTTGGAATAATAAGCCTGCATGCAGCAGCTCAGATGCTGAAAAATACACAGTGGATGCAAAAAAAAATAGCCATGTAGGAACATCTCTCCATGAAGTAGTAACATGAATTGTTATGGACCACGCTTACTAAATCAAGTGAAAAGTGTCCAGCCAAGTCAATTTTATTATGCTTCTGTGCACAGCTATAGTTGTGGATGGAGGCATTATGGTTTTGATATTAGCCTGACCTGACAGATATAATGTGTGAAATAATAAAAATGGACTTTAGGCTCAACAATTTTTCATTTTATCTTGCGTATCATTGTGGATGACAACCAACGCTGCATCTAGGGTGCTTTACTCCGACAAAAAGACAAAAGAATGATCAACCGTAAACATGGGGAACATGGTGGTGACGCTATGTGAAACTGTAAAACTGAGGAAAAGTCATTGTTGTTTTGTTTTTCTTTTTTTAGGCTTTTGCCAACATTGTTTGCTTACATTGTTGTTCATGGAAGTCAGTCCCATGCACCTCATTCCCTGTGACATCTTGTGCATCGGGAAAGACGACAAGCTCCATAGCCCTTTTCACACAGGAATACTGCAATGCGCGGCAATGAAGGTCTGCCGTTATGCAGACAGAACTGAGCAAATGCGCCATAATGTCCCCCAGCGTGTGATTTCACATAGCATGCCAGCATTCCAAATGCAAAAGAATAAGTACCAAAGATACGCGACGAGACAAAACTGTTTAAGATCCTCGCAGGAAAATGTTACAGCGGTCTGAACTAGGCCTGCACGATATTGGAAAAACCTTACATTGCGATATTTTTCCCCTGAGATATATCTTGCAATATGAAAAAAGAAAATAATTTTTAAAAGATGACATAAATAGCTCTATTTGGAAATAATAAATCTTTCTCGAGTACTGCGGTCATTTTGTAGGGGAGTGCATCTACATAGAAGAAAAAAACTGAAAAAGGATCTTTTCTAATGTGACCCATTCTTTGTTGAACTTTAATGCTTTACAAACACCAAAGCAAGTAAGCGCTGTGACTAACGTTACTCTTCTGAAGTGGTTTGGAGGGAAATTAGGTAGAAATACGCTGAGTGACTAGCATGACACCATTGTATTCATATAATAATTAATCCAGGGTAACGTGAATGACAGTGACTGCATGTTGCTTCCTCTAAATTTCAGGTTGTTGTCGACAGCTTGTTAGTTTGATAAATTGATCAGACCTGCATGTCACGCGCACTAGCAACAAACTCTGTGTATCCAAGAACAATTAAATCAGTGTAAATGATGTTAGATCAGACACAAGCTTCAGTAGTGGATTAGTGTTACGTTTCCAGTGTCGCGGCTCCGAACCATGCTAGTTGGGACAGACGGACCCCTTGTTTCTTTAGGCTAACCATGTTGGCTTTAGCCTGGCTGGTAGCAGCTTTCTGCGGGGGAAAATGGCCGGGAGACATTGTGATTATGTTGCATTAATCAGGTGATTTAGTTCATATTTCCAGCAAACATAAAACACTGACTACTGTAGCTTCACTGACTACCCATCAAAACTATGCGCATCACTGTCAGCAGCAGCTGCTTCCTACGGTACTTTTCTACACACGGGGAACCTCAATTCCCATAACAATAAACCCCGTTGGACTAACGTCACACACACACTTGATACGCCATTACTGTTGTGCATCACTCTGACAGTCAATACTGCCGAAGACAGGCGTCAAACTAGTGTGTGTATGTGTGTGTGTGTGTGTGTGTGTTTATGTTGTTAAGGAGGTTTAACAACTGTGTGTTACACACAATGTGCAGTTAGTTTTATTTTATTCAGATCCAAAAGACATTACATCCTTAAGCACAAAACCCTACTGGAACCAATGTGTAAACTGTTGGTCTCTTGGCAATCATTTTGCATTATCTAACAAGTGATCACTAGGGATGATCGTGAATCGTGTAAAGATTACAACCGGTTGAGATAAATAATTAACAACATTACACAACAGGTAACGTTAGCCTACCATTAGCTAATAATGTTAGCTGGTTTAAACACGGTTAAAATGTTGACAGCTAAACGGTGTAAAGTGACTGTAGTTCAAAAGTCTGCAGCTAAAGGCACATGAGACTAGCTGCTCTTTGAAACAGCATGGACACACCCATAACAAGTGTTGCGCTTGCGTCCGGCTCCGTAGGCTTGTGTTGCGTTCCAAGTTGCTGTTAAATACACTTATGCCATCTAGTGTTTCTTCTTTTGTCGTTCAACAACAAGAAGAATTTCCTATTTTACCGCTGTATCTATCTATATACAGCAGACTGGCTTACAGGTTAACCCTACCTAATGGGTGGTGTTGTATGTAGACATCCCATTAAAAATGGACAGTTGGAAAGTTAATACATTTTGAATGACAACTGTTCTGGAAACCATTTCCTTTGTATTCATCCTTTGACTTCATCAACTTCTCCGCTGTCCCTTCCCTCACCCTCATGTTACACCTCATACTCTCCCTCATTCCTTTTTCGTAATTAGGTCCCCTGACACTTTTCTCACTGTCCAGCTGTGTGTGTGTGTGTGTGTGTGTGTGTGTGTGTGTGTGTGTAACTTTGTGCTTGTGACGTTGATGAGGAACACATACTCCATTTATCATATCAAAGGTATATGTCCCTGCTGAATTGTGTGGGGGTGTGTGGTTGGGTGTTTTATTTTTTTGTTGAGCATGGTTATGTGTGTTGCACAGTAATTTGTCGTGTGTGTGTGTGTGTGTGTGTGTGTGTGTGTGTGTGTGTGTGTGTGTGTGTGTGTGTGCGCGTGCGTCTTATGGGCATGTGTTTGAGACGCAGGCAGTGGGAGACGGCAAAGAGAGTTGAAGGACAGTCCACATTCTGAAAAAAAAAATACCCCTGAATCATACCCAAAAGGTTCAAAAAGTACTTTTCTTTTTCTAGGAGGTCACACGTAGCTTCATCCCCAGCCTGTGGGGGGCAGTGTCACCCCAACAATCCTGTTGACACCTGAAGATTATACAAAATAGTTAAATTAGATAGTACAAAAATACAACACTTAAAAGTGTCTTTTTCCAGTTGAAGTTTCAGGGCAGTAAGCTGGTTTGAGCAGCTCAGTGGATAAACTCCTCTTCTCTCCCAACGCTTGTAAAATCCTAAACAATTTGTTTGTTCATTTTCCAAATGATGTTTTCAGCTGAATGCACTCTTTCAAGCACTTGCTGTTGATCCTCTCTCTCTTGTCTTACATTGAAAATGTTTACTATGAGAAGTTGTTACACGTTTGAGTTTAAGTTTTTGAGTTTTTTTGTGGCATATACACTCCCTCTAGTGCTTTTCAATGTACAGACATGGCTCTTTGCAGGGTTAACTTAGCTGTATTTTATGCTCGCATATCAGCCTTGTATTTTTTATCTGTCAGTCATATGTTACAATTCAACACAGAGTACAACACAGAGTTTGGATGTACTTAAAAGAAAAAAGGTGTCCAAGGTAAGCCATAGACCGAATTGCTTCACTTCATCTAGGTGGAGCCTTAAGAGGCTGCTCCTGCCTGGTCTTTGCTTTTGCTGTGCTCTTAACCTGTAACGGCACTCCTTAACAGTTTGGAGTATGGCCTGAGGATGTAAATCAATGCATTAACTCTGCAAAGTGGATCTGTTGGGTGATCAAGAGAACAACAGTGGGTGTCCTGCCTTGAGGCAAACAGACCCACTTCCACTTTTTCCAGTCCAGATTTGGCTCACTCTGACTGGATCCTTCATGTCTGCTGTCAGCCTCCCTCTGGATGTGACGTCAACCCGTGTCTTGAAGCCTCGGAATTTCCATCTTTTTTAATTTTTTATTTACAATTTTGTTCTTCCCGGCTCAACATTATATTTTTCTGCAGCTCTGAATAGTGGCATGGGTCAGAATGTGCTCCTTTTTAAGAAGCCACTGTTAATGTCAAGGTATCCCATAAGACAAGGTATACAGTAGGTCCAGCAGCAGAGCAATTTAGTTGCTGACTGTATAACCTCCAGGAAGTTCTGCCTCACCAACAAGGACAGGATAGAAGAAGCAGAGGAAGCTAACAGAGATAAATAAATTACAAAGCCTCCTGGTCCCTGCCCAGCAGCATGTCTTCCTCCTCCTCCTCATCAGAGGAAGTAAGAAGCAGTAGACCTTGAATGTTGGCAGCCGCAATGATCAAGCCATTGCAAGACAGTCCAACAGTCTCAAGGTAAAGCTCTCGCAGCTTTCTGTTGTGTATTTTTCTGAGTAAAATTGTATGAAATGCAGGATTAACACAGCCCATGCAGGACCCATACCCATAGAGATAAATGGGTTCATCCTGATTGACTTGACTATGTAAATGAAAATGTCATTGTTTGGAAGTTCAAAGTTAAGTGCTTAACGACTCCGCTAGAGAGCAAATCATGTGTAAGTAAAACATACAGTAATTGATCTCTTGGAGACATGAGGCTTTCACTGACAGAAAAAAACAAAACAGGGAAAGACAAAGAAGAGGAAGAAATTACTACATAGTATATTGATGTTCCCCCATATTATCCTTAATGCCCCATGGGGTAACCTTTGTGGTTGCTCCATTGCTCTTTTAAATCCCCTTGATTACTGTCTGCATTTCAAATGCTGCTCTACAAAGTACACTACTTCTGCGAGCCCTAAAGCCTTAGGGTTAGAACTATTGCGCACTAACTCAGGATTATAGGCTTGTATTTCTCCTTGTTATTGGTCTTCAGTAAATGGCTCCATTTACAATGTATGAGAGCTCTCTAACTGTACAGTGCAACTAGAAATATTTTTATGCATGGTGATGCATTGGGCAGCATGCTGAATTATTGATCGGTTCCCATGGATGATGATGATGATGAGACTTTGTAGTGTGCTGGGTTAGCTCTGGGGCAGGCTCTTTGATTAAGAAGAGTACCCTTCTCCTGCTGAGAGAGAGAGAGAGAAACAGACGCAGGGAGAGATCGGCATACATTTATCAGTGGACAACAACTCCGTAACATTTAGACCAAAAGAGGGAGAAAAAGAGTGCATGTCGGGGATTCAAATGTGAAAAAGGCTGATAAAAGAATAAAGATGAGGGAAAGAAAAGAGAAAATGGGAAACATACAAATGGGAAAACCCCACTGTCAAGACAGTGAATGTTTTACAGTCTATTGGAAACTACTCTGGGCGTTCAGCCCAGTACTGCCTGGGCTGACTATAAGAACGTAGTCAATTTTTTTAAGTAACTTCACCATGTTTCTACCACTGTAGAAAGCATTTCAATTGTCATATCATGCTTTCTCTATCTGCTGTGCAAGAAGAGAAAAAAATGTAAACTTGTTGTCTGCTCTCAGAAATCCCAACATAAAATATTCTGGTACCAATGCATTGAGCTTTGTCTCTGTACGTTAGTATGTTAATTTCAAGCTCTACCATGAAAAAAAGAACATTTTATGATGAGCAGTAATGCCATAATAAATACAGTGCTTCCCCATGCATTCTATATACAGGGTTCATTGGCTCGATTTCAGCAACAAAAAAGTAAAAATAACATCAGCAACAAATGTGATGAAATGATTTATTGTTTATTTTGTTGTATCTATTTTGACCTTTTTAATGGACATGCTTTCCATCTTTCCTTTTCTGGTCTATCTCCCCCCCCCTTTTTCTGGTGCTTTACACCCTCTCTCTCTGTTTCACCTGTGTCATTTTCTCTGCTTCCCACTCTCTTTTACTTCAAATTGTTTAAATGACACTGGGGGTTTCTGTCTATATTAGAGTCAGTCAATAGATAGTGTGCCCTAAGGCAAGAAAAGCTGGTACCGTGCTAATCAAATATCTTAGCACTAATTATAGAGAGCAAGTAAATGTGAGTCCCTATCTGCATTCATATCTATGTAGTGTATGTGCAAGTGTGTAATGAAACTGGATGAAAGTGCTGCTGCAGGGTGCAAGCTTAGTGGGGGTGACCGAGCAATGTTTTTACAATTTTTAAGACCAGAGGCTTTAGCTTCAACCTGGCAACGTGTTGCACAAACTAGAAAGAGGCTGAAGCACGATGATTGTACAGTATTAAAAATAAGAGCAGTGAGTCCAGAAGGAGAAAACTGTTCTGCTGGAGGTGCACCATGCACAAATATGAACATACAGTACCCCAAATATGGTTCAAATGGATCCCTTCTTTTAAAGGGACACTTGATTAAGCAAGTCAGTTAAGTCATGGCCTATGCTGCACTGATTTTGACAGTTTTATAATCTGTCTCTGGAAAGTCCCTCAACGCTGGAGTATCCCTTCATTTGTCACATCCTGGCTCAAAAAATGTAAAGGAGGAGGAGGACATCACACCTAAATAATATAAAGTGTTTTCATTAAACATAAATACAACATAACAAACGACATGTGACTGTGACAAATCATATTTATCAGCTGTGACTGGAGTGAAGTGTACGATTGTTGTAAAACAAAAGAACAATAAAGAGCAAACAATGTTGGCTATAGGAAGAACGTGAGATGATCATGCAGGTACTGTCTTGAGCCCATCCTGCTCAAGTGCACATGAACAGGCTTTCCGCTCCATCCTCTCATTCTTTGAAGGAGCAACAAATAAAAAAAACACAAATATGAACATATGCAGCCAACTTGGGGCCAGCACATATTTTTTAGAGACAATGATATTTGTGCAAAGTGCAAATACACATCATGGTAGTTATAATCTTAAATTAAATCAATCTTCAGCTGTCTTGAAACTTATATATATATATATATATATATATATATATATATATATATATATATATATATATATATATATATATATATATATATACACTACCGTTCAAAAGTTTGGGGTCACATTGAAATGTCCTTATTTTTGAAGGAAAAGCACTGTACTTTTCAATGAAGATAACTTTAAACTAGTCTTAACTTTGAAGAAATACACTCTATACATTGCTAAT
>JABXJD010002343.1:30000-40000 GCA_013375575.1 Percina caprodes
TTTAAGGAACTGTGCCATTTAGTTTAATTTGATATGTTTAGCTTTTTAGTCTTGTGATGAATTATTGACATCTGTGGGGTAACTGTTGTGTTTTATTTATCTGCCGGTTACAGAAACACATGCATTCTCCACATTTTCACAGTCACTGTTGCAAACCTGGCCTGTCTTATTTTAAGATGTGATTTGAACACGTTGGTATTTGTGCTGTCTATTCTGAGACCATTGTTGTTTTGATTGTCCTTGTTGTGTCTTGCTAGCTGAATATAAAGTTTAAATCAAAGAACTTACTTACTTTTTCTATTGTGGTGGAAAACTGAGGGCAGACTTGGGAGAGCCAGCAGCTATTTTTTTAATTATTATTACAAATATTATTTTTTGGGCATTTTTAGACCTTTATTGACAGACAGTTGAAGAAATAAAAGCGGAGTGAGAGGGGAATGACATGCAGCAAAGGTCTGGAGGTCGCAGCCAAAAAAAATTGCAAGCAAATGTTTACTGACATTTTGAACGAGACATGTGAAAATGTTTATCACTTTTCTTTGCACCGTCAGCCAGTTTGCTTTGGTACCAGTGTGCTGCCCTGCCAAAAACATATAGAATTTCCACCTGTTAATGCATGAATATACTAATGGCTTGGATGGCACTAATGTCAGCAAATGTCCACTAGGCGGTTCAGTGAACAGGAGTAAACTATATGGGTAAACAACATATGAAGCGATGACTAAACCATTTTTCTTTCTAAAATTCCTTATTAAATGTGCCGTCACACACATTTCATTACTTTGTGGTAATTTTTGATGTTCTACAATGGACTCTGTAAAATGTTTTTGGATACCTTGTTTCAAGCCATTCTAGCGTGGTATAGAAAGCCTGCAGGTAGACTCAGCTCGATTTTGTGAGGTTCTCATTTATTTTCAATAAGCTAAGCTGCTTGACTCTGATTGGCTAACAGCTAGCCAATGAGAGCCTGGCTATCAGCATCCTTTACCCAGCGCAACTGGTTGAGCTCATGAATAATGAATTCAAGCAACATGACATCAGACTGACCAGCTGTTGTAATTGGCCTGATTTCTCCGCTTAGTTCTTTTCAGTGGCTAGAGCTGACAGAGGAGGTAGCAGTTCATTTTCACTTTTACGACATAAAACAAAGTAGTAAAGTAAAAACGTTTTTGTGTGGCAGGGCACCTTTTAAAGCTAAATACTGAACATGCTATATATTTCCCAAAAAAAAGTGTATACAATGGCATGTTGTAGTTTTATGGATGATTGCATGCTGGGCAATTTCTTGGCTGCACAGAGTAATTTCCTGAAGTGTCATCGTGAGCTTTCCAGGCAACCAGCGGAGACCTTAGGATGTCATTGCTGCGAACCAAGAAATAGTCTAACCTGATTGGTTTCCCCTCATCTAACGCTCAGCAACACAGCTAACCCTATTTCCCAAAATGTCAAACTCTTTCTTTAATTAAATATTCCCAACCTAACACCTAGTTTGCTGTTGTAAAGTCAGCCATCTGCAAAGCTATTGAACGTTTTACAAAGAGAAACACTTTCTTACTACTTTCTTACTTTCTTACTTTCTTTCTTTACCTTTGGTAAACGTTGGCATTTTTTCCTGCAAGGTGTTAATTAATTCTTTGTCAAAGTATGTACCTGCTGAAATAAGAATTGTTACTGTACAATGTGCTTAAAAAATAATAATAAGCAAATCACTTTCTTTGGGGCAGCTGTTGTTCAGGTGGTCGAGCAGGTTGTAAATTGTAGCGTTGTTAATGTATTTCGATCTACATGTCGAAAAGTCCCTGAGCAAGACTCTGAACGTCAAATTGCTTCCAATGAGCAGGGTAGCGCCTTGCATGGCAGCTGCTATATTCAAAATAACCAGTCTTTTTTTCTTTTTTTCAAAGTTATTTTTTTTTTCTTTTAGTTTAGTTTACATATGCTCAAGCACACACTTTGCATGCATATGCAGTAATGTGGACAGCACCTCCTGACTGCAATTGCTCTCCGAATTAAATTGTGCTATGGCCAGGCATAATTAATTTGTGTTAGCTGTTCAAAACTTTAGGTTACTGTAGGTTTACCCAAACCCCAGTTCACCAATCAGAGGGCTTTCTCCCCTTCTTTTTGAATGTTAATGTGGAGTGTTGCCACTGCGGAGAACAAAGGTGAGAGAATCGCGTCTGCTCAGGTAATCCGGTTGGTGTCAAGCAGGCTCAGCTTTTATTTTCTGAAGGCTAGAGGAGACAAGAGGGAGGGAGACAGATGGACTGACATCTTCACTAGAAGCATAGACACAGCGACAGGTAGATAGTTAGGCTCATCAGAGAGTCATGCAGACTAATAAACAGACAAGTACAGATGGAAATAGAGAGAGAAAGTAAGTAGAATATTCAAATCTTCACAAAAAGCAATTACACATTACTTCTGTCGCAAAAAGACAGATAGTAATATGTGTAAGAGTGGGGAGATACGTGAGGATAGATGAGACAGAAATGAGAGACAAAACTAAAGTATGCAAAGAGGAACGTAAAAGGCAAGAAAACAGAGTATGTATCAGTGAATGAACTTAATTACATTTATTACTCAGCTTAGAAAGATCTAATTCATGTTTCTAACATCAGCTACATTAATTAGAAGCAATCTCCAAGCTATTGTACCCTTCCCCAGTATCATTCAGCCTTCATTACAGCCACTTTGATACTGAAATGAAACAGCCTTCAGCCGGATTGTGGCCATTATACCACAGAGGCTTGCTGCTATTCAGCCAAAATTACATAGTCAAGTTCCTTTTAGGGTTTAGCTTGCTCTGTCTGGGTTGGTGATTTGTTATTTCGAATGTGTCTGTCTGTGCTGTTGCTTTTGTGCATGGGAATGTGCATATTCAAGCTTGCATGCGGCTGTGTGATAGGAAATTTGGTTGTTTCAGTGTTTATATACAGTGGCCAGTGCCAGCTACCCTTTTATCTATGTGTGTGATTGCGTGTATTTGTTTATAGGGACACCGAGCATTAGAAGACAGCCATTTACAACAGACAGGAAGGACCCCCAGGTGGTGACAAATTAAAAAAAAAAAAACATTAGCAATGACAAACACTGTAGAGAAACACACCTTTAAAGCTGCATAGAGGAGCTCACAGATCTGCACGCACATTCTTACTTATTGACAATTATAAGTAGATGACCCCCCTTTTTTAATAAGTAAAACAGAAACATATTAACCTCAATGCATCAATGAACTCAGTGTTCCAGTCAGTTCAAGTTGATAGAGCAGCTTACAGTGATACTAGAGGTAGAGCTGAAGTAATACATCCTAATCTTAGCATGTCGTAACACCAACTTGTGTGTGTGTGTTAGCTGGCTGCTAGTCTGGATCATCAGAGGTCATTGCACATTAAACAACAAGAACAACCTCAGAGCTAGCAAGCTAACATTATACACTGAAAATGGCAAGTTGTGGCGAAAATTGTAATCGTGCATTAAGGTAGACCTGCTTGGTTCTTTCGATGAATGATTGTAAAGGTTTACAAAGAACATGTTTATTGCATTTACTATCTAACATTTGGGAACTATTGGCAGGGATTGCTGTGGACGAAGAAAACACAGCAATACTGTACACTGGTAAGAGCAAATTACATTGTTTTCATTTCAGCTAGTTTAAATAGCTCATGTTACTGTATTATGTGAACAGATCACCTGTTCACTTAATTTCATATTTTATGTGATGTTTTCTTTGTGGGATGCAATTGTTCCTTCCCGAGATTGTTATTGTTTTGCAGAGGCACCGTCACTGCATCCGGAACTTGGAGCCGCCCAAGAAGATTGTGATTGGTTCAAAGAAATGCAAACAACTGTTTTTTTCTCTCTTATATTCTCATATTGCCAGAACTATCTATAGTTCTGTGAGACTAGCTGGCTGGCAACCAAGTGTACAAGTACAATAAGTGCAGTCTAGATGAGATACTTTGTTCAGTAAATACACATGCATTCAGTCTCCTAAATGTGTATTAACAGTACTTTGTGGTATTAAAAAATATGTGTAGGTCTGTTTGTAGCAAGATATAGTTGATGTTTGTCTCCAATTGATTTTAAAGTATGATCCTTGAACCTACACATACAACAGCATCATATTATGGCTTGTTTTGAACATATCCTGCTAAAAAGTAGTTAGAATTTTGCTCAAGTTTAAACTCACCTAAATCTGTAAAAGATATAATATAGCATCTGGGCTTTAATACTGGCTATAGTAGAGTAAAGGAATTACATATTCTGGATAGTGAAACAAGACCAGGGATCAACAGCAATTTAGTCTGCGCTTTTGTTTCATGGTTATTTACTATACTAAAAAGAAATGTGTGCAGTGCGGTGAGACTAATATGCAGTACTTTTGCATCAGAGTCATAACAGTGTGGCTTAGTGCAACTGCTGCTTGTGAATTATTTATGGATGCTTGGATTTCCACCCATGTTATAAAACGCTGCATTAAAAAGCCTTTTTTATTTCACAAAGCATCTTGTATTTGATTGGAAAATCTTCCCGTCAACTGTATGACTACCGAGAATAGCAATGCTGATTTCATAATTGATAAGGCACGTTGACCTCGGTGCCACTGTTCATTTCACCCCTCTTCTCCTCCACTTGATTGTCTTTTATCCTCATTTTCACTTCACTTACATTTCAACTGTACTTTATCTCAATAAAAAACGCACTTGTTTTTAAACGTATTGTGAATATATTGCTACTAATGTTGAAATGAAATAGATACATTATTAAATATGTATTGCCTTGAATAGATGTGCTGTAGCATGTGAATCCTTAAAGGACATGTGCTGCAGCAAAACCGCATTACTTAGCCACTTGACACACGCATGCACAGACTCACGCAGACAATCCCTCTTGTCTAACCTTTCTGCTGTGATAGGTCACGCCACTCACTAACCAATATTCACACCGCCAGCTGAAAGAGAGCCTTGGTTGAAATTTACAACCCCATGCATCTTAAACTTGTATGTTTATTGCCTGAAATGGCAGGATGAAATCAAATTCATTACAAGGCCCTACATCATTCTGAGCTGCCTGCCAAGGGCTTTATGTTCTTGCTGCAGCCAGCTCCACTTCCCGTGGAAATACTGAGCAGGAAGTAGCATAGGGTGGTGTCTGTATGTGTGTGAGTTTGCTTAGCATGTTAATTTCTAGGCCTCCATGCAATAAGTGTCAGGCGAGAGTTGTTAGCAGGGATTCGTAGATATATTTTCTGCCTGGTACTCAAAGAAATTTAGTCTCTCTCTGTGGGACCTGGGCTCATTAAAACATATTGCTTTTCTTGCCTGTTTCCCATTTTGGATCTAGAGTAGCAGCGGCAGCAGCCCGCGCTGATACTGGCTGAAAGTGTAGCACATTATGAGTTATGAGATGCAGTACAGTTTGGGATTAAATTTGCTGTTATCTTTTTTTTACACGATGCAAGCTTGGTCTCCTCGCCTTTGATGAGGAGCTCTTGCTACAGGATGGCCACAGAGAAAAATCCCCCCGTCTCAGTCCATATCACCCCTCATTCAATTCCCTCACCTCCCTCAAACCTACAACTCCTCTCCTTTACCCTCTCTTCCTTCTATGCTATGTATCATCTATTCCTGCTTCCTTCTCTCTCTGTGCTCTAGCACTTTAGATTTTTACACTGAACTGTGTAGAATGGGATTACCACTCCGGACAGATTTACAAAAACCTCTTAACTTCCTACACCCTCCATCTTTCTCTGCTCCATCTCCTGCTGTCGCCGTCATCCGTACCTTCCCATCTTTTGCCTCTCGCCGTACACCTTTCTTATACTCTTCCCTCTAGTCACACTCACTTCCTCCTCTGTCAGCCCCCCCCCCCTGCAATAAGACTGACAAGATAAGAGATTGCATTTCTCTGCTCAGCTGTCCGAGCTTGAAGAGGGTGTCATGTTTAAGGAGGGGAGTACCTGACATTGCACATCAAACCTTTGTAACATTTCAATGGGTTTCCTATTCCTCTCCACCACATCTTGTCAGACATCAGCCTATTATTGACAGATTGTGGATTAGAGAGGTGGAGGGGGAACCCAGAGCTTTCAGAAGATTGCTGCTATCTGTGTTTGCTGCTATCTACAGTACGCAGCACTGTGGGACAAATGCTTGTGGAGGCAATAGGATTTTCTTTGCATGGATAACTGCATAAGCGATGTCAGATTGTTGTACAGTGTGGACTTGACAATAGGTACACGCTGAGAGGTGCGGCTATAGGAGAAAACAATAGAAGGAGAAGGAAGGATGGAAAGAATCAGAGCAGAAACAAATGAAAAAAACAGATGCAGAGAATGCAGGAAACAATGTCTGATGGAAATGTAGGAAATTTAAATGGGGGAAAAGAATGCAAGCAGAACAGACTTCAAAAACATACATTATAAATTAACTGGTACACTGCTTAACAGACGAAACATCTACTCTATAGTTAATAAAACAATCTCAACTGAAGTTGCAGTTGAAAAAATGAAAATGACTCTTAGCAACACAGACTTCTCCTTCATGTTAGGGCTGCTGAATTCTGGAGAAAAAAAAATCACAATTACAATTATTTTGGTCAATATTGAAATCACAATTATTTGACACAATTACTCATTGACCTTTGGAAAGATGCTCAAACAGTGAAAAGGATAAACAAATCAACAGTGAAAACACCTAGAATTGTGAAATTCCCCTTTATATTTTTCCTATTTAAAAATTATTTTTCTTCAGAACAATACAATAATATAAGATGTAATATAGAGAACGCATGGTTATGTTTTTATTTAATACAGTGAATATATTACCTAAGTGCAATCTGCCCCACCATTTAAAGAAGTAACAGTAGTTGATTTTTTTTTTTCCTTCGTTCCACTTCCTTTTTGTACTTTGATGGACCCAGATGGCCTTAGTATATCAATATTACATTTGCCTCCACCGCAACTTTAAGGACATGCTCTGGAGCTTGTATCCACTCCCATTCCAGCCACAGCTACATTCAGAGTAGAGGGAGCTTTTTAAGACTGAGATTGTGACAATTGTTATGCCCGGTGCCCATATGTGTTCTTACTTTTTTCTCTCTTTCCTTCTATTCTCCGAGCCAATTTACCTCACTTAATTTTTTCTCCTCTTCATCCTTTCTTTATTAAACTGTCTTCATCCACTATTTTTTCACCGTATCCCTTCAATCTATCCTTATTTTCTTTCTTCCTTCCTTCCTGAATTCATATCCCCTTCTTTTCTACCATTTATCTATCTCCTCCATTTACTTCCCTTCTCAACTTCCTCTATCCTTTACACCTCCCACAATATGTCTCCCCACTCTCGTTGTTTACCAAGCGTCCACTCTGTCATCTGCACTAAGACTGATGCTGTGGCGGCGCCATCCTTCTCCACAGTGTCGCCACTCTGCCTTCAAAATTCAATCATTTAGTGAAACTGCAGTGATGCACCATCTCTCATCTTCACCACCATCTGACTGAGAGGCAACATTGGCATGGCCTACCGATGCCCTGCCTAGACATTAAACAGTTAGGACACTTGAAGCATTTTAACTCTGATGTATTTTGATAGGTTTCTCTGGTCTCTTGGGGATGATAGCAGTCACAGTGCTATTTTTGAAAGTGGTAGGGAAAGGTTTCTGGTGAGCCGGGCTGTGACGCCTGAGACTAGATATTTATTACTTACTGAGCTTGTGAATTTATAGAAATGTGAATAGATAACAATTTATATCAATTTAAAATGGTTTTGGCCAATAGGAGGTTAACGCAAGACAGAAATTTAAGGTTTAGAATTGACTGTAAGGGCACATAATGATGCATCTTGGTCATGTCATCTGGCACACCGTCAGAGAAAACCATTCATGTAATGGAAATTACTTGATTCATGTGCAAGCTGTGACATTGTCAAAATTGTCTACTAGCTTGTAAATGGTCTCGGTAAGGTACTTGTTTTGGTGGAACATTTGCACCGCGTGAAAGAAAATGCCACATACAATAATAAATGAAGTTAACTGTTCACAAAATACAGTAACGTGAGCTATTTAAGTTAGCTGGATACATGGTTAAACCCAATTTGCTCTTACCAGTGTATTGCCAAGTGTATATTTGTCCACAACAAATCCTACCAATCGTTCCCGAAATGTCCCGGGATAGTAAATGCCTTAAACATTCTATTTGTAAATCCTTTTACCCCTTAAAAAAACAAGCAGGCCTGCCTTATTGCATGATCCAAATTTTCTTCAAAAGTTGATGTTTTCAGGGTGTAGGTTGTTGGTTGGTTTCCCAAAGAAAACAGAGTTAAGAACAGCAACACAAAGAGCAGAAGGTGAGTTGTTGATCCAGACTAAGATCAGTGAGTCATCTCTCTCCCTTCTGACTCTCCTTTCTCCTTTTTGTTGTTCCTCTTCCAGGTATATCTCTACTTTCATTTCATTCCCACAAAGTCTTTTCTCATTTTTCTCTGTCAGAGGCACAGGCCAGGGTTGCACTTTTTATGCCAAGTCACATTAACTTTCAGGTCCCAGGGCTCTGCAATTAGATCACACACGTGAGGTCTCCTGGCTAATGTAATCGGATGTGTGGGAGCATGTAGAGCAATCTGGGCACAATGTGGTCAAATATTGTTCACATTGGTAGTTTCATTAGTAAAGCCTGTCCCGCAGTTTAAAACCAGACTCTCCAGCCTCAACGGCTCTAGATGGACTAATACCTCTCTCTTTCTCTCTCGCTCTCTCTCTCTCAGGCATTTTGAATCTGGACCTCTGTCCTTCACTAGTCTCTTTTATCCATGCCCTCGAGTCTAGAATAACACTGAGAAATGTTTTCTAATTCTATTGGCAGGATTACATATTTTGCAATTAGGTTAGGTTCAGAGAAATATTGTATGCCAAAGTGACCCAAATTCTTTTGCTCATATCTGATTTGTTTTATGACAGTGTGAACAACACGTGGCATCCAATCTTTTCCAGTTATGATCTGGGCCACTTTCATATGTGGTCCAAACGTCGGCAACCACAATAAATACGGTGTGAATGGACTCTGTTCTGAATCAGAAATCAAGCACCTGGTGCTCGTTCTGTGAAAGGCGCGGTACATGTAGATGGCTGGAGTGTGTCTCTCGAGATAACACTTGTTATGAATTGATACTATAAATAAAATTGAATTGAAATTGAATATAACGTTATACATTCTCAAACTGGCTGGAATCATTGCACATATCCTCTAAGAAATTTTTTTTATTAATGTGCATAAAGAAGACAAGAAAAGATGGAAAAATCTCCAAAAGGCATAAAATGACAGATTAGACATTTGTATAATATGTCACAATATGTCATTTACGCTTTCAAAATAACAGTAAACAAAAAATGGCATCTGCAAAGGTTTGGGCACCCTGCAGAGTTAATACCTTGTACTGCCCTCTTTGGCAAGTATCACAGCTTGGAAACGCTTCTTGTAGCCAGCCAAGAGTCTTTCAATTCTTGTTTCCTCATAAGCTTTCTCATTCCCATGACCTTTCATTTTCTCAAAGGCAGAGCAGGATACCCAGGGCTTGGTTTACACCTATTGCCATTTCTAGCCACTGGGGGACCACAGGTAGGCTGGGGGAACTCATATTAATGTTAAAAAGAAACATTTTCATGCCATGGGACCTTTTAACGCATTAAGATCAATTTCCAAAATATGTTTTTATTTTTTTTATTTCTCTTTTTAGTCAACTTTAGCATGGGTATGTAAACGGTAAAAATTATGATGTTTTACTTCATAGTACCTTCTGTGTACCTGTGTTATTCCATTACCTGGTTCACATAACATTGATATAACAAAAAATGTATCCTTGGATTCCTTAAAAACTTTAATTTGTTTGGGAAAAGTCATACATGAATATATGTTTTTAAATTTGACTGAAAGAGACAATTGAATTAATCACAATTATTTCTGACAGAATTAATTGTACGGATACATTTGGAATTGTTACAG
>JABXJD010002343.1:45000-55639 GCA_013375575.1 Percina caprodes
GGGGACTCTGCAACTCGCAGCTTACGCATCAATTGTTGCAACGATGAACAGATGATGGAGAGAACGTTCAAAAGGAACAGTGTGGTCGTGAACCTGGCGTAGGAGGGAAAGCAGAGAGTTGGTGCATTGGGGGAGCTACAAGAGGGAAGGAAAGGTGCATGTAGAGCAAGAGCATGATTGGAGTAAATGAGAGCATAAAGTTAGATGACAAAAGGCTAGGAATAACAGACGGTTCAGACAAAAGTGAGGGGAAGAAACCCTGCAAGAGGTAAAAATGTTAATTATTTGTTGAAAGTAGCAAGTGAGCGTGGGGATGACAAGCCTTAGCATTGAGAGTGGTCTATGTAGCATGAAAAGGTCCTTTGGCTTTTCTATCTTGAGGCTATGTGTCAATCAAACCTGTGTGTCATCTATCCCACCCACACAAGTGTCGCATTTGTAAGTGAACCTCCTGCTGGGTATGTTTCTCATGTAGTTGAAGGTGAAACAGTTAGTTAATAACGGAAATCATCGTGTGTGCAAATGGTGTGTGTAACATCCCAAAAATAAGACAGCCTAACTAACAGGTATATATGGGGAGGTAGAGAGAAGGAACAAGAAGAGGTGGTGAAAAAAGCTATTAAAAGGAAGAGGAACCAAAGGGTGGAAGAAGGTGAAGGAGAGCAAATAAATAAGAAAGAAACAAGGGATCTAGTTTTTTATTAGTATTAATTATTAATAGTATTAATAAGATATGGTAATAGAGAGAAAGATGGTTGGCCTTCCCCTAGATAAATAAACACACATACGCTCACAAACAGCAGAGTATAAACACACATTCAGATGTACCGTCTCTTATTGGGGAACAAATGTGTTAACCGCACACTGCCTCAGTACTGAAAATCTATAACACATTACCTCTCCCTGGGTGCTGGGAGTGGTTACAGTTTCAAAAAATGTGTGTAAGCGAGGCAGAATGGAGTGTGTGTGCGTGTGTCTGTGTGTATGCTGTTAAAAGTAGATTTAAGTTGTGTCACTGTTACAGGAAATCTCTGTCATGGGAAACATTTACTATATCAATTGTTGAATTGTTGTACTGGGTGTGTGTGTGTGTGTGTGTGTGTGTGTGTACTTTGTAGGGCCAGAGCGACCAATTAGAGACCCTCCATGAAACTTTTGGGAGAGTTTGGGATGAAGTAAACTTTTTACACTCGCACAAATCTGTCTGCAAATACAGCTACACATGTTTGGGATCCTCTTAAGAATATAAACAAGTCATATACAAACTGTATGCATTTTTTTCATTTTCTTTCTTGGGTTGTGTATGTGTGCTAAGGCCTTTATCGCTCTCCTTCACATCCCCTTTCTTTTTTTATGCCTTTATGCATTTTCTCTCACAGGTTCTCTCTCTCTCTCTGCTCTGATATTGATTTTGTACTCCCGTATGTTATTGGGCTGTCTCGTCGCTGTTAAATTCATGATATTATCTGATCTCATACATGACATACCAAAAACTGTGTTGGCCAACCTGAACTCACTTAAAATCCCATTTGGGGAAAGGAAGCATATCCATTTCTGGAATAACAGTGTCTGCATAATGGATCACTAAAACATTAGTTAATTACAATTAATCTGATGCTATGTTGGTTTGGGCCGCATAAGCTAGAAAGCTAATGAATGTGTGTGTGTGTGTGTGTGTGTGTGTGTGTGTGTGTGTGTGTGTGTGTGTGTGTGTGTGTGTGTGTGTGTAAATTGACTTGGCAGGTTAGTTGGCAAGCTACTTAGCCTTATGAAGCCGTAATTTTAAACTAGATAATCACAGTGGAATGTAAAGACGGGGCAGAGACAAGAAAAATACATTGTGTGTGTAAGAGTTCGACAGATGCAGTATGATTAGGCTGCAGTTTCTGCTAGCTGTTTATTCCTATTACTGCTGCCAAGGAGCTTACCAGCTAAATTGGGCAAATTCTGGTCCCCTAAACAAATTACTCGCTCTATTTGAGAAGGGAAATCTAATTAAGAAATTAGTACAGATCCAGCACTGTACCACAGCCAGTAATACTATTAGCTCTTAGTTTAGATTTTGTTGTCATTCCATTGACTAACCTCAGGGATATTGATACATATGGATTATCTTTACCTTGCCAACTGTAAGTATACTCTTACATTTTGATTAAATAGCAAAATGCATTCAACCTGCAGAATCTTGTCATACATAAAGTGGGCCTGTGTGTCTTGCTTTCTGTTTTCAAGCTAAGCCTTATTGTTTGGGAAATCCTGCATCACTCATTTAGCACAGATGTAGCGTTGGCTGAATCTTTACATTGCCTCTGGAGCTCTGAGCAATTGCTGTAATTTCAAAGAAAGTCTTCTAGTCACATTTAGTGCTGGTAATAATGAGTTAAAGCACACTAATTGAAAATAGACCTTGAAACAAAAACAGATGTGCAATTAATAGTCATCTTTGATTCAAGTGTTACCTATATTTTGCAAGTTCTGCAGGTGAAATTATTTTTGTTCTGGCATTTGGTTGGTCCACACATTACTGCAGACCTTTGAACAAGAGAGGAGGGGGCACGTAATGGGGAATGAAGGATGAACGGAGGGGTAGAATAGAGACTGCAGGTGAGAGAAAAACAAGCAAAGAAGCATGGTTAAGGTGGGAGAGTGTGAGGGGAAAAAGTAGCAGTAGGAAACAAAGAAAGGTGATGCAACAAATGATTGGATCAGTGTGCAAAAAATGAGGACTGCGCTTATGAGAGAGATACAGACAGGAGTGAGTGAGGGAAGAGAAATTACTAGCCATATGTCTTCTGCTTCTCTCTTCACATTCATTTCTTTTCCTGCTTACATTTAAACTACCATCTCTACCCATCCCTCTTCTTTCTGTCGCCCTTCCTGTTTCTCCCAATGCACTCTTACCTGAACAAGATTAATCGTTCCAGTCGAATCACATTACCTCCCAGCCCAACTCCAAGCTCCCCGTACACACACACGGGAGATGGATAGAGCGAGAGAGATAGGACCTGCAAGCCAGAGACGGAGGGAAATAGAGTATGGAGGGCGGGGGTACTGAGGGAGTTGAATGCATGGATGGTCCGCTCATTAAACTCATCACATTATTTTAGCCCTGTGCTTTATTACACTTAACTGGGACACTAGGCACTCAGTCAAACACACACATTCACACATATTTCTGAACACACATTTATACCCAACTGCAGGTCTGCCATAATGTGTTTATGACATAGCATGTTTAATTTGAAGAACAGGATGATTCATGGCCCCTCGATTACGATGCTTTATCATCCCGTGGCACCTATGGCATAAGGAGGGTGTTCAGGGCAGGAAAACTGTTGTTAATGGGATGCTAATCATCTCATAACCTGGAAAATGGGCAGCCAGCAACCCTTCATGCAAATGTGTTTGTGTGTTACATGTGCATCTTTATTACTGTTTACGTGCATTTGCTTTCTGTGTGTACGTGCGTGGTGGTGCGGTGTCCACATTAGCAAGCTTTTGTCTTTGTGTGCGTGAGGGTGAGTATTGATCTATCTCTATGTGCTCCATCATCCTGCCAAGCATAATAAGAAAGAATGGGACACTAAGCAGGTGCTCTCCCTCTGCTGATTTATAAAACGTATGCACTGAGGTAAACACCTCAATCACTGCATCGAGAAAGGCTTGCTAAATTATTCAAATTAACATGCTATAGGGAGAATACTTTATTTATTATGCATATGACCGCTTAAGATATTTTAAATACAGTTTTAAGGTGATGCAGTTAATAATTCTAGGAATGATCTCCTCTTAGGAAAAAGGAAATCAATGTGTAGGCTAACTGGGGTCAAAATAGCCAGGAGTGAACTATGTAAGACTTTGATATGAATGAGTGTGTCAGAGGGCTACAGTTCAGTTTTTACGCTATTTGTTATGAAATAATCCGTTCGCGATTTGTTTTCTGGTTCATGTCCTGCCATCTGCTGGCTTGACCACCATGACTTGACTTTGAAAGCAGTTATGAGCTCAGAGAACAAAGTGACATGAAACTGGGTTCAGTTCACTATGTTCTAAAAGTTTAATGAGACACACAAAAATAATATAAGTTTTTTGACAATCGCTCCATTCACTTAGATGACGTGAGAATTGATAAGAAAGGGGCACCAGAGGAAAGCAGGATTGGTTCAAGGTAGCTTCATGCAGATAAATCTTTGGGAAGGAAAACGGTGTGACAATTAATGATACCTAATGAAACAGATGAGAGAGGTCTTGTCCACAGTTTTCATAGAATGGAATGTAACAGAAAACAAAGCAAATTATATAAATAAACTGTATCTTTATTTAAGTCCCATGAAGAATTTGTTTTTCTTTTTTACTTATTTCTAAATTTGATCAATTTTATAAGTTGAAACTTACATCAGGCATGTGATAAATGCGTAGAGGGTGGTGGTTCTTACATCTATGTGGTTGCAATTGGTGTATACTGTAACTGAGTTTTGTGTTTTGTGTTTTGAGTTTTGTGTGGCTGTTGGATGCGCAATATTTACATCAGTCACAACATGATGATTGTGAAAAGCTGTAATTATACTGCATTGATTTACAGGCAAGTTAAGACACTCATTTTGCTGTAGGTTTCTGTTGGATACTAATGTTTTATGAACAGTTTAAACAAACATGAATACATAAACAAAAGAATTAGTGCTGTCAGGTCCCCCATACCAACCTGAGCTTATGCATGTGTGCATGTAAGTCATGTGTGTCTCTCACGCTTGTCCTCAAATTCCCTGAAGACACGAGCTGTTTGTGTGTGTGTGTGTGTGTGTGTGTGTGTGTGTGTGTGTGTGTGTGTGGGGGGGGTTTATTTAAAGAAGATGGGGACACTAAGGGTTACTCTGGTCCGATGACTGCTGTCCAATTTGTGAACTATCCTCTTGATGAAAAAGAGGCAAATCTCTCTACCACCTTTTGTTTTTCTCACCCCGTTCCACACTCTCCTCCTGTCTGAGTTGTTTTATCTCTTGCATCAGTTTTGATCATTTCTTCCTTCTCATTCCACTTTAAGCCTTTTCCGTCACTGTTATCTGTCAGCATTCATTTTTTTTATTCTTTTTTCTCCTATCACCACTGTGATTGTTACTGTTTACCTCTTATATTTACTTCCTTTACTCCTTGCAATACACACGTTTCTCTGTAACTCTCTCTCTCTTTTCCTTTCCTGGATTCCACCTGCGACCTGACTGTCCATCTCTGCTCAGAGTCTCATAACCCTATCAATCAGTCAGAGCTAATATAGTTTTATATGACATGTGTCCTTGTGTCATTGGCCTGTGATAGACAGGGTTGTACCCACCATGGGCACTTTATAAAATGAACAGGCCCCTCAGGATGGAAATAGTTAATAATATATAAATCAGATAGATGATGGCATTGCCTTCCGTAATCTCTTCATGTGGTCCCATCCAGTACAGTATGTGCTGAATGATGCACTCTGGAAAAGGGTGGATAAGGTGGAAGACATTTGTGGATTATAATCTGCAGGTGAATGTAAAGTCTGTACACCTGACATGTTTTGTGTTGAAATAATGGTTAACCTAAAACAGAGCAAACACAAAAAATAGAAGCTATATTCCCCCCAACATATAAAGGATAATGATAATATGTTTATTACTACATGGGTCTCATTTTTATAGTAGTGGCCCTCCTAATTTGTAATCATAATAATTATATCTACCAATGTAATTGCTGTCATTTGGAAACATGGCCTGTTGGGCTAAACAAACCCAGGTTGGACAAACTTTGCTACAACTTTGACGTGACTGTAGTTGTGTCAAGCACTGTTTTCCTGGGCAGTGTAGAGATGTTGTCAGTTTCCCAGATCTCAGAAATTACTTTGGTGAGTTATCAAAACCACTAGAAATAGTGGCCAAAACTATGTATCCTAATTATTCTGTTTATATACTACTAATTTGCAATAGTAAACACCATTTGAGAGGAACATAATACCACCTAAATTACTTTTTAATCAACTAATTGGGCAAACATTTGTAATGAATGTGTCTGCCAAGTTCCAAATTGTTCATTTGTTATCTGCTCTTGCAATCAACATCCACTAGAAACTAAAGAAAGGTACATGTTTCTTTATGGTTGTGTATAGGTACTCAAAGCACTCTATTAAGGTTAGGCAAATATTGTGGTCTTGGTTAAATACTGATGAATGACTTTCAGCATGACATAGGACATGTTTATTTTATTAAAATGTAATCTAAACCACAGTCTTTCAGTAACCTTAACCAAAGTGCTTTTGTTTGCAAAAACCTAACCACTTGGCTCAGGATGTGAATCCTGGTCTCTGGTGTCAAAGTGGTGGGTTTTGAAATCCACAACAACCATCTAATGGCTTGTGCTTGGAACAAAAAATTTAGCACTTCCTTCTTTTGATAAATGTTGGTGATAATCATTATCCTGGCAGTATTTGGCAAAATAAATGTGTAAAAAGAGCAGAAACCATTAGTCTTGTTAATTTACTGTATCAACACAGTTGTTTCAATCTTTTTTTCATTTTGTAAAGCAAGAATACCATCACATGTACTGATTCCAGTTTCTCAAGTGTTGGTATTTGCTGCTTATCTCTTGCTTTGTATTACTGTAAATTGGGTTTTGAGATGTTGGTAGAACAAAAAAAGCAAAAGTCCTTGTGACAGACATTTTAAAGACCAAACGATTCATTAGTTGATTAATCGAAAATGCAATATTTGTAAGTTGCAGCTCTACATATAAATGTAATTCCTAGGAAAATAAGACTCAATTAGTTTAAATAGTTTCACATTATTTGACCACTGCAGGTGATTTGGATTTTTTGGTCTCTGTTGAGGTATCTCATGTTTGACTTTGAAAAGTCTCAAAGTGCTGATTGTCAGACCTTTTTATAGCCGACAGGTGCTGTTAGTTTGTACTAGATTTAATATGATTCGCCATTGTAACAGTGTTTGCTACCGCTAAAGTTACAAAATTCAAAATAGTTAAAATGCTTTACCATGGTGTCTTTATTTTGTATATTCACTCAAGTCAATGTTAAAATGTGTCTGCAGTTTATTCAATTTTTTAATATTAGTAGTTTAAGTCATATGTATTACATATATTTAACGCTGCTTTATTTTACTTTACTTAACCTTATAAAACCATGCAGGTTTTTGTTGCTTTTGACTACAGTTAACACTTGGCACAACAATCTGTGTGTTGGAGGAGTTATACAGAAAACAACATGTTTTCAGTATCTTACATTACCTATGAAATGGGAGGTTATTTGCAGAAAAGGGATGATAATTGCATTAGATTCCCCAAAGTCAAATCTGAATATGCATAGCATTCCAGCTATATTATCTTAACATGATGACTGCTTCCTGCACATACAACTTTAATTCTAATTCATGTATGACTGAATGGATGGTTTATGTAAACTAGCTCCTGAATTATTCATGGTAAAGATGCCTGTCAAAGGCTACATTTCCTGTTGTGTGTTTGTTTGTGTTTATGTGCGTGCATGTGTGCATGTCCGAGTGTGTGGCTTTGTGTGAACTTGGTCAGTGTGTGTGCATGCTTATGTAAGTGCATGATTAACTAATGCATGTCTGTCGTCAAATTATTGTCATCAACTCAGGATAGTTGTTTGGGCTTGACCTCACGTAATAGGGTTTGATAACCAGTGGCTAAGACAATAATTACAAACACATATACAGCCAGTATCAAAGCCAGCTGACTAGAATAAAAATCATTTTAGAGCTGTTGTTACTAAAGAGAAGCAATTATCTGCACACAATACTGGGCACAGAGAAGAAAAGAAAAAAAAAACAGAGGAAAGCAGGGAAACTTTTACTACAATGGGTGAAATACTGTCCTCTGTTTAACAAAAGGAAGGTTCATTTGTGCTGATATTAAAGGCCTGAGCTGAATATGTAATAATAAAAGTTCAAGGCGCGACTTGGGTCCCATCCCTTATTGCATTTCCGATGCTGTGGTGAGTCATCTTCTGCCTTTTTTCTCTTCAATCGCCTTCATCCTCTCCTCTCTCCTCTCCCTCTCTCCTCTCCTCTCCTCTCCTCTCCTCTCCTCTCCTCTCCTCTCCTCTCCTCTCCTCTCCTCTCCTCTCCTCTCCTCTCCTCTCCTCTCCTCTCCTCTCCTCTCCTCTCCTCTCAGTAGATGTCACTGCAGTTCCACCTCCAGCCAGGCGGGCGGTCGGACTGCAATGCATTGTGGGACACAGAGACCAGCAGGTGACGGTAGTGGTGACGAAAGGGATTCTAGGAGAGGGAGAGGTGAAAAGATATAACGAGGGAAGAAGAGGGAAATAAATGGGAAGGGAGGTGGGGAGGCTTTCATTCCGCCTTTACAGGCAGCTATGGCGGGTAGCGTTGGCGAGAATCTAAATACACCTATATTGTTTATATGCATCACATGCATATCCCAGTCTGAACATGTACATATAAAACATACAGTCACACACAGGCGCATGCCAGAATGATCAAGAACATTGACCCATAAACACACACATCCAGAGATGCAGAGATGCAATTAACTGTCATGCCCCCATCTACTATCAGTTAGTAATGAAGAGATAAAGTGTTGTGGCATCAGGGGAAATGTGAGTAAAGATAGAGGTGTTGTTGACTGGTCTCTGTCAAACAGATAGCAATCTGCCAGTTCTCTAGTGTTCAACCACTTCCCCTGATAGGAGCCCGATGTAATTACTTTATTTAATATGGGAAATAAAAAATATCACTGCTCATCTAGTGACATTTCAAGTAATGTGTAATAACTTGATGCCTTTTTGGCAGGTTGTTTACAGGTTCAAAAGTATCATCACCATCATATTTGTTAATTGTCATCAACTTAACTCATTTGTAATCAATAGAGCACATCCCTGCCATTTTTGTATTTGCTTTTAAAATAGTTTACTTATGTTGAGCACTTTTAAAATAAATGAATACAATTGTATCTTATAAATTGTGGATTATTAAACCCTGTGTGACTGAAGGCTGGCCTGCATGAACAGGGATGAGGGATGAGCAGCCTAGTGGTTGATTGTAAATCTAAATAAAAAATAACATGATCTGGCCTTTGCTACCAGACAAATGGCATACTGTATGTCACTTTGAATTTGCATTTATATTTATATAATCCAAAACAATTACATTATTTGTATTTCAAATATAACCAGATGTAGATGTGTTTCAAGTGGAATATTGTTGTCTAATACTTAACTACTAATAGTAATAACACTAAACTAGTTTAAAATGTAAACACACAGTTTGAAGAGGCTGAGATCAGATTACATACTATTTTTGTCTTTTAAAATGGTCACTGTGTCAGATTAGGTGATCATAGAGTCACACATTATTGCTGCGATGTAGCTTTGATTACATCCCGACCAATCATAGCTTGCCATCTCGTGTTTGAGTCGGAGTTACCAAAGAAGAGTCTGAGTCAATTCAGAGCCAATGTGCAATTACCTGAGTTTGAGTCTGAGTCGAGTCACAAGTGAGTCCAGGACTTAAGTACTCCATCACTGCCTGTTAGACATATAAGTAGTCAGAAACTTCATCCAATGTCCGAGTCCTATTTCATAAATCCTCGAATCCAAGTCATCAGTGGGTGACTGGTTGCAGTAATAACTATGCGGTTAAGTCGGGAGAGGTTGTGATAATGGTGAAAAACCAAATAATTAAATGTCAAATTGACACAGGAAATGTGCAGCTGTCTCCGTCTCAGTCTTTTTTTGACCCATCAATCCACCCTGACCTCTTCCCTACACAGACTTTGTTGTTAATGTCACCTTACTTTTCCTTTGCTCCTGTCATAATTACTACAGTATAACATCCCACTAAAATTGTAATTTATATGATTTTACATAACAAATTGATTGATTGACAGATTGATTGGTCACTAGTGGGCTTTGTTACTTAAATGTAATGTATGTATGTAATGTAAATGTTAATTTAGGGCACTTGTAAAGTCGGATGCTGCTGTTTTCCTCTCTATTATTGGGACATTGTGCTGTGTCAGTTGACACTATGACACAGCACACAGGATAGAACGAGCAATTGTCATTCATATGCAAAATTTTTATTATCGACACCCTATACCTGTCAGGTCGGGCCATCGTCGGGCTTAAACATCATTTGTGCTCTGCATAATACTGTGTACACATGCAGGACCAACTATATCTTAAATAATCTGCGGTTCTACATTACAGTAATTCTGCTAAAATTATTAGAGAGAGAGAGGCTAGTAGTGGCATTGCAAGAGAAGTAATGCAGGCTTCTGCGTGTGCGTTTGAATTCTTTGTGTGAGCATGATTTCCTTTGCTGCAAGTGTGAGTCTGTGTTCGTGAGTGTGTTGAGTGTGGTTCTAAGCATTCTCGTGTCACAGTTCAGGAGCAGACAAGTGGAGAGGCATTAAACGCCCTCTTCCTCCACTAATCAGGGATTAGACCGTGTTTAAGAGCATAAGAGAACCATAAAACAAATGAGTGTGTGAAAGAGGCAGTAGAAAACGCCTATGAAAATGAAATGAATGGCTGTTAGATTTTAGTCATGTCTCCATGAGTAGCAAGCCAGCTTTTAATTTCTTTGAATTTCTCAGTCATTCACAGTTTCCTTTGTTT